>CM021105.1:324860802-325360221 GCA_007115665.2 Sequoiadendron giganteum
TCATTCAACTAGGTAAGTACCAAGTTAAAGATATGAATGTATATATTGAGCCTCTTATCAACAAGTTACTAAAGTTATGGAATGGCGTCACTATGTATGGCGTATCTAGACCAATAGGACAAAGACAATTTCAATTCCATGCAATGCTTGTATGGACAATTCATGATGCCCCAGGGCTAACACATTTTTTTGGTATGTTATAACATTCGACTGCATGACTTTAATGATATTTAATTTTATGAAGTAGATATCATGCATGTTTTTTAAGTAATCTATTCATTATATATAATTATAAAAATTGACATATTTAATCCAATTATATATGATTTGCAGGTCTTCAAACAAAGGGAAAATTTGCATATCCAATTTGTGGTCCAAAGATGAAATCTCGTCACTCAACAAGTTTAGGAAAGAAGGTGTTTGATGAGTATAGGAACTTCCTCCACATAAATCATAAGTATCAAACTACTGGAAAACATTTTTTCAATGGGAAAGAAGAGACTACATCAAAACCACGAAGAATGACACCTCGCCTATGGAAGTTGGAATATAATAGAATTAATTGTCAAGGTTATACATCGGATCAAATTGTTTATCTATCATATATGATATGTTTTGAATTTATATTTTTATATTGTGTTGTGTTTACTCATGCTGTAATTGACAATGATTGTCGTTGTTAATTTGTTTAACTTATATGCTTCATGAAGGTTGTCAAGGCATTAATGGTCGGCTTCCACAGGGACTGAAAAGTTATCCCAGATAATTTAGTAGGTTGCCCTACTATGAGCAGCTACAAATTGTGCATTTGTTTGATACAATGCATATCGGAAAGAATATGACAGAAACGTTATGGAAAATATTGGATGGAAGGCATGACAAAGAAAAAATTGTCAAAATTTGTAGTGACATTTAGGAAGCCAATCATGCAATGAAAAATGTCATTCAATTAAATAGTGATGGAGACCAAATTAATATAAGTTCCCTTCCTTGGTTATTAACAGAGCAACAAAGCAATGCTATAAAACAAGTCATATGAAAAATTCGATTTCCCACAGGATTTGTTGCCAACATAAACAATATCATAACAAAGAAAGGTGAATTTGGGTCAGGGATGAAAATGCATGATTGGCATACCTTCATTAAGGTAATTATTCTGGTATATTATATATATATTTGTATACTGCATGTACTTTTTAGTGTATTATGTTTACTACTTTTGGAAAAATATTAATGAAAAGATCATTTTATAATTGTTGCAGTACGTTCTACCTCTATCTCTCCTAAACAACTTCAACAACAATGTCAAGAAAGTTATATATGATCTTGGAAAATACATGAGGTAAGTAGCGATATTTGTTCAATTCATTGTATATTTTTGTTAAATCTCATTAATATATTTGTGCCTTGAATCACTTGTAGATGGTTGTCATCTAAAGCAATCCATAAAGAAGATATAAATTATTGGAAGAGAAAAATTCCTCATCTAATGTGTGAAATACAAAAGTGTCTACCTTTGACATTTTTCAATGCACAAGAACACTACCTCATACACCAAGTTGAGGAGATTGAATTGTGTGGACCTGTACACACAAGGTCAATGTGGATGGTTGAGAGGCACTTGAAATTTTTGAAGGCTTTGGTTAGACAAAGAGCACATCCCGAGGGTTTTATGGTGGAGGGATACATGGTATACCAGACCATGGTGTACATTATTGAATATCTTCCTAAGTTTGCAGCAAAGATCCATGTAGATCGCATTTTGGATCCCAACTCCATTAACAAATTCAAACGGGAGTACTTGATGGGGAAAGGTAGATTGAGGAAAGTGTCAAGTAATTATAAGATGGTCATGGAGATTAATTAGAATACATTTTACATTTGGTTTTTATGTATATTGTACTTATTTAATTATTAATCTTCAATATTGATCAATTATAAATTAAGGTCGTATACCGTGGTAATTAACTAATTATACGTCGTTTGTGAATTTCAATTTTTTTTGATACAGTTGGTCAAGAGTGGGATGCACTACATTTGTACGTCGCAAAAAATTTTGATTGGATGACGGTATGGATTGAGCGATGTCAACAATCTGGTCATGCATTAACATGGGAAGGTGTGGCTTCATTGGTTAAAGAAGCTCATCGTAATGGAGATTCCAATGTTACACCAAGGGAAATTGATTTAGTATATGGTTTACGAGATAAACATATGGTTTAAGAGATAAACAGGTATGTATACATATATTAATCACCCATATTATTTAATTATTTTCAATTATATTGATGTATATATATGTTGAGATTTTTTTCTTTGCATACATTCAGTCAAGAATAAATATGTTTATCAATTGACGATATTGCCATAATTAAGTTTTGCATGTTTGACATATTGCAGGTGAAACACCACAAGGCTATGTGGTGCAATGGTCATAAATTTCAAATCAAAAAGTTGGATGACACGAAGAAAAATTATGATTTTGGGATAGCTGCAGTCTTCTAGGTGACTAATGTTTCATCTAGAAGCGACATACATCCAGAAGTCTCATAAAATCAATACTATGGGATTTTGGATGATATACTTGAGTGTGACTTTAAGTCCTTCAAATTAGTTATGTTCATCGTCCTATGGTACACGCTACGATTGAATGAAAATGATCCCGAGAGAACTATTATTGAACATGATAATGGATTTACCATGGTTAATACAAGGTATTTTGAGCGAGCTGGAAATGAGCCCTATGTTCTTCCAAGCCAATGTGAGCAGGTATTTTACTCAGACATTGCAGGTAAAGTGGGTTGGTCATATGTTGTTAGACATGATCCAAGAGGAAGGCCGGTAAAGTATAATGTGGTGGAAGAAGAAGATATTGAAGAAATAGAAGATGATGTAGATGATGATTAGGATCAGCAGTTAGTTGATGATGTGCTTGACGAAGATGTCGAAGAGGAGGAACTAGATCATGATGATGTAGGAGTTAATGTTCATGAAGATAATATCTATGTGGATGATGACATTATTGAAACTGATATCAATGACGATGATGATGATATGACCAATCCTTACAATGTTGAATCTGGATCAGATGATATAGACAAAGAGTTGGATGAAGAAGAAGATCAATGACATTGAAATGTATGAGTTATGTGATTGTATTATCTATTTGATATTAATTTATTGATAGAATTATATTTCACTTATGTGGTTACATAATTAATTTATGATGTTTTTAATTTTAATTATATTAGAATATGTTCAGTTAACAGATGTAAAAAATAAAATGGATAAACCAAAAGATGAAAGCGTGAGACCACTGCCTTGTTGGGTGTATGGAGTCTAATGAAGATCTATAAAAGTATAATCTATGATGGCAATAATTCAAAGTGTTTGGCACTTAGATGTAGTTTATAACTTGTATAAATGTGCAAGTAAATGACTGAAAAACTCTACTTGAGATAGAATGACAATCCTAGTTATGTGATTCTTCTTATTGATCCAATTAATACTCTTTAGTTACTGTGATTGACTGGAAGGGTTTAATCTTTACTTGAAAGAACCAACTAATCACATCACACAAATTTCAGCAAACATGTATCGGTAAATTGAATATATATATATATATATATATATATGCTTGATATATCAATTTAAACAACATAAAAGCATCAATAGTATCAACTACTTGGAGCATGAGATGATTACAACGACATTTCACCACTTAAGATAGTCATTTAATTTGTAATTTGGCAGCAAGCTCTAAGCTATGACAAAAAAACACAGAACCTTACAAACACATATGATTTAGGCCAGTGCCATATACTATTGGGGAGTCAAATTCACAAATATTTAGATTTCCATAACAGGTTCAAACACATAACATATAAGATCTCTGACAATATTGCATTACAACAATGTCAATTTCTATCCTAACTCAATACTTCTTATCAAATCCCTTTACAAACATATCCATCTATGACTCCATCCAAGTATTTTAATTTACTCTTTGAATTAAAGAAAAAATGGAAATCATACACACCATAATAGTGAGATGAACGCCATAACCCTTGATTATATTATTCAAAATTGTGATATGTTTATACAAAGGAGAGCCACGAGCTCTAAATATATCATTATAACTCAAATGCTAGTACTGTCATGAAACATCAAACCTTCATGTTGTTGGAACTGTCAAATTTTGAAAAATTCATTATTTCTTCATGATTATTAGTCTCCCAAAAAAGATTGATAATGCAGACAAAAAAATCCTCACATAGCATTTTTTACCAAAATCCAATTTAAAATTGTGCCATAATGCCCCATAAATTTCATTTGACATTAAAATCTTTAGATGTGAAAATATCAGCATAAGTTGATGCAAGTCTCATCGATGATAATATACATATCCTAAATGTATCGGCAAGACATTTGAAGGGTCACATCGATCAAGTTATACACAGAGAGAATGCGGGTTTGTATGTCTTATCGGCAAGACAAAAAGTATCGGCGTGACGATGCAAGGTCACATCGAGCTAAATTACCTTTTGCCGATTGGAGTAACGTAAAGTCTATCAGAGAGACTTTGGTCATTGAAGAGAGATTTTAAAACACTACCCATAGCGTTATGAGTCTTGCTGATAAAGCAATGGGAGGACTCACTCGGTGACACAAACGATGCCAAGAAGAGTTCATAAAAGTCTTACCGACCCCTTGGGTTACATCGACAGAATTGAGCATGCGAAGATAAAGTCTTAGCAGATGGGTGAACATTAAACAGGCAGATCGGACAAAGGTTTTAAATGTCTTACCGATGTGATCTTATTGGCGAGACATCAAACGGGTCATACCGATAAAGTTATACACTAGGAGAATGCGGGTTTGTATTACTTATCAACAAGACAAAAGGTATTGACATGACGGTGTGAGGTCACATCGAGCTAAGTTACCTTTTGCTGATTGGAGAAAAGTAAAGTCTATCAAAGAGACTTTGGTCATCAGAGAGAGATTTCAAAACACTGGCCGAAGTGCTATTGATCTTGCCGATAAAGAAAAAGGAGGACTCAATTAGTAAGACAAATGATGCTGGGAAGAGTTCATAAAAATATTCCCGACCCCTCGGGTTACACCAACATAATTGAGCATGCGGAGATAAAGGGTATCGATAAGATGATGCTCGTTGTCTTGCCGAAGAAGAGGCGTATCATTGAGACATGTCATCGTGAGGAGAACTAAGGGACATCACAGCGAGTATTATTCTGTCAGCATAACAAATTGCTTGGTCTAGGTGACATAATTCGATAAAGTAAACATCTCGGTGAGACAAAGTACTTTCAGAGTAAGGCAAAGAACCGTTGGCCTAATTCATTAAGTCTAAGCGATAGTTGTTTTGGTGAAATTCATGGAGATATAAAAAGGAAAAGGAAAGAAACTATCGGGGAGACTTGTGATGTCGGGGAAATTGCAAGATGTCTTGGTAGATGGGTGAACGTTGAACAGGCGGATTGGCCAGAGATTTGTAATGTCTTTCCGATATGAGCCCTGATGTGATAGTGAGAATTTTGAAAAAAAAAAAAATTAGCATTCATGTCTTGATCTGTAAAGACATTAATGGCGCCATGAAGCGTAGGAGATTTTGCATATCAGGGTATGATCAATTGAAATCATTGTCTCATAGAATTCAAAGCGAAGGAGAGCAAGGGAACTAGCAGAGCAATTAAGGCATTCACCTAGCTTGAGTTTGGAAGAAGTTACAGTAAGTTTCTCGTCCTCTCAGAATTCGTAAAAATTTGAATTATGGAAGGCACTGGTTCAGGAAAACTAAAGGGAAGAAAACCCGGGGAGGGAAGCTAATCAAAAGCAAGAAAGTAAAAGATTGAGTTGCAACTAGAAGGTACTAAAAGGAAGCTAAATCAAGACCTCATAGACCAGTTACCTGGTTCTAGACATAAAGCTAGGCTTTTTGCACAGCTCAAAGCAGAAGTTGACAAATTGGATGACAAATGCAAATTTATAGGTGATGTTTGGACTCCGATTAGAGGCTATGACTTATTCAATTTCCATTACCACAGGAGAAATCGCTTTGAGCCAGTATGCAATCCATGGAGGCTAAATGTAGGGAAATTAGTGTGCCCTAATGTTTTTATTGATGTCGAACTGGTAAAATGGCTGGCTGGACACTATGATTCGAAAAAAAAAGCTATATGTGATTTGTCAGGTAATCCATTGATACATGTATCTGAGAATGCAATTGCTGAGGTTTTCAGAATGGAGGGAATATGTAGTGAGAAAGTAGTGAGTGAAGAGCTCGATAGTAAGTTCAGAAGGATGGACACCATTTATAAAGGGTGGAGGTTACCTCTGCACAGAATTAGGTGTCATGGCAAACCTACTCCAATGGAAGATAGTGAGGGGCCACCCTTTCATGTAGACCTCTTCGAACCTTACCTAAAATATACTTACTCCTCAGTGGGATAGGTATTAGGGATGGGGGTACCTGAGTATATGGTAGTTGTGCCCATCGTGATTGCTGCAGACATTCAGTATCACAATTCCAGATCATTTGACTATGCTGCACATGATTTTAAGGAGTTGGATGCAGGTTTGATAGTGATAAAGAGTGGTGCTTCTGTTCTCCATCTCAGAAATTACTCACTGCTGATGCACTTAGTGTTGTATTTTGGACAAGAGTTAGGTTTATGGCCCCAAGAGTTGAGGATTTAACAATCCGACAAGGAAGGTAGGTCATTGCCTATTCAATTATGGACTGTTATTTGGGACAACAGGTTTGCCAATTCAAATTTCATGCATTTTGAAGAATTCTTTGTGAAACCCTTGTATAGATTTTTTAGCCATCCTTGTGATTATTCTTTATCTGAACAAGTAAAAAGGTTTCTTAGGCCTAGAGATTACAATGAACCAATTAACCACAACTAGGGGGATTGGTATTGCTTAGAGAATGCCATAATGATTAGGGTTTATGGCTTTGAGGATACACCTTTCATTTTGCCTAGAACTGTCTCGGATAGAATTGCATACCTAGAAATTGTTAGGCAAATAGATTACTCCAGTGTTATGAACTTAAGTTTATATGGGAAACAGGCTTTTATGCCCAGTACATTGTGTTTTAGTGATTTCACTATATTAGCCAAGGAAGGTTATGATCTGATTCTGGACAAATTATTGCACTACAACATGAGAAGAGCACCAGTGAGAAAGAACTTTGATCTAGAAGGGTATATCCACTCTTCCAAACAAAAATTAAATCTCGGAGGGTACCATCATGTGCCCTTTAAATATGATGACATAATCAGAAACCTGGAGGCAGAGGAAGCTGAAATTGTGATTGAAAAACATAATCAGGAGTTGGTGGATGCTGAGTTGTTATCCTCCATTAAGGGGATTTCAGAAATAGACAAGCCACAAAGCTCATCTGGGAAAGTTTCAAGAATGAAGACTCAGGAGTATGCCTATGCTGCCAAAGAAACAGATGTTGAGGAAACCATGGATGTAGATACAAGACATGAAGACTATAGGTCTTTCATATCAGATGATGAATTTATAAAGATCTCGGAGTTTAAGAAATTTTTATATAAGCAAAAAGGGAAAGAGATAAGGGGACAGGTTGACAATGTCACTCCAGGGAATGAGGATCAACTATTAAAAAGCTTAAAGGATGAAGTAGAAAAAGAGATGATTGACATGACCCCTGAAAAGGGGAGGGAGCTGCTTGAAAAGGCAGGTGTTATGATTTTTCCAAGTTTGGATATGAATTTTGCATTAGTTTTTGATAGTTTCTTAAAAGATAACAATGCTACCCACAAGCTCAGTGTAGAGAAGGTGACACAGGTATACAAAGGATCAAGATACAATCCTAATGATGAAACATTGATGATTTGGGCCTTGTATCCTCCTCACAAGAAATCAATTGTTATTGATACTGAAAAGGCATTCAGACATGCCATGACCCTGAAGGCTAGGGAGGTTGATCCTGTAGCGACTGTTGATATTGGGATAAATATAGCCAAGTTGAATAAAGCCCAAATCCAAGCATTGATAAGGGAAAGGGAGATGTACAAAACTAATAATGAGAGGATGTTGAGAGAGAATGAACGCTTGAAAGACTTGGTAGGTGGTGTAATAGAACCAACAAGGATGCTCACTCAAGGTGAGAGTTCATAGAAAAAGGACCATTGGGAAGGGTCAACTGCATACTCTCAAGGGAGAATGGATGCATTTTCTGCAATAATAAAAAAAGGGCAGGTTGTTTTAACCACTTGGTTAAATAAACTTTGGGGAAAAAATTCACAGTACGTAGATGCAATAAAGGAACACGGGAGAGTGGATAGCAGAATTTAGAAAAGAATTGAGGAATTGGAGTAGAAGGACACTCCTAGTAATGAAGAGATTGAAAATGCCAATTGTATCATGGATAGGCACAGGGATTTCTTTGAGAAGTTACAAGGGGATATGCAGGGATTAACAGAGGCTGCCGAAGATAGATTAACCAAGTTATGTGATGATGAAGGGAAAATGAAGGAAGCGACTACATGGAAAAGTGAGTACAAAACAATACTCCAAGGGATGCTGGAGACAACCACTTCGAAAGATGTGATATTGGATGTAGCATGTGAGCAAAATGAGCAAATGATAATGATGGAGATTGTGATCTGCAATGCGTTGGGAGATTCCAACACTCATGAGCACCAGGATTATATGGAGCACATGTCTGCAGTCCATTTGTGGCTTAACAAAAATTAGTTAATAGTGGATTTGTTAAACCTTTTATGCTTTGAACCTTTTTGAAAAGGCACGTCCTTTTGCAAACTGATGTATAAGTATCCATTATTGGATAAATGTAAAGGGGTAGAAGATAGAATTAGAATAGGATAGACTGTTGTAAGCATTAAATTTTCAGAAATGATGACATTCAAGGAGACTATGTTGCATGTATGAATTTTGAAGGAGATAATGAAAGACTGTTGATTTGGTGGCTTCGTTCTAGTATCAATTGTTTGTTGGATTCTTGCGATTATTTGATTGTCTCCAATCTGATGTTTCTTGGTTGTTTAAAATGAAGTATCAAGTATATATTCAATTTATCAGTACACATTTGTTGTTTTTGTGTGATTTGGTTTATAGGATTCTTTAAAGAAGAATTAAAATTCCTTTCAATAAATAACAGTAATCTGGGAATGCCATTTGGATCAGTAAGAAGAATCAGATAATTATATTTCATATTCTACCTCAAGTAGGGTTTATCAATTACACTCTTGCATGTTTATACCAGTTGTAAACTCATAGTTATATGCCAAACAATTAGATGACCTGCTAGATAGAAACCATTCATTAAAGGCTTTCATTTGACTCCGTTTTACCCAATAAGGCACTGGTCTCCCTTATTTACATTACATTAGTTTTATTCATTTCATTTATCATCTCTTAATTGAACATATTAATTCATACCTTGATATTGCATATACAATTTATACCAAAGTAGGATCATATCTTTCCACTATTAAATTGCCATTTGTGGATAGTTAGATCAAGTAGGAAACATAAATTGAACATATTAATTTAGTATAAGAGTCAACCAATCATAAGGAAAACATAATATGAAGATGAATTTTCTCAAATCTTGTGGTTGTAGATGCCCTTTTGAAATCTATGCAAAATGTGGGAGGATAGACAAAGCTCATGAACTATTTGACACAATGCCTCAAATAATTGTAATCTCATGGAATACACTCTAATTAGAAAAGTCTCATCACTGCTCTCATAACAATCTATCAATTTGTTTTAGTGTCTATTGTGTTATACCCAATTTGGGACATGGGGTATAACAAAATAGACACTAAAATAAATTGAGAGATTACAATTCTTTGATACATTTTGTCAAATAGTTCACAAGCTTTTTCTATCCTTCCACATTTTGTATAAATTTTAAAAGGGCATCTACAACCACAACATTTGAAAATATTCATCTTCATATTATGTTTTGATGGATGTCTATACCTTGTTCCAAATCTCCCATATTAAGGAAACCAATAAGGATTTTGGTGAAGGTTGTGGAATTTTTCTTTGCATCTACCAAATGTATTTGTTTGAAAGTTTCTAAAACCTTTTCAACAAATCCATTATGTGTATATTCTAAAATCATTATAGTACACAATTTCACATTTATTTGGCTTTGCATCTACCAATTGTATTTTCTTGAATTCCCAACAATATTTTCAATGTAGATCTCTTTTGTGGATATCTTATAGTCCTTGTAGTCCACATCACTTTGTTTTTTGAAGAAACTATTACCATATATTTCTTATTTATGTTCTAAATTGGATACATGTTTATAAGTTTGATAGTACAATTAATAATATTAATTTTGGCAAGACATTAGAAGATTTTGTTGATTTTAAAAATATATGCATCCCAATGTAAAAATGCCAACAATGGAAGCAATGATTGTAACACATAATTTTTGATGTAGTATCCAATTCAAAGGATCATGTTACAATTTAGGGTTATGATTGGGTATTTAATTAGGGTTTGGATTTAGTGTTCGGGTTAGTGTTAGGTTTAGAGTTAGGGTTAGGGTTAGGAAAAATAATGTTAGGATTAGGGTTAGATTAGGGTTTATGTTTTATGGTTTAGGTTAGATTTAGAGTTTTGGTTATGGTTGGGATTAGATATGAAATTAGGGATTATAGTATTAGGGTTATATCTAGAATTAAGTTTTAGGGTTATTGTAATTATGACTAAGGGTTGTTTTTATATTTGGCTTAGAGTTGGGGTTAGGATTAGGGCCAGGGATAGGGCTAGGGTTAAGTTTAGGGATAGGTTTAGGGTTATTAGAGTGAATGCAACTAATTAATAAAATAAAAAATATTAAGGGTTAGGTAATTAGGGTTAGGGTTGGGGTTAGAGTTTTGGTTGTGGTTAGGGTTATAAAGATAGGATAAAGGTGAGGGTTAGGGTCAAGGTTAAGGTTTCGAGAAAAATGGTTAGGTTATGATTTGGATTACCCTAAACTCTAACCATAACCATAAACCTAATCCCAAACCTAACCCTAAAGAAAACACATAACCTAATCCTAATTGTAGTGTTTGAGGCTAGGCTCAAACACTATATAACCTAACCCTATATAACCTAACACATAACCTAGCACTAGAAAAAATTCTTCTCCCAAACAATCTCCTCTACTTCTATTCATGCCTACTAGAGTTGCAACATTCAACATTGGTGCTTCAACCATTCATTCAAAGCTAAGAATTTGAAAGCAGTGTTCATTTGTAATATAATTAATCATTTAACAATATTATAATTATTATTAATCTAATACAATATTAATATTATTAATAATATACCAATAATATTAATAATCTAATATAATTACTATTAATCTATAGATTATATATAATCTTAATATATCAAATATATCATTATAATTCATATAATGTAATATAATATATTAATATTATAACATTACTATTAATCAAAGTGCTTTAATATTTATGTCGAGTTTTAGTACATTATATGACAGGTTACTAAAGCGGCTCCGAGATGCACATGCTCAAAATCGATAGTGATGTTATAATCTTGATGAAAATTTGCTTGACGGTTATGTTCAGTGCTGGTGACTACTATGAATGAACACGATTGCCGATGGTGGAGATCAACGGTTGCCTACCCTCGTGTGATACAAAGATGCAAGGTGTTTATTGACTGCGATATCACGGGCGAGTGCCACATGTCTTTCCTTGGTGATGCATAATGTGGTGGGCCCTTGGTATTGAGATGGAGATTACATCAGCCTTTTGAAGGCAGTCGTTCGATAACTTCTCAAACACAAGAAGATGTGATTTTGGCCCTATTAGGAGAAGAATAAAGAACAATGGAAAAGATTTAAAAGTCGATTTTCAACATGAGAATGTATTATACTCATGAGGTAATAATAATTAAAAAATAAAAATGAATGTTATTATTGTAAGAAAAAGGATCACATAGTGTGGACTTGTATAACTCGAGCCAATGATGTTCTTGAGGGAGAACTTAAAGAAAAATAAAATGATGTTAGCTTAGACTATATATATTTGTTTGTTTCAATCAACATGTTTTATTGTGAGGAATGTAAAACTTAACGGAGGGTGTTGGAATATTAAGATTAACATTAATAAATTCACCTTACTAACTTATTAAAGGTGCTACTTTTCGTAACTCTATAGCCCAACTATTCAATGGTCATTTTTCTAATGACTCCTTTCTCACTCTCTTGGAGGACAAACGTGACATTATTTAGGATATTCAATGCCTAGATATTTTCTGGAAAGCTTTAAGGTCAAATATATAGTGGCATAAAACTCAATGTTATAGGAAATCATTCTTAGCCAAGCCCAATTTGTTCAATTCCTATGGATAGAAGGGGGTTGATCATAAGGAAGTGTTGAGATTCCTAAGCATCTCTTTTACCTTTTAGGTTTCTCCTTCCTCTTTAAGGAAACATATCATTTCTAGAGCTGAGAAAAATTATCATATTAAATTATGAAGCCCCTTTCTTTGGAAAGGAGATTCCATGTGTGTTCAAAAATTCTTGTTGCAAACATTTCCATTACTCATGTTGCTAAGAACCTTGCAAATCCTCATATTTGAAGATTGAAAAAATCCAAAGGTATATTTTATGGCCTCCCTTTAACCAAGGAAAATGGTTTCACAAAGTATCCTAGGAGTTTTATTAATTCCCTCATGACTATAATAGGCTTGGCTTACTTTATATACACTACTCTAAATGGTGTCATAATAGGCTTTGCTTGCTTTATATTCACTACTCTAAATGGCGCCATAATTTTTTTAAATTTAATTAACATACTCTAAAACCTAACTAAAGCAGGTTGTAGCTCGTCAAATTGGACAAGTGAAAGGTCAATACCAACGCTGAGGAAGACTTTATAGAAGTGAAAACAAGGTCAATACCAGTGTCGATGAAGAGTTTGGAGCTAAAACAAGGTCAATACCAGCGCCGAGGACCAGGTTGAGGGTACTCAGGGAAAATCGACGACCAAGGAAAAATGAGTATTGTAAGTTTGGCACCCCCATTCTCTTTAACCTGTAATTTTCATGCCTAGTTTCCAAATATCTTCTCATACATTGGCCCCCCCATTCTCGTAAAATGGTATAAGATAAGACAAAAAAAATAAAATAGCTTAGTCTTTCACATTTTTATAGTGATTACTAGAGGCACATAGACCAATTCTTCATAATAGAAGAATTTGATCATACTTTTCCAATGATGGCATTATGAGAAAACCTTAGGTTAAATGAATAATTCCTAGCTAAGTTCTTGAAATCATGTCCAACCGTATAAGAGAAGACCGCTGCTATGTGTACTTGGATAACATGGAGAAAGGCTCTTTGGGCTCTTTCATCAATCTATGTATTGTTAAATTTTAACACCTAAAAGTGAGAATGAAGAATCTTTCCTAGAATGGTGGCCAATTATGCTTCTCAACACCTAGATTACAAAATCCTTGTCAATATCATTGCCATCACAATTAAACCTATTGCTTGAGATATAGTCATAGAGGTAAACAAATTGGCTTTCTTGATAGTAGATACATTCTAGACTATTCAATCCTTGCATCGGAGATTGTTGAATGGGCCCAACAAACTACTCATGATGCCCTTACTATTAAGTTAAAAGTTTGACGAGGCATATGATTGCATCAAATGTCCTTTCATTTATAAAAGACTCAAATGGATTTATTTTCAACCCTAAATTATTATCACACATTCAAAATTACAAAATACTAGTTAATGAAGAACCTTCATTTGAAGGTGATGTCATCATGACCTTTGAATGAAGAAACTTCATTCAAAAATGATGCCATGTCAAGACTTTCAAATGAAGGTATTTTTTATTTTAAATATTTCATGTCCAAAATGCTTTATAAAAGGAACCTTGGAATGAAGGACCTTCAAATGAAGACCTTAATTCAAAACAATGAGACATAAGTCATTTTAATACCCACTCCAAAAAGGTAACGGCCGAATATATCTCACCCAAGGTTTTACATGGAACATTAGGATTTATATGAAAGCCAAGATAAAACCCAACCTTAGGCTCCACCCAAACAATGTAACAAGCCAAGACAAGGGTAAAACATAAATGGAATTTAAAGAACAAGATTAGAAACTCCATCAAATCCACCATGATGCACACCAATCCACTGAGTTACAGTTCCAAGACAGTGGGTGGATTGGTCGATGTCATTTCTATTTAGCCCTCAAACCCTTACACAGGAAGAACAGGGTAGTCCCTATATTTGATTGTTTAATCCCACAAAACAATGATTGAGAACTTAAAAACAAATGAAAATGAAAGGGAACACATATATTTATCTACACCAATGATCTCAGAGCATTTCAAGCTTGTATGGATCCATACAACACAAAAGAACTTCAAAAAAATTGTAAAAACACATAAAATTGCTTCAAGAACATGGTATCTAATATGAAATTTCGGTATCAACTCCTCCAAAAATTGCAATGGGATGGGAATACAATATGATAGAAGTGGGATAAAAAATCCATTGTTTGAAGCATCAAACCAATATGCAAAGATGAAAGAAAGTGCTGATAGGGTAGGGTTGGATGGAACAATCACTGTTCCATGCTCTAGATCTTAGTTGGAAGAACCCTATGGTGTCACACTCCACCACATTAACCTATAGGACCTATTGCTTGTTTAGGTACCCCTAGTTCACCTTGCAAATGCAGCTATCATGACAATTCAACCTACCAGGTCAATCTTGGTGCAATGTCTCCAACTCTTCCTTAGCCCTTAATCTACCCTAAAGGCTATCATACTCCAAAACTAGAACTTAGCTTTGTAGGGGTGTGGAGATGTTCCTAATAGGTTCTTTCCATCCCATTATGGCTCTAAAGGATCCTCCTTACTCCATCTTTTCATCGCTTCCACCAAACCCTCATCTAGGGTTTTAGTCCACTAGTCCTAGGCATTCCAATTAGGCCTTCTTCTCCGAGAGAACACACTAATAATCCAAGGTATTCTAAAGAACATTGAATTTTTCTTTGGGGTTCCTAGTCCTCATGCCTATCACTTGAATATTTTAGTGGTCTTAACCTTCAATTGCCCGTACACAGACTGTACCTTCATTTTGGAAAATTAGGCCTCTTCTTTAGATTTTCCTAACCACACAACAAACTGTCAATTTTTTCTCCCTCCAAATGGACTAGTGGAGCCTCCTCCTTCATGCCAAGTCTTTGCAAGGCAACTACCTACCCTCTCAAGACCGTGACTTGATAGGGAATGATCACCCCTGCAAATCAAGTCCCATGCACTCCATGTCTTTCCTAGCCGGACACTGTTAGGCTCACCTAGGAGAAGACTTTCAAAGTGTTTCCTGATCTATTCATGACTCCTAATCCTACCTTATATACAACCATGGAGTCTAGACACAATTCCCAAGAGGCCATACATTATGTATAGGGGAAATGTGATCTAAAACTCCATTTTTAACTCACAAATTGTCAGATCAGCAACTGAGAAAGAAACAACTAACTACAAACAGAAACTTAATCAAATTAAGAATCAAAACTACTGCCACACAAAGATTAGTTAACACTCACATAACACTCTACACCCCATACATAATCCTATTCAATCCATTTAAGCTCTCTTTTGAATCAAAACCAGAAATTCACATTAAGAATCCACTATTTTTACTTGGAATTCAAAATTTCAAAACAATGTAAAATCTTCTAACCTCTCTTCCATGCCAATGTCTCCCTTATATAGGGTCACTAAAGTAGTTAAGCTCGACCCTAACTACTCCATGGCCGCTTGTGGCTTCCAATAAGCCTTATTTGCAAAATTTTAGAGATTCTAACACCTAGAAAGGTCTACAAAGGTCTTAAACCATCCTTGTAGTCAAACCTCAACCTAACAAATGATCAACATGACCTTTACCAACACAATACATGATCGCAAATGCCTCTAAGGCACAAAATCAAAGAAATAGGAAGAGATTGCTACATTTGGCCTAAACAAATTGCCAAATCATGACCTTCTAGTCAACTTTGCTAGGTGAACTATGGGGTGCTCCTGCACCAAGTGCTAACCCCTTAAACTGAAAAAGTTTCTTTTAACTTTAAGTTTGTTGGGTAGCCAATTCTTTTAAGTTATCAAATCCTACCATCATACATAATCAAAATGTTGTTGTTTCAAATGACTATAAGCACTAACTTTCACTATTTGAAGATGTTGAAACCTTGTCATAGAGAATTAGAATATTGATGCGACCACTCATCCTACCTTAAAACATACCAAAAGTCTCCTAGCAATTAGACATAGGAAGATTTAAGATGACTTAAATAATTTTTATTGCCAAAGCATAAGCTTATGATGACTTTTACCAGGCCTAGTACACACTCCCTCCCTGTTAACCACTTAGACATATGGAAATTAAATGTAAATTTGCTGCTATTTTTAGTCATGTATGTGTCCAATAAACCACTTGGTGGTGTTTCCCTTCAAGTTTATTTACTTGAATGAAGAGAAAAAGTCCTTTGATTACAATTAGAGAATACATTTGATGCCTTGGTTCTGTAACTGGTGGACCATAGTCACATTTAACACTTGTTACAAAGTTTGGGAGTTAAAACATTAAGTAGATTTGATTTGTGATGGACACATTTGGACGGTAGTAACAATAACTTGCAATCTATCAAGACTTGATTACCTTATAACCTGTCAATTTCTAGTGATGAAATGCTAGATTAATCATAATGTCACCTTCGGATCACATCACCATGAAAGAACTTCATCCAACATCCTTATGAGTGCAGGTACCACAAAATAGGTATTTGTCAGGTTTTTCTTCCTCAAGCGAGGGAAATTCAGGAAGAGAAGAGGAAAGCGAGACATGTAGTAGGTCTAAAAGAGGGAGATCAACTAGAGGTCAAAAGATTAGAAGAAAATTCCATAAACACATGGAATTTTTTCTTGCTGAAGGGGGGTCATGTTCTTATGATGATGAGAGCATAGGCAACATTGAGGTGCCCTTGAGGTACAAACATCTATGGAAACAATGGGTACCCAAGGAACTTCCTCCAATAAACACTGATCTTTGTGTCAACGAGAGGATATATTGCATAGCACCATTGTCATTACATGGTTTGGGCCTATTTGGCATTGATGGCATAAAAGTCTATTATGACAAAGTTACTGAGTTAATGGAGTATGTTGGACCCTATTACAGTTACAAAGATTGGATGTAGCTGGTTCGATATACATGAAGTATGCGTAGGTATGCACTATCAGAAAATTATATACAACTAAAAGATAAGGATCAAAATAAAGGAGTGGCTAGGTACATTAACGGGAGGCCAAAAGCATCAGGGAATATTGTAGGGTTTATAAATAGTACATGACTTGGGTCAACAAATAAGCAACCCAATTGTATATTCGAGGTGCGAGAGGGAAACCATGTATTCGTATGTGCGATAAAATCAATAACTGCAGGGGAAGAGTTGCTAATCGATTACAATTTGAATCACTTAGATACAAACACAATTACTATGGGGGTGGTATGTAGTATATATATACCATTTTAACCAACCTCCAATTAATGACTCCAATATACCATTTTATTATTATGTTTTTTTTTGTAAGTCTATTGGTTTCATTTCAGTAATGTTTTTTATATTTAATTTTTGTCACAATGGGACATTGATCATACGAGGAAGGCTCCAGCCTAGAGCGCAAATTGCGATCCATCTTCAGGCGCTTCTATCCAACATATTTACCTCATTGTAATTGTATAAATTAGATACGAGCAAAATGTTTTATTATTATGTTTTTTTCATGAGTTTATTGGGTTAATTTTGATAATGTTTTTAATATTCTTGTTGCAGTTGGCTGATCGGGGAAAGGCACTAGTAGTACAAGAGAGCATCCATATGGAGGTGCAATCACTATTATGCGATGATGACATTGTATTTTCCACAAACCCTGTGGATATGATGAGGAAGGCCCAAAAAAATGCAATCAAGAAATCCTTCAGTTGGTATTCATAGTGCCTCAAACAGATGAGATAAGAGAAAGGGTTAAAATATTGTCTGAGAGAGCACAAAACTTGGAAGTAAGCTATCATGAGATCTTTAATTATAACATAAGTTCATTCATGGTTTTATATTTTGTACTCTTTTATGTCATGAACTAAAATATGTGTTGTTTTTACAGGATTATTTGTGTCCTCATGATCATGCTGTTGGCCGTGATCAAGGTACTGCAAGTGTTTCTCGGGAAGTAGGGGACGGTACAAGTGTCAATCCTGATCTTCCCACACATACAATACATCATCTGACCCCATCATCTATGCCTATATTGTTATCTGAAATGTCGGCAACACATACCATGTAGGCATTCAGTAGTCCACCCTCTGGTAGCAAACACATGCCACTACATGTGTCAGTACCTATAGATGCAAAGGCCACTACTACTAGTGATGTTTTAGCAGCATTTCCTGGATCTTCCCGTATTACTAGTACAGGAATATTGTGGGTCACATTTGTGGTGACCGAGGATTTCCTTCCCATAAAGATAGAGAAGGTCCCAGGTACTTTAAAATGTTTTAATTATTATTATTATTTTTTTAAGTAAGTGCTAACAGTGGGGATAGCGCCCTGTTATAGTGATTTACAAAATGGCAATATTTGCCTACATTATAATTGCCTATTTATAGCCACTATATATCTGACTGTATGCTTATCATGCTTTATGCTACTACATAGCTATATACTACTCCCAGTGCGTACCCCAGCTTTACTGTATGTTTCATTCTCCTTTTGTTGAACCAATCCGCATTTTGAACAAACCTTGCAAAGGCATTCATGTCATTGTTGATTATGCCCACCCGATATACATCCCATGCATTGCCCAGGAAGCAACTCATTGCCTTGGTCTGGTGCTGTGAGCTGCTACTACATTCCTCCCTAGCTTTAACCTCCACTTCTTTCCTGTCTCCCCCTGCCCTGTTTTCTCCAAAGATGTATATTAGGGAGCTCACCATACCTTCCGCGAGCAGTTCCAAGATAGCATTTGCGACCACTTCAATGTTGATCAGCGTAACAAAACCCCCAAACTTCTCCACCAGTACTTCTCTAGCACCCAGAACTTCTATTAATAGGCTTAGAACTACCTCATAGATTCTGCCATCACACCAGTGGTTCCCCTCCTACAGGATCTCTTGGGTTATTTGCTCTATTGCTTCAATCACTTGCAGGGAGCCGATTGAGAAAATTCTTTTGTACTGAGCTCTCAACGTCTCACTCGAGAAGATACAGTGCACACCGAACTTATACACCATTGTCCTTCTAAAGTTTGAGTCTGGAGCAGTGCCTTAACACCTTTTATCCCTCGGCTTCCAATAAATGCTTGCGCTTGTCCCGTGAGTCTGGCACAACTTCCTAATGCTTTGGCTAAATGTTGCTTGAGTCTTATCTATTATCCCATCCGATTGTCCCAGCTCACTGCTTTTTAGAGATTTCAGAGATCTTTCATTCGCCCAAACTATCGATGATTAGAAGTGTTGGCAGTTCTGAGCACTGCTCCATGCAGTTGTCAACTTTTATTACCTTTCCTTGATTTACTCCATATTTTTCCAGGAGGCCCGCAGCCTTGTTAGCTTCCCTATAGACATGTGATAGGCTATATTCATTTAACTTTCGAAGAAGGGATTTGATTGCTCCTATCCAATTGTCTAGTTTCTAGTTTGGTGTTTTCCCCGATGTGATTGCCTGAATGCTGATTTGAGAATCACCTTCTATTTCTACCAAATCAATTCCTTTCTTTATACAGACTTCCAATCCCAATGCGAGCGCCTTCATTTCTGCTATATTATTCGTGCACGTATCTAAGTTTTTCGAAGCAGCCCAAACACCTTGCCCTTCTGAGTTTCTAATTATACATCTTGCTCCTACAGGAAATGATGTTTTTTATAAACATCTAAGTGATATTTCAATGGAGCTCTTTGGGCCCACCATACATACACGATGGAATGCCCAAAATCAAGATTTAAAAGATGAGCTCATTAACCGTTTAGTTGTGTTGTTCAGTGATAAAACATTCAACCGAACCAAGGTCCTTAAGAAAGCTGGTACCTATCTAAAGTATGTGAAGAACCAATATAGGTCACATTTAGAGAAGAACAAAAAGTATGAGCGTCCCCCCATGATTCTGAAAAGGGAGTGGAAGGACTTGGTATCGGATGGAAAGGAGAAGGCTGAAAAGAAGAAAGGAAAGATACCACTGGGCCAAGGAAGGTATGTGATACTATCAACAATTTAATTATATAATGATTAATCTTTCTTTTTACATAATCTAACGTATTTCAAATTTTTCATAGGCTTCCCGACACATCGAAGGAAACAAAGGCAAGACTAGAAAAACATGAGCAACACAAACTTGGCTCTGGTGGTTATATGAAAGTACTCGCATGATTTGTAAGTATCAATAAATGAAATATTGCATCCAAATAATAAATTGCAAACAATTTTGGTTTTATCACACCATAGAAGCAAAATTCATGATCGCATGCAAAAATGCAGGGCTTTGATTTCAACAGAGTGCCCACAGAAGAGGACCTAAAGATTGCCTTCGACCAAGGCTATGGAGCCCTGTCTAAATAGCTAAGGTTCTTGATTGGGAAAACACAATCTTCCACTGCATCCAACATGCAGGTAAATAAACTCAATAAAGTTTATTTCAAATTGAATACTTGTGCAATCTGTTCAATATTAATTTCCACCATAATAATGTGCCTATTTGTTTTACACAGATAAGCAATGATAATCCTGTACATGACATTGGAATGCAGCCTGGTGAGGGTGGAGCACAACCTACTGATGAAGTCCATGGTGTGCATCCCAGTACTAGATGTATTCATGTGCTATACAAAATGCAGTATGGATTAATACAAGTAAACATCTTTAATTGCATTTGGTGTATTAATCAATGTAACCTTTCGTGTTTCAACTTTAGAGCATGTAGAGCATGATCAACATGTTGAGCATGATCAGGCTAGACAAGATCAGGAACATGATGTGGCTCCATTAGGTAAAGAGGACCACTCTAATGTTCTTTTAAACATATTTAATTGCAATTGGTGTATTAATTAAT
The DNA here is from genome assembly GCA_007115665.2 of Sequoiadendron giganteum. NCBI lineage: Eukaryota > Viridiplantae > Streptophyta > Pinopsida > Cupressales > Cupressaceae > Sequoiadendron > Sequoiadendron giganteum. The sequence continues at coordinate 324,881,993 of CM021105.1, forward strand.
GTAATCTTTCGTGTTTCAACTCCAGATGAGGATTTAGAGGGTGTTCAACATGTTGAGCATGAGGCTATAAGAAAATATCAGGAACATGATGTGGGCCAATCAGGTAAAGAGCACCACTCTGATGTTCTTTTAATTAATGAAATATGTGTAACAATAATAATAAAAGATATCAATTTAACATTTCTTTGCTATTGCAGCAGACCCCCCCTTGCAGCCACGTCCATGTTGTGAGTACACGACTAGGCATACATTAAGATCACGAGCAGAGCTCAGAACAACTCAAGGGGGGACATATGATTTTGAAAATGATACTCCACTTCAACTTTTTTTAGCTGCAAAAAAGAAACAAAAAAAGAAGTGATTGTAATCATATTATGACAGCCATATTTTTGATAATATGTAAAAACTGAAAAAATGAAATATGTCAATGAATGAATGTGAATATGTTAATGAATAAATGTTATATGTTAATGAATGAATGTTATATGTTATTAATGGATGAATGAATGAATTTTATATGTTATTAATGCAAGATGAATGAATGAATGTTATATGTTATTAATGGATGAATGAATGATTAATGTTATATGATCAGGTATGGGGAATTGAGAGTGATGTGAGGGGGGGGGAAGGGCCAAATGAGCTTCCACCTTCATGTGGTTGGCCCTGTTAAGTAGAGAATATTAAACCATTCTCAAAATAAAGAGAAGCTCAATAAGGTAAGTAATGCACTTTTCAATATAAGAAATGCATCGTTTGAAGCATCAAACCAATTTGCAAAGATGAAAGAAAGTGCTAAATTTTCACTATGAACATTGTGTTGTGTGTGGATTTGGTTTCAAAGCCCTGTTGATGGAGATGGCTTGTATGACAGCCAAGAAAATAGTTATCATTATTGTTGCTAGAAATAGGCTTGATATGATCAATCCTACATTGTTAAGGCCTAGCCGACTTGACTACTTTTATATATCACCCAGAGTCAACCCAATAAGTATTTCGATCCATTTGTATCATCATCGACAAGAGATCATGTATTGCTAGGATATTCTATAGTTTCCCCGACGTGGTGAGTCTCCCCGATGATTATTCTTTCGATCTCAACTATGTCGTCAAGATTCCTACCAATGTAATCTTATCGGTGTCACATAGCTAGTCCGGTAGACATTCAGAACTTACTCTGATGGTATATGTCTTGCCGATATGCTTCCCTCATGCTTCGTCGATGAGACAAGATGTGTATCTTGCCGATGAAACCTCATCGCTGAGACCAAAATCTAGTCCTCTCGATATATCTTCTGAGGCAATTTTGATCATTGTAATAGTCTTGATCTTTCACCGATATGCCTACATTTCAAAGAATAGTTTTTTTTTTTTTAAAAGTGCAATGTTTCGTCGAATTTACGATGAACCATAAAAAGCGTCCGACGAATTTGCAATGTATTTGACAAATTTTTGCTATAATGACTTGCCTATTTTGTCGCACGTTCGATGAACTTGTGCCACTATTTCAATCTAAATGATGTCACCAAGACTCTTGCCGATGTATTCTTAACGGCGTCACATAGCTGGTCGGGTAGACATTCAGAACTTACTCTGATGATATATGTCTTGCTAATATGCTTCCCTCGTGCTTCGTCGATGAGACAATATGTGTATCTCACCGATGAAACTTCATCGCTGAGACCAAAATCCAGTCCTCCCGATATATCTTCTCAGGAAATTTTGATCGCTATAACAGTCTTGATCTCTTAACGATATTGGCAATACGTCAAACTTTTGTCATAATGGCGACGAAATTATGTTGTTAATCCAACGGTTTGGCAAAGGTAGGCCTCCCGTGATCTGGGTACTATTCGTCACATGATCGATGAAGTGGGCATCATGGTTTCGACAAGCTTGCATCATGAGGTCAACGTTTTATAGCCCGTTAGGATATAGAAAAAAATTGAGTGATGACGCTGATTTCTGTGATTCGTCGGTCGGTTGACAATGTATCATCGCGATTCTGACAAACGGCCATTGGAAATTGGGGTCAAATTCTATAGTGACGTCAAATCCTAAAGCATTGTAAAACATCTTCTCTAAAAAAAGAGAGAAGCATGAATGTCACACACCCCCATTTCGTAAGTATAGTGTACATTGAGTAAATACTTATTAGTTTTACTGTAGCTTTTTTTAGTAGTAAGAAGGGCACCTCCCCTTTTTGAGAGGAGAGATTTAAACTCACATAGCTTTGGCTGAAGTCTAGGTTCTGTAATCTGTTGAAAAGTTAATTACATAATTTTCACCCAACAGTTTTTTGGTGACTCCGCTAGGGAAGAATCATGCAATCTAAGTCTCACACTTTCAATTGAAGTGAATAAGCTTTCCAATTTCTTATTATATCTTGTATATTTTTCTTTGTAAATCTTCATCTTTTTTAGATCTGCATTATGGCAGACCGAAGTTATACACGAGGATTAAGGGCTCGAGGAGTAACAAATCCACTTTTTGAAGAGTTGTTGCAATGTAATATTCCTTTCACTACTTCGTGAGTAAGGTCACCATTGCAATGTACTGTGAGCTATCCTCCACAAAAAAAAAGATCTCCTCTTCCAGTTGTTTGGTCTGTCTACAATAGGCATCCAACTTGGGTACTTATTGTGCAACCAGTCATGGCTGCACCACCCTTAGGACCGTGGGGGAATGCTTTTGTCCCCCTCCATTTGGCGGTGCCTCTACATGATCTTCCATGTGTTTCAAGGAAACATCTCCTGAAGTTTTCAAGTGACATAAAACAACATCCTGATGAGCACATCACCGCCTTCTACATCAGTTGTGGCATTCTCACCATAGAACATGAAGATGTTTCTGTAATATTGTTCATCGAATCCCTCCAAGGGGTAGCTGTCGAATGGCTCTATACTTTACCAAATGACTCAATCACCAGTTGGGCCACTCTTCAAAAAAAGTTTGAGGAAAGATTCAAACCTATCGAGGATGCACATGCTCTATTGGCACAAATCACAACCATGTACAAGGAGGGTCATGAACCCATGTGAGAGTTCGTGGATAAGTTCAACAAGTTGGTGACATGAATCCCACAAGATGCCAAACCGATAGCTCATAATTTAAAGTTCTTTTTCATCAACAAGCAATTGCCCAAAGTAAGTTTCTTCTTACATAGGGAAAATTTGCCAACGTTCAAGCAACACAACAATTGGCTAGTAGCCTTGAAGATGATATGATTCTGGCTTGAGAGATAAGGACCAATACCATCACCAACAAAAGGATGTGTTGGCCTCCTACAATAATTCAACAACTAATCCTTTACAATTGTGATTCAGAGATTAGAAATATAACCTGAATATCTATCTCAATCATCATGAAGGTGCATTTAAATTGTCAACCCCGAGCCATAAAATTGAAATGGGTCAACATTGTATGTGCACTAGGAATCTAGAGTAGCCATATCTATCCTATAGGTAAGAAACACACAATGCTGAAAGTAAATTGCTTGGAAGGAAATAACACAAATTCTAAACATCAACCAAAAACTAGATCAAGCTGAAATGCATGAAAAGAATGGAAATCTAAACAACAAACAAGAAACTACTATGTCTGCTTTGGCTGCAGGAACAGTCATAGAATATAATTCTAATGGTTGTATGAATACTTAGTGCTAGATTCTTAACTATATACTGAACAAAAAAATACTAACTAAGCTAAAGGATGAAATACTCACCAAGTGGGCCCCCTTGGATAACTATTCCCTAATACTAAGATAAACTCAAATGCACAAACTTATAAATTCATTTCATTTATGGAAAAAAATGAGTACAAATGATCAACATGACTATATTACTGAAAAACTCAAGAGTGTGATTACATCAAAAGTAACATTCTTTGACTAGAAAAAGAGAGAGAGAGAGCTTGAAAGAACATTAGAGCCTTATTTATCTAACCACCTAGCAAGGCAGTCAACTCCAACAAAAATGGAGGATGCCACATTAGGGAAAGCACAAAAAAGAGAAGGAGCAACTACGCATGCACATAACCTATTAGGCATGATTGCCTTAACTTGAATTTGGCACAATAGTAATGCCAACGCATGCTCAACAACATTTAAGATCATTAAAAGGCAGTTACAATCTGACGCATGAGGAATCTCCAACCGCCAAGGGTCTTCTCTCCATTAAATTACCACCTTGTTGACTGATATGGCACACATCCAGCTGGTAGAATCTTCTTGAGTTGTAGGCCTCAAATTATCTAAATGGAAATGTTAGCGTGCACAAAAAATGCATATCCATAATCATCTTAAAGCGACATTCATTAACCACATGCAAAATTAACACAAACAGTCCACATAACATGTCAATATCATTTGAAAGCTTATGAAAATAAATTCATGTCCAATGTCTATAGTTTCAAGAAAATATTATAAAAGATAATCTTTTAAGCTTCAATATCTTATGCTACTATAGGAAATGGAAAACAACCCTATTAATAATTAGACCATAAGCTATACTCATCAAGATGCAAGCATTGAGATCTTCAACATCTAATGCCAATGCTCCCAACACCAGTTCAAACTTTACAGATCCCATGGTGCAAAGGATTGTGAATGAACTCCTAGCTTTGAAGAAGCAAGTCTCTAATAAAAATAGAACCTACAAGGACCTCCCAAGCTAGAATTTACCCAACTATGCCAGGAACAAGAATCAAAACCACCTTCCAGCACCACAAGGTAGGCTTGCACTTGAAGCTCCACCTAACAACACTGCCATAGGATACTATGAGGCTGAACAAGAAGACTATGCGCAACTAGATTATCTTGAGGAAGAAAATGTCGATCTCTTCCAAGACGAAGAAGCTGAATTGGTTGGTGACTCCAAGATTGGCTATTTGTGAATAGCAGACGAAGATGAGGAAAATGAATTGGTAACAGACGTGTATGATTTTCTTATGCAACATCAACAAAATTAGCTTGATAAAGCTCAAGCTGCTGCTTCACCAGAGAAAGAGAAGCTACCAGTCACAATTGGTAAAAGAGGGTCTCCACTCCCTTGGCAACCCAAGAAAGCAACAAACCCACAAGTAATTGCACCTCATCCCTCTTCATCAACTCCTATTGTTCCTAAAGCCAATCCTAGTGTTCTGAAGACTAGTATGCCTTTCATCAAACCAGTCAGTAAAGTTACTACTTCCAGTCTATAAAATTATTTCCAGGCTTTTGACATCATCGACTATGCAAAGAAAACCAAAGTCCAAATGTCTGAGGCTAAATACCTCAAAGCCAATCCCGACCAATTTGACAGGCTCGTTAAGTTTGTCAAAAACCAAGGAATTACCCAAAGTCGAGATTCAACTCCTGATGTTCCTGATGCTCCTAAGCCTAAATCACCATAGGGTAATCTTGTGTCAAATCCTCCAACAACTTCTGGATGCATTGATCCATTTTTCATCTCCCTACTTGTCAACGGTTTCAATCTAAGGAATTACATCATAGACTCTGGTGCATTTGATAATGTGATTCCCACCAAGGTAGCTATTGCCTTAGGTTTACATATGACCAAACTTTCAGCCATTGCTTCTCCATGAAAAATAAACAAGTGCCCTTGATCGGTCAGATCAAGGATGTGCAATATGCATTTGTTGCATACCCAGATAAAAATATAATGATGATGGTTCTAATAGCTGATGTACTAGCATCTTACAGAATCCTCCTCGGACACAATTTCTACAAGGATATTGGGGGTGAACTAAGTATGGATATGTCTGAAGCCATAAAACCGATGAAAGGCGTGATGCAAACATTAATTCCTCAAAAGGAAGCAAAGTTTTCAATAACCCAATCAAATGACCCAAGAGCCCAGATCCTTTTCAAATCTTCAAGCGTGGGAACTTACTATCTATAGACATAAGAGGTTGGTGAATCTTTGATGACACACAAGTTGGAGAGTGTTGAATCTTATTCCATAACAAATGATTCATCACCATATGGTTCATCAATGTTAGATCTTGATGCTTCATCAGATGATGAGGCTATAGATTTTGACACCATCAACCTCAGCGATCTGAACAGTGTTTGGTTGCTAGAGTTTGACAGTAGTTGCTCTTCAACCGGTTCTAGAGTAGGAATAGTTTTTTATTTCCCCCAATGGAATGTTTTTCCCTTTTTCTTTCAAGCTGCAATTTGACAACACCAACAACACTGTCGAGTATGAAGCCTTGTTGTTGGGAATGCAAGTTGCGCACAAGAAGGGTATCAAAAATATTCATGCACAAGGTGATGCTGAGCTAATAGTATGTTAGGTAAGGAACCTGTATCAAACTAAAAATGATAGGCTTAGGCATTATCGCAATCTGGTTTGGGATTGCATTGAAGAATTTGAGGCTTTTGATATCTTTGTGGTCCTAAGGGAATATAATGACAGGGATGATTCCTTAGCAATCTCAACCACTCTCCTAATACCACGTAAAGACTTTCAAAGTTCTAACTACACCATTGAGTTGGTTTTCCACCCGAGTGTTCCTGATAATTTGGAAAACTGACAGATTTTCAATGATGATCATCAAATTATCACCTTCTTGGAAAAGATAGAAAATTTCAATGAATCTACTTTGAAGGAAGCAATTCTCCTCCTTGAGAATCTGTGTTTGATGTGGATCTAGTTATGGGTGAGGAATTCTTACAACTCAAAGGGAACAAAATTCCCAAAGGATTGGTGTCTCTAGAGAAACTTTTTGACGAGCATGATCGCTACGTCAAGAAGCAATTTGCGGACTCTGATTCATTAAACGAGGTTGAACAATACAACTTGGGAACTAAAAGTGATGCTAAGATGGTGAACATTGGGAGATGTTTCACGGTCGAAGAGAGGAAGTAGTTCACTAGGTATTACAAGAGTATATGGATGTCTTAGCATATTCATATGAGGATTTGAAATCCTTCCAACTGAAAGAGGTGCAACATGACATCCCCCTGAAGGTTGGAGTTGCAACTTTAAAGCAAAAAAAGAGGAAATACAACCTGAATATTTTTGGAACAATCCTTGCGGAAATCCAAAAAATGTTGAATGCGCAGATAATATTTCCCATTCATCATTCAATGTGGATAGAAAATATCATTCTTGTTCATAAGAAAAATCGTGAAATCTGTATCTGTGTGGATTTTAGAAACCTCAACCAGGTGTCACTCAAGGATAATTATCCTCTCCCTGTGATGGATCAAGTTCTACAAAATGTGACCAGATCTTAGATGCTCTCCATGTTGGATGGGTTCTCCGGTTATAACCAAATTGAATTTACTTCAAGTGATCAACACAAGATGGCTTTCATGACGCCATGGGTACCTTTACATACCTTAGAATTCCTTTTGGCCTAATAAATTTTGACGCCACTTTCCAATGTGCTATGAACTTGGCTTTTCGAGATGTTATTGGTAAATTTATTGTGGTGTATCTTGAAAATCTCATTGTATTCTCCAAAAAACATCATGAATACTTCTATCATCTAAGGCAGATCTTGGAGAGATGTCGAGAGTGTGGTATTTCCCTAAACCCCAAAACCTCAATTTTTGGAGTCACAAAAGGAAAACTTCTTGGTCACGTAGTTTCCACTGAAGGAATCAAGATTGACTCAGAAAGAGTCAAAGGTATAAAATCTCTTACCCTGCCATCAAGCAAGAAGGTTGTCCATTCCTTCTTTTGCAAGGTAAACTTTCTGCAAAGGTTTCTTCCAAAATTTGCAGAGAAAACTCATCATATTGTTAATATATGAAGGGTAATACCACTTTCCACTAGACAACAGAAGGGAAGGCCGATTTTGATAAAATCGAGGAGACCATTTCTCATGCACCGATGTTGGTTTGTCTTGATTACACCAAATAATTTATAATGTATAGTTATGCTTCCGAGCATACACTTTCAGCTATACTGTTGCAAGAAAATAATTAGGGTTTTGAATCCCCAATTGTATTCATGAGCTCCCCTCTAAAGAATTATGAGTTGAAATACTCTCAAATGGAAAAGCATGCCTTTGTTGTGGTCAAGGTTGTTAAACACTTTCAGCTCTACATTCTGAATAGTCATGTCAAAGTTCTAGTCCCAAATTCAACTGTTAAGTCCATCTTAACACAACAAGAGTTTAGAATGAAAAGAGGCAACTCGATTGCCAAGATTCAAGAATATGACATGGAAATAAAACCCACCAAGTTGATACGGGGATGTGGACTGTGTTAGCTTATTTATGAAAATAATCTTGGTGAAGAAGTTTCAAAAAATGAAGAAGTTTTAGAAAAGGAAGAAGTAAATTCGAGTGAACTTCCAATGGTGTTGTTCATCAGCACCACCGATGAATGGTATTCCAACAACATTCATTTCCTCACTTATGGGGAATGTCCTAATAATTTGACTTCAAAAGAGAAGAGAACCATCAAGTTAAAATCAGCAAACTTTGTCTTATGGGACAATGGATTATAAAAGCGTGTAGTAGATGGGACTTTTCTGCGATGTGTTGATAAAGAACAACAAGAAAAATATTTGAAGTCATATCATGACTTGGCATGTGGAGGAAATTTTTCTATGCCAGTGACTACTCACAAGATTTTGAGAGCAAAGTACTATTGGACCACACTCTTTCAAGATGTGTACTCTTGGGTGTGTAAGTGCAAGTTGTGTCAATAGTTCGTTGGTAGGCCTAAGTTGGTGGCTTTTCCATTAAAACCCATTGTGATTGAAGAACCTTTCCAGCAGTGGGTAATTGACTTCATCAGTGTGGTTAATCCATCATCAAGTGAAGGACATGTTTATGTCCTAACTGCAATTGATTATTTTACCAAGTGGGTGGAAGAAATTCCTACTAAGTGTGCTACTCCTGAAGTGGTGTGAAACTTTTTAAAGGAAAACATCATTTCCAAGTTCAGCGTGCCAAATAAAATCATTTTTGACAATGCTTATGCCTTCTCATCAAATGAGATTACTGAGTTGTATTTTGAACATGGCATAACCTTGTCACATTCTTCTGACTATTACCCACAAGGTAATGGCCAGGCCGAATAAAGGAACAAAAATCTGGTGATTATCATCTGTAAGCTGGTAGATGAGAATCAATATTTATGGCACAAGGCTTTGTATGACACATTGTGGGTAGATAGGATAACTCCAAAGTGGGCAATCAGTATGTCCCCCTTTCAACTCTTGTAGGGGTTGAATGTCGAGATTCCTATAACCTTGGAACTAATAGCCCTCAAATTGGCTAAGGCTATTAAGGATGAGACTTCTGATAATTCTATTCATAAGCATGTGATGTATCTCTCTGAATTGGAAGAGAAGTGAGTTCAAGTGGCTGACCGCATCACAGAACACCAAGAGAAAGTAAAAAAGATTTTCGACAAGAAAGCTAAGTCTCAAGATTTTCAAATCGGTGATCTTGTTCTCCTATGGGACAAATGAAGAGAACCAAAAGGTATGCATGAAAAATTTGACTCACTGTGGATAGGACCCTTCCAACTTCATCATTTGTATGGTGAGAACAGTTTCCTACTAGCATATGGAGATGGAACACCATTCGCCCTTCATCCCAGCGGGAAACACCTCAAACACTTTATACAGTAAAGTAACAGGTGTTTCAAATGTAAATATTTTTACGTTTAGTCCTTTGTGTCTTTTTATTTTAAGTTGCATTATCATCATCACCTGACTCCAAGCCCAATAGATGGATAAAGGCACTTGAATTGTGGAGCTCTTCTCGATTCATTCATTTCAAAGAATGGTTGAAGGAAGATTACCAATAGGAGCTAGCTATTATCATGGAATCTAGCAGTGCTCGTTCCACGGATAACCCCCCTATGAAACTTGTCTATTTCCTAGGTTCATGATGTTCTAGCATGCAAAATGAGGCAATTTTTAAACTACCTTGAAGTTTGTTATGAAGTCTCAGACAATCCATTTGAGCATCTCTCTATGTTCGTCTTGTGAAGACCTTAGAAATGAGTATCTTCACGAACGCTCATTGTTCATACTTTGCGAAATTGTGAAAAGTGCAAAAGCTACAAAAAAAAGAGCTTTAACACTTAAGTGAAATTTGACTAAGTATGAAAAGTGCAATGGAATACTTTCTCAGCACCATTGCACTTAAGTGATTTTTGACTTTGTGCAAGGGCATTGATTTTCAATGCCCTTACACCAAGACTTTAGACTTAGAGTCATTTTTTGACATGGGCAGTGTTTTTGACATGTTTGCACTTTTTACAGTTTTCTCCACCTTTTATGTCATAATTAAATACATGACCTGAGTTCTTCTTTTTCACTCGCCGATCACTTAAAAGTGATAATAGGTTGTTTCTTTCCCACTCTTGTCATTTTTTTTCCACTTCTAGCAGCTAGGCGACTACCTTGCTCCTTGCAAACTCATGGTTTCGAAGATCTTCTATTCTTTCATGCAAGTTTCTCCCATTCGCCAGTTGTTCTTCTAGGTAAGTCTTTTTTCTTCCATCGTTTGTTTCTTGCCTATCATTTTTTCAAATACTTTGTAAATTTCTTCTTGGTTTGCAAATGCGTTGGGGTTTTTGGCCGTCTTGAATGATCTCGCCTCTTTCTCACACACTTCTTATCATTCTCCCATCTTTCTTCAAATGCGCATTGGGGTTTTCCATCTCTTGCTCATGCATTTGGGTGTCTAGTCATGCCTTCTTTCTGATCGAGCTTTCTTCCATTTCCCCTTAGGGTTTTTGTTTGTTTTCAAGTGTGTGCCTTTGTTTCTCTCATCCAAGCGACGAAAAGAAACATGGGTAGCTTTTAAAAACTTGTTTCAAATCATGCCATGATCTAACTTTGAAAGACTCACAAAAAATGTCCAATCAGACTTTTTCCATGCCATTGCACGTCCTTCATTTTTCATCATTTGTCAAAGCTTTGTTTTTCCATGCCATTGCACTCTACAAAATTTTCTAAGTTGAAGCCAAGTGTCAGGGCATTGATTTTCAACGCCCTAACATAGTTTTTAAAATCTCTACACTAAAAGTGCAAGGGCGCTAAAAATAAATGACATTGCACCTATGATCACTTCTCTTAAGTGCAAGGGCGCTGATTTTTAGTGCCCGTACACTTTTCACAATTTATCACTTAAACTTTCCAGAATTGTTCTTTCTACACTATGAAGTCCGTTTCTCTACTCCTAGATCATTTTTCATGCCTCGTCACTCATATCATGCTTGATCAACATCGTTGCTCACTTCACGCATCCCAATGCTACTTTTTCAACTAACATTTGTTGATTCTAAATCTATAATTCCTTTTTAGATCTCATTAGGGGATCCTCAAAAATCGCATCTCTTGATCCAATTGCTCTCAGATGATAGCTAAGAAGCCTCCATCATCTTCAAAAGTTGAACACAAAATGAAATAAAATACCAATGTGTTTTTTCACCGACAGTAGTAATTTCAAAGGTGGATGAGATAAAGACACCGAGGTTGGTCATCAAGACCTCATTGATTTCGTAAAGAGGATCGAGAAAAAGACTCTTGAATACTCTCATAGAGCCATTATGCACAGTAATCTACACCTTGTGTCTACTTTCCTTACTTCTGCACACCATACAGTGTTCATCCTTGAAGTTGCATCTCACCACATCTAGGAAACCAGAAGTGTGATTAGCTCTTTTTGGTAGAAAATATTGAGGTTGGACCCTGATTTCTTTGATATTGTTTTTAGAGTCCCACAGATGGAGAAGTACACTAAAATTTTAGTACAACAAGCACAGGAAGTCTATGACTTAGATCCAAACAAGGATAAGTACTTGATCAATAGCCAATGGTTGAAAAAACCCAAGCATACTATCTCAAGATGTGTGAAGGGACTTCCACAAAGTGAATTCAAGCAAGCTATCAGAGACATGATAATACTCTTGAGTAGAGTTAAGGGATTGCTTGAAACGTCTCATTTTCAGGATTGGATGTATGAGTACATTTGGATCATAAGAAGATAGAAGACTCATATTGATTGGGGAAAATAGATTAGTGATGCAATCCCAACTGAAAAATGTGCCAACCACCTTGAAGTTTTATATGACTTCTTACCTGGTGTATGCTATAGTCATGATGAGACAATTCCCAGGTTTATCTACAAGAGGGAACATACTTTCTACCCTTGTGTACAATTATTTCTATCAACTGGAACTGAAGGAAAGCCATCACCATTTTAAGAGGGTCATTGATGCTTTCTTTGCACCTTTTCTCTTCAGCTTTGACCCGACTCTCGAGAAGAAGAGAGTGTTTGATGAGGCTTACAAAGTGGTAAGTAAAGTCAAATGCATATTCCTACAATTCCCAAATTTTAATCACATAAGGGTTGGATGTTACACTAGGTGTCCTTACATGCTGCCTAGGTATCCTTCAGACAAGTGGATACTCAGGGAGTTATGCAGACAGCTGATTTCAGTCCACAAGGAATGTCAAAGGATTTACAAGCATGGATTTAATTTTCCACTAACAATCAATAGGTATTCCATCAAAAGTGTACAAAAGGCTAAATTAGTCTATGCAGAGATACAGGTCATGACAGTCAGGACCTATAAATACAGACTTGATTTTGATTACCAGAATGTCAAGAAGAGGTTGAAAAAGGGTCACAAGCATGGGTACCACTTTGAAGACATTTGGATTGATTGTAGAGATGAAGAGGCTATCCATAAGATGGATTTTTTTAGACTAATTATATAACAGATCAGAGATCTTGGTGTTGCTGACCTACCAGAGGAGTTCCCATATCCTAGTGGCGCCATGAATGTTGCTTACGATGAACAAGAAATCTTCAAAATAACTTTGCCTACAATCCAATGGTCCAAAAAGGAAAATGTTTCCATCAGAGAGAGGTTGGCACCAATATTGGCTAACACAGCTAAATGGTTACACAAGTATGACTTTGAGATGAAAAATTTTAGGATAGAATCTGAAGGAGAAGAATCCAAAGTAGAAGTCATTCAACAACAAGAACCCTGCATGAAAGAAAAATCAGTGGCTATTCACACTTCTTCCAGAAGAGGCCTCGGGATTAAGTTTAGTATTGGAAAAAAGGATGCTCGAGCCATCCATGAAGAAGAAACAACGAAATCTAAACCATCCCACTCGAAAGGAAAGGAATTTGTTTCCAAAGAGATAGATTCCGATGAAGAAGAAAATTCAAGTGATGAATCTACTGAAGAAGAAGATTAAGAAGAAACAGACTCTGTTGAGGAAGAACATTCTGAAGGTGACCAAGAAGGTGAACAAGAGTTAGAAGATCAAGAGGGTGATCAATAGGAACTCACGCATGATGAAGAATAAGCTATGTCTCCACCTAATAATGTAGTTGAAGATTTTCCCCAGTCATCATTGCTTGTAACTTCAAATATTCCTCATACACTTCCTAGTCCAAACACTCCTCCACCACCTTTTCCCACATCACCTATTCCTACATCTACCATACCCTCAGTGGAAATTGTACCACTCCCTGCAACATCAACCGCACTTGATACTCCTTCAGTGACAAGTATACAAACAATTGACATTTTGTCAAGCCCTCCATCATCTTCCTAGCTTGTCATCTCCATCCTATGATCTCACTTCAGAAGTTGGGTTTAATAGGTGTAATGAATGAATCTTTGCAGAATCAACTCAATGTGCAGGTTATTGGAGCAGTAATGACAGACATTTTTCCAGCTATCACTATACCAACCATTCCTTCAGAAGTGCCAGTAACAAGAGAGTTGACAGTCAATCAAGAAGCTCAGACCTCCTCTCTTCCCCCCTAGTTGGTATCTCAAGTATCGAAGCAGAAAAATAAAATGATCTCACCAAAAGAGCTTGATCTTGAAGAGATAGTCCCTCCAAAAGATAAGGGGAAGAAAAAGGCAAAAGTGTATTCATGGCTTCAAGTTGATAAAGCCGGTCAAAAGTATGCAAAGATTGGAATACCACCTCAAGAGGAAGGGGATGTCAATATGGAGGACTACATAGTGACAAGAGGCCAGCTTGACAAGGTTACAAATGAATATTCCAAGGTAGATGCACAAGTAACTTTGAATATACTGGCAGGAAGACTGGAAAAAATGGAGCAAGCTCAAAACTTATACAAACAGAGGGTAGAGCATTATGTTGCTATTGTGAGGAAGCTTGCAAGATCTTCAAGTAGCGCACAACCATCGGCAATGGTAAGCAATGAGGACCCAACTGTCAAGAAGGCTGAGAGATTTTCTTCCAAAGGTAGGGTGTGATATGATTTTATTAATAAGATTATAGAACATGGTTCTCAAATTATAATTGCTACAGATGAAAAGGCTACTTAGATAGCTCAGCTCAAATTAGAGTTGGATAAAGAAGAAGATGTCCTTTCCCAAGAGCTCAGAGAAATGGAAAATTTCCTCTTGTTGTGGTCACAAATGAAACAGGCAAAGCTCAACAAATTGGTGGAAGTCGGGGTGATCCCCAACAAGGAGAAATACATTGACGTAAGAGAATCATTGAAGCATCGTATTGAAACAATCAAATCTCTTACAAAAGATCTCCACCAAGTACAGGAAGATGTTGAAGAGCATCGGGTTATTCTTGAAGAAAGAGTCAAGGAGTTGTCAGACAAGCTTCTTGAAGAAAACCGTATCTTCCTTCTGGCCACAAAATTTTTTGAGACCTTCAAAGAAGCCATCATGCATCAAGTAGAGAATGAAGACTTTTCAGAAGCCTCTATGCATGTCCTTTGTGATACAAGGCTCGTTCTTGATAACCTGAAGATGCATCTTGACAGGTGCAAAAAGGTTTTTTCATCCGCCAGGAGATTACTCATGAGGATTCACACCATTGTGGATTACACTGTTGGTCTAGATGAAAAGTTCATGCAAGAGACCAGGAAGAAGTATGAAGACTTCCACACCCAAGCAAGGGACCATGAAGACTCCTGATCTCCTAGTGTTGAAATTTTGATGCTTCTCTTTATGCATCTTGTAAATAGATTTTGACATCTTAAATGTCTTTTTGTAAAATGTAATTACGCCGAAAATATGAGATGTAATTTCACAGAGATGAATTACATGTTGACCTAGTCAAAGTTAGGGTTTCCTATTTTTGCTCAACTAACTTTCTTATTTAATCTCAACTGATTTCCTAGATTAGCTCTTCCCTCTTTTCTATAAATAAGAGGGACTTCTATTTTAATCTTTACCTTTAATATTTTTGCAACAAAGTGCTGCCCTTTTTGAAGTAGATTTGTGAAACTTTGTGTTTATATTTTGTGAATGAAATCTGATCAATAAAGAAGAGAATTGCAAACCAGACTTTGTGTTGGATTCGATAATCTTGTGAATTGATCTCATGGCAGTGATTAGGGAATGATATATGAAGGGATTCAAGTCATTTATGTAAACTTTGTGTTGCATTCCTTATTTGGATTTACGTTTATGTTTGGATACTTTTTTTGAAAGATCTACAAGACTTTGTGCTTGTAATCGTTCATGTTGTTCGAGGAATTGTTGTATCTCAGAAGACTTTGTGCTTCTAATGCAACAAACGGTACATCTTTCGTAGATCCATCAGTGAAAAAGCTACAGAATGAATTTGTGCCTACATGAGCTTTCCCTTTTTTCTTTTATTTGTTTATTATCAATCATATCTGGTATCTCTACACTTTTCTTTGACAAGATAGAGATATTGGCATTACTTCTCGTTGTTAAATTTAAAGTTATCTTGAATTAGAACTTCCAACCATGAAGCATTGTAAAACATCTTCTCTAAAGAAAGAGAGAAGCATGAATGTGACACACCACCCCATTTCGTAAGTATAGTGTAGATTGTCTAAATACTTTATTAGTTTTACCGTAGCTTCTATTAGCAGTAAGAAGGGTGCCTCCCCTTTCTACGAGGAGAGATTTTATCTCACATAGTTGTGCCTGAAGTCTAGGTTCTGTAATCTGTTGAAAAGTTGATTACATAATTTTCAAAAAACTCTTTTTCAAGGAAATTCATAGAAATGGATTTTGTAGAGAATGTCATTCTGAGTAGACCCAAATCGTCCATTCTTTCAAAAATTGATTTTTCACCAACATGCAAGAAAACCCTCAGAAATAGAATCTATGAAACATTTTTTTTCGAGAAAAATCGAAGATATGGGTTTTGTACGTGCTCGTGTGCTAATGAGACCCTGATCATCCACTTTTGAAAAATAAGTTATTCTTAAAAAAGATAGATTTTTTGAAAAGTATAAGTAGTAGAGGTAACAGAGGAATTTTTTTTGAATTTTCTTAAGAAAAATATGAGAAATGAGTTTTGTAGAGAATGTCGTTCTGAGAAGACCCAGATCATCCATTTTTCGAAAAATTGATGTTTCACCAACATGCAAGAACCCCTCAAAAATAGAATCTACAAAACAATTTTTTGGGGAAAAATCTAAGATATAAGTTTTGTAGGTGCTCGTGGCTAAAGAGACCCAAATTGTTCATTTTTTTGAAAAAGATTCATTTTTTTCAAAACTAGAATTAGTAGAGGTAGAGGTAAATTTTTTGAATCTTCTTAAGAAAAATTTGAGAAATGGGTTTTGTAGAGAATGTCATTCTGAGTAGATCCAGATTGTCAATTTTTTGAAAATCTGATTTTTCACCAACATGCAAGAACCCCCAAAAATAGAATCTACAAAATAATTTTTTTTTCGAATAATCAAAGATATGGGTTTTGTAGGTACTCATGTGCTAAAGAGACCCAGATTGTCCATTTTTTGAAAAAATAAGTTGTTTTTGAAAAAGAGACTTCTAAAAAAAGGTAGAAGTAGAAGAGGTAGAGGTAATTTTTTTGAATCTTCTTAAGAAAAATCAGAGAAAATGGGTTTTGTAGAGAATATCGTTATGAGTAAACCCAGATCGTTCATTTTTTTTAAACTCTGATTTTTCACCAACATGCAAGAATGTCTCAAAAATAGATTCTTCAAAACATTTTTTTGGAAAAAAATCAAAGATATGGGTTGTGTAGGTGCTTGTGTGCTAAAGAGAAATAGATTGTCTGTTTTTTGAAAAAATAAGTTTTTTCTTGAAAAGGATAGATTTTTTTGAAAAGGAGAAGCAATAGAGGTAACAGAGGCAATTTTTTTGAATCTTCTTAAGAAAAATATAAGAAATGGGTTTTGTAGAGAATGACATTTTGAGTAAACCCAAATCATCTGTTTTTCAAAAAACTGATTTTTCACCAACATGTAAGAATCCCTCAAAAATAGAATTTACGAAATATTTTTTTTGGCAAAAATCAAAGATATGGGTTTGGTAGGTGAGTGCTTGTGTGCTAAAGAGACCCAAATCATTTGTTTTTTGAATTTTATATTTTTTCAAAAGTAGAAGCAGTAGAGGTAGAGGTAAATTTTTTGAATCTTCTAAAGAAAAATGTGAGAAATGGGTTTAGTACATAATGTCTTTCTAAGTAAACCCTAATCGTCCATTTTAAAAAAAAATGATTTTTCACCAACATGCAAGTACCCTCAAAAATAGAATCTATGAAATAACATTTTTTTGGAAAAATCAAAGATATGGGTTTTGTAGGTGCTCATGTGCCAAAGAGATCTAGATTATCTATTTTTTTATTTAAATAAGTTGTTTCTTGAATAAGATAGAAATTTTAGAAAAGTAGAAGCAAGAGAGGTAATATAGGCAATTTTTTTACATCTTCTTAAGAAAAATTTGAGAAATGGGTTTTGGAGAGAATGTCGTTCTGAGTAGACCCAGATCGTCTATTTTTTGAAAAACTAATTTTTCACCAACATGCAAGAAGGCCTCAAAAATAGAATATATGAAACATTTTTTTTTGGAAAAATCGAAGATATGGATTTTTTAGGTGCTCATGTGCTAAAGAGACCTATATCAACCGTTTTTTGAAAAAATAAGTTGTTTTTGAAAAAGATAGACTTTTTCAAAAGTAGAAATGAGTTTTGTACAGAATGTCGTTCTGAGTAGACCCAGATCATTCATTTTTTTGAAAATATGATTTTTCACTAACATGCAAGAATGCCTCAAAAGTAGAATCTACGAAACAATTTCTTGGGAAAAAATTGAAGATATGAGTTTTGTAGGTGCTCGTGTGGTAAAGAGACCCAGATCATCCGTTTTTTGAAAAAAAAAGTTGTTGAATAAGATAGTTTTTTTCAAAAGTAGAAGCATTAGAGGTAAGAGGCAAATTTTTTGAATCTTCTTAAGAAAAAATCTGAGAAATGGGTTTTGTGGAGAATGTCATTCTCAGTCGACCCAAGTCTTCCATTTTTTGAAAAACTAATTTTTCACCAACATGAAAAACCCCTCAAAAATAGAATCTATGAAACAATTTTTAATTGGAAAAAATCTAAGATATGGGTTTTTGTAGGTTCTCATGTGCTAAATACCCTGATCATCCATTTTTTGTAAAAATAAGTTGTTTTTGAAAAAGATAGATTTTTTTGAAAACCAGAAGTAGTAGAGGTAATAGAGGCAAAAAATTTAAGTATTCTTAAGAAAAATCTGAGAAATCCATTTTGTAGAGAATGTTATTCTGACTAGACCCAGATCAACCATTTTTTGAAAAACTTATTTTTCACCATTATGCAAAAACCCCTTAAAAATAGAATCTACGAAACAATTTTTTGAGAAAATAAGTTGTTCTTGAATAAGATAGATTTTTTTGAAAATTAAAAGTAGTAGAGGTAACTTAGGAAAAAAAAATTAATCTTTTTAAGAAAAATTTGTGAAATGGGTTTTGTAGAGATTATCGTTCTAAGTAAACCCAGATCGTCCATTTTTCGAAAAAGTGATTTTTCACCAACATGCAAGAAACCCTCAAAAATAGAATCTATGAAACAATTTTTTTAAGAAAAATTGAATACATGTGTTTTGTAGGTGCTCATGTGCTAAAGAGACCTAGGTCGTCCATTTTTGCAAAATAAGTTGTTCTTGAAAAAAAGATTTTTTTGAAAAGTAGTTGTAGACGTAACAAAGGCAAATTATTTGAATCTTCTTAAGAAAAATCTAAGAAATGGGTTTTGTAGAGAATGACATTCTGATTAAACCTTGATTGGCCATTTTTTTTAAAACTAAATTTTCACCAACATGCAAGAACCCCTAAAAAATCAAATCTACTAAACAATTT
This sequence comes from Sequoiadendron giganteum, assembly GCA_007115665.2. Classification (NCBI taxonomy): domain Eukaryota; kingdom Viridiplantae; phylum Streptophyta; class Pinopsida; order Cupressales; family Cupressaceae; genus Sequoiadendron; species Sequoiadendron giganteum. Next base: position 324,901,099 of record CM021105.1, read on the forward strand.
TTTGGGGAAAAATCGAAGGAAGATATGGGTTTTGTAGGTGCTCTTGTGCTAAAGAGACCCACATCGTCCATTTTTTTTTAAAAAAAGTTGTTTTTGACAAAATAAATAAAATTGGATAGTAGAAGTAGTAGATGTAAGAGGCAATATTTTTTGAATTTTCTTAAGAAAAATATGAGAAATAGGTTTTGTAGAAAATGTCATTCTGAGTAAACCTAGATCGTCCATTTTTGAAAAAATTAATTTTTCATCAACATGTAAGAACCCCTAAAAAGTAGAATCTAAGAAACATTTTATTTTGGGAAAAATCAAACATATGGAATTTGTAGGTGCTCGTATCCTAAAGAGACCTAGATCATTCATTTTTTGAGAAAATAAGATGTGTTTTCGAAAAAGATAGATTTTTTAAAAAGTACATGCAATAGAGGTTATAGATTTTTTTAAAAAGTAGAAGCAAAAGAGGTAATAGAGACAAAATAATTCAATCTTTTTTAGAAAAATCTGAGAAATGGGTTTTGTAGAGAATGTCGTTTTGAGGAGCCCCAGATCGTCTGTTTTTTGAAAAATTATTTTTTCACCAACATGCAAGAACCCCTCAAAAATAGAATCTACAAAACAACTTGTTTGGGGAAAATGGAAGATATATGTTTTGTAGGTGCTCGTGTGCTAAAGAGACTACAATCATCAATTTTTTGAAAAAATAAGTTGTTTTTGAAAAAGATTGATTTTTTTGAAAAGTTGAAGTAGTAAAGGGAACATAGGTAAATTTTTGAATCTTTTTAAGAAAAATCTATGAAATGGGTTTTGTAGAGAATGTCATTTTGAGTAGACCCAGATTATCCATTTTTCAAAAAACTAAAGTTTCACCAACATGCAAGAACCCCTCAAAAATAGAATCTACAAAACAATTTTTTTGGGGAAAAATCAAAGATATGGGTTTTGTAGGTGCTTGTGTGCTAAAGAGACCCAAATCGTCCGTTTTTTGAAAAAATAATTTTTTTTTGAAAAAGATTTAGCACACCCAGATTGTCTGTTTTTTGAAAAAATAATTTTTTTTTGAAAAAGATGGATTTTTTTCAAAAGTATCAGTAGTAGAGGTAGAGGTAGATTATTTGAATCTTCTTCAGAATAATATGAGAAATGGGTTTGTAGTGAATGTCGTTCTGAGTAGACCCAGATCGTCCATTTTTCAAAAAAATGATATTTCACCAACATGCAAGAATCCCTACAAATTAGAATCTACGAAACATATTTTTGGAAAAATTGAAGATATGGGTTTTGTAGGTGCTCGTGTGCTAAGGAGACCCAGATTGCCCGTTTATTAAAAAAATGAGTTGTTCTTGAAAAGATAGATTTTTTAAAAAGTAGAAGTATTATAGGTTATAGATTTTTTTTTAAAATAGTAGTAGAGGTAACAAAAGCAAATTTCCTGAATGTTCTTAAGAAAAAATTGAGAAATGGGTTTCAGAGAGAATGTCATTTTGAGTAGACCTAGATCGTCCATTTTTCGGAAAACTAATTATTCACCAACATGCAAGAACATTCAAAAATAGAATCTACGACCGAGATCAAAATATGGGTTTTGTAGGTGCTCGTGTGGTAAAAAGACCGAGATCATCTGGTTTTTGAAAAAATAAGTTGTTGAATAAGATAGATCTTTTAAAAAGTAGAAGCAGTAGAGGTAACAGATGGAATTATTTTTAATCTTCTTAAGAAAAATCTAGGAAATTGGTTTTGTAGAGAATGTCGTTCTGAGTTGACACAAATCGTCTGATCATCGAAAAATTGATTTTTCACCAACATGCAAGAAACCCTCAAAAATAGAATCTATGAAACAATTGTTTTTGGAAAAAATCAAAATATGGGTTTTGTAGGTGCTCGTGTGTTAAAGAGATCCAGATCGTCCATTTTTTAAAAAAGTAGGTTGTTCTTGAAAAAGATAGATCTTTTTGAAAAGTAGAAGCAATAGATGTAAGAGGCAAATTTTTTGAGTATTCTTAAGAAAATTTTGAGAAATCGATTTTGAAGAGAATGTCTTTCTGAGTAGACCAAGATCATCCATGTAAAAACCCCTCAAAAATTAATTTATGAAACAATTTTTTTTGGAAAAATCGAAGATATGGGTTTTGCATGTGCTTGTGTGCTAAAGAGACCCAGATCATCTTTTTCAAAAAAAATAAGTTGTTCTTTAAAAAATAACATTTTTTTTTCAAAAGTAGAAGTAGTAGAGGTAAAAAAGGCAATTTTTTTGAATCTTCTTAAGAAAAAATGTCTCTATTAGTGTTTTCTTCAAAAGTAGAAGTAGTAGAGGTAGAGGCAATTTTTTTGAATCTTCTTAAGAAATATTTGAGAAATGGGTTTTGTAGAGAATGTATCTCTGAGTAGACCCAGATCGTCCGTTTTAAAAAAAAATGATTTTTCAACAATATGCAAGAATGCCTCATAAATAGAATCTACGAAAGATTTTTTTTTGGAAAAATAGAAGGTATGGGTTTTGTAGGTGCTTGTGTGCTAAAGAGACTGAGATCGTCCGTTTTTTTTTTAAAAAAATCCTTTTTGAAAATTGTATTTTTTTCAAAGTAGAAGTAGTAGAGTTACAAAGTCATTTTTTTTTAATCTTCTTAAGAAAAATATGAGAAATGGGTTTTGTAGGGAATATCATTTTGAGTAGACCCAAATTGTCCATTTTTCGAAAAACTGACTTTTCACCATCATGCAAGAACCCCTAAAAATAAAATCTACAAAACATTTTGTTTGGAAAAAATGAAGATATGGATTTTGTAGGTGCTCATATGCTAAAGAGACCCAGATCATCTATTTTTTGAAAAAATAAGTTGTTTTGAGAAATATAGTTTTTTTTTCAAAAGTAGTAGTAGAGGTAGAGGTAAATTTGTTGAATCTTCTTAAGAAAAATCTAAGAAATGGTTTTTGTAGAAAATATCTTTCTGAGTAAACCAAGATCGTTCATTTTTTTGAAATTCTGATTTTTCACCATGTAAAGAACATCTCAAAAATATAATCGACTAAACAATTTTTTTGGGAAAAATCAAAGATATGGGTTTTGTAGGTACTCGTGTGGTAAAGACATCCAGATCGTTCACTTTTTAAAAAAATAAGTTCTTTTTGAAAAAGAGATTTATTTTAAAAGTAGAAGCAAAAGAGGTAACAAAGGAAAAAAAAAAATGAATCTTCTTAAGAAAAATCTCAAAAATGGGATTTGTAGAGAATGTCATTCTGAGTAGACCCAAATCATTTATTTTAAGAAAAACTGATTTTTCACCAACATGCAAGAACCCTCCAAAAAAGAATCTATGAAACAATTTTTTTTGGAATAATCGAAGATATGGGTTTTGTAGGTGCTCATGTGCTAAAGAGACCAAGATCGTCCATGTTTTGAAAAAATAAGTTGGTGTTGAAAAAGGTAGATTCTTTTGAAATGTTGAAGCAGTAGAGGTAAAAGAGGCAAATTTTTTGAATCTTCTTAAGAAAAATATAAGAAATGGGTTTTGTAGCAAATGTTATTCCTAGTAGACCCAGATCATCCGTTTTTAAAAATTTGATTATTCACCTACATGCAAGAACCCTCAAAAATAGAATCTACGAAACATTTTTTTGGAAAAGTCGAATATATGGGTTTTGTTGGTGCTCGTGTGCTAAAGAGATCTATATCATCCATTTTTTTTTTTTAAATAGTTTTTTTTTAATAAAATAGATTTTTTAGAAAAGTAGAAGCAGTAGAGGTAACATAGGAAATTTTTTTGAATCTTCTTAAAGAAAAATCTCAGAAATTGGTTTTGTATAGAATTTTGGTCTGAGTAAACACAGATCATCCATTTTTCAAAAAACTGATATTTCACCACCATGCAAAAACACTTCAAAACTAGAATCTACGAAACATTTTTTTTGGAAAAAATCGAAGATATGGGCTTTGTAGGTGCTTGTGTGTTAAAGAAACCTAGATCGTCTATTTTTTGAATAAATAAGTTATTTTCAAAAAAAGATAGATTTTTTTCAGAAGTAGAAGCAGTAGAGGTAGATGTAAATTTTATGAATCTTCTTAAGAAAAATCTGAGAAATGGGTTTTGTAGAGAATGTTATTCTGAGTAGACCCAGATCATCCATTTTTTAAAAATTGATTTTTCACCAACATGAAAGAACCCCTAAAAAATATAATCCACGAAAGAATTTTTTTGAGAAAAATCGAACATATGGGTTTTGTAGTTGCTCGTGTGCTAAAGAGACCCAGATCATTCATTGATTAAAAAAATAAGTTGTTCTTGAAAAGATAGATTTTTTCAAAAATATAAGTAGTAGAGTTTACATTTTTTTTTGAAAAGTAGAAGTAGTACAGGTAACAAAGGCAAACTTTTAAAATGTTGTTAAGAAAAATCTGGAATATAGAGAATGTCATTCTGAGTAGACCTAGATCATCCATTTTTTTTTTAAATAAGTTGTTGAATAAGATAGATTGTTTTGAAAAGTAGAAGAAGTAGAGGTAAGAGAGGCAAAGTTTTTGAATCTTCTTAGGAAAAATATGAGAAATGGGTTTTGTAGAGAATGTCATTCTGAGTAGATCCAAATCGTCCGTTTTTCAAAAAGTTGATTTTTCACCAGCATTCAAGAACCCCTCAAAAATAGAATCTATGAAACAATTTTTTTTGGGAAAAATTAAAGATATGGGTTTGTAGGTACTTGTGTGCTAAAAAGACCCAAATCGTCCATTTTTTGAAAAAGAGATTTTTTTGAGAAAGAGATTTTTTTGAAAAGTAGAAGCAATAGAGGTTAAATAGCTAATTTTTTTGAATATTCCTAAAAAACATGAAAGAAAAAATATGTTTTTCTTGAAAAAGAGATTTTTTTGAAAAGTACTAGTAAACGTAACAAAGGGAAATTTTTTGAATCTTTCTTAAAAAAATTTGAGAAATGGGTTTTGTAGAGTGTCATTTTGAGTAGACCGAGATAGTTCGTATTTTAAAAAATTTGATATTTCACCATCCAAGAACGCCTCAAAAATAGAATCTACGAAACAATTTTTTTGGGAAAAATCAAAGATATGGGTTTTGCAGGTGCTCATGTGCTAAAGAGACCTAGATCGTTTATTTTTTGAAAAAATAAGTTGTTTTTTAAAAAGATAGATTTTTTTCAAAAGTAGTAGTAGAGAATAACAAAGGCAATTTTTTTGAATCTTATTAAAATAAATCTGAGAAATGGGTTTTTCTAGAGAATGCCAATCTAAGTAGATTGAGATCATCCATTTTTTGAAAAACTAATTTTTCACCAACATGTAAGAACCCGCAAAATAGAATGTACGAAACATTTTTTTTGGAAAAATCAAAGACATGGATTTTGTAGGTGCCCGTGTGCTAAAGAGACCGAGATCGTCTGTTTTATGAAAAACCAAGTTGTTTCTTGAAAAAGAGATTTTTCTGAAAAGTTGAAGTAGTAGAGGTAACAGAGGCAATTTTTTTGAATCTTCTTAAGAAAAATCTAAGAAATGAGTTTTGTAGAGAATGTCGTATTGAGTAGACCCAGATCATCCATTTTTCAAAAAACTAATTTTTCACCAACATGCAAGAACCCCTCCAAAATTGAATCTATGAAACAATTTTTTGGGAAAAATCAAACATATGAGGTTTGTAGGTGCTCATGTGGTAAAGAGACTCATATTGTCCATTTTTTAAGAAAATATGTTGTCATTGAAATAGAGATTTTTTTCAAAAGTAGAAGTAGTAGAGATAGAGTTAATTTTTTTGAATCTTATTAAGAAAAATCTGAGAAATGGGTTTTGTAGATAATGTCATTTTGAGTAAACCCAGGTTGTCCATTTTTCGAAAAACTGATTTTTCACCAACATGCAAGAACCCCCAAAAATAGAATCTACAAAATATTTTTTTTGAAAAAAAGAAGTTATTTTTGAAAAAGATAGATTGTTTTGAAAACTTGAAGTAGTAGAGGTAACAAGAATATTTTTTGAATCCTCTTAAGAAAAAACAAAGAAATGGGTTTTGTAGAGAATGTCTTTCTGAGTAAACCCAGATCACCCATTTTTCAAAAAACTGATTTTTCACCAACATGCAAGAACCCCTCAAAAATAGAATCTACGAAACATTTTTTTGGGAAAAATTGAACATTTGGGTTTTGTAGGTGCTCATGTGGTAAAAAGACTCAGATTGTTTGTGTTTTGAGAAAATAATTTGTTTTTGAAAAAAATAGATTTTTTTCAAAAGTAGTAGTAGAGGTAGATGTAAAGTTTTTGAATCTTACGAAAAATATGAGAAACGAGTTTTGTAGAGAATGTCCTTATGAGTAAACCCTGATCGTCTTTTTTTTGAAAAACTAATTTTTCACCAACATGCAAGAACCCTCAAAAATAGAATCTACGAAACTTTTTTTTTGGGAAAAGTCGAAGATTTGACTTTTGTAAGTGGCCATGTGCAAAAGAAATCAAAATCATCCGTTGTGCAAAAAATTAAGTTGTTTTTGAATAAGTTAGATTTTTTAGAAAAGTAGAAGCAGTAGAGGTAACAAAAGCAAATTTTTTGAATCTTATTAAGAAAAATCCATGAAATTTGTTTTATAGAGAATGTCTCCTGAGTAGACCCAAATCGTCCATTTTTTGAAAAACTGACTTTTCACCAAGATGCAAGAACCCCCAAAAATAGAATCTACGAAACATTTTTTAATGGGAAAAATCAAAGATTTGGGTTTTGTAGGTGCTAGTGTGCTAATGAGACCCGAATCGTTCATTTATTTTTTTTAAAGATGTTTTTAAAAATTATAGATTTCTTTTTAAAAGTTGAAGCAATAGAGGTAACATAGGCAAAAAAAATTGAATCTTCTTAAGAAAAATCAAAGAAATGGGTTTTGTAGAGAACGTCGTTTTAAATAGACCCAGATAATCCATTTTTCAAAAAATTGATTTTTTACCAACATGCAAGAACCCCCACAAAAATAGAATCTACGAAACAATTTTTTTAGGAAAAATCAAAGATATGGGTTTTGTAGGTACTTGTGTGCTAAAGAGACCCATACTGTCCGTTTTCTTTTTAAATAAGTTTGTTTTGAAAAAGATAGATTTTATTCAAAAGTACAAGCAGTAGAGATATAGGTAAAATTTTTGAATCTTCTTAAGAAAAATATGAGAAATGGGTTTTGTAGAGAATGTCGTTCTGAGTAAACCCAGATCGTTCATTTTTTTGAAAATCTATTTTTCCACCAACATGCAAGAACACCTTAAAAACAAAATCTACGAAACAATGTTTTGGGGAAAAATCGAAGATATGGGTTTTGTAGGTGCTTGTGTGCTAAAGAGACCCAGATCGTTCATTTTTTGAAAAAAAAAAGTTTTCTTGAAAAAGAGAATTTTTTTCAAAAGTAGAAGCAGCAGAGGTAACAAAGGCAATTTTTTTGAATCTTCTTAAGAAAAATCTAAGAAATGGGTTTTGTAGAGAATGTTTATCTGAGCAAACCCAAATCGTCCATTTTATGAAAAATTTGATTTTTCACCAATAGGAAGGCTCTCAAAAATAGAATCTATGAAATAATTTTTTTTTTGAAAAATCGAAGATATGAGTTTTGTAGGTGCTTGTGTGCTAAAGAGACCAAGATCAATCGTTTTTTGAAAATTGCATGCGAAAAGGCCACTGTATGGCTAAGATATGGCCTCTGGAAGTTGAGGTGCAAAATTGAAAAGCCCAACGGAGAGGGTCTGAGAAGGGAAAATGAAGATCTCCGCCAAATTTGTCAAAAACTCCACCAAATGTAGATAGCTGCCAAATTTAGCAGTGCTGGAAAAAAATTCTCCAGTTTGGCTGCATGTACATTATTTTGCAAAAAAAAAATATTGCAAAAATACTCTGGATATTTTATTTTTTAAGTTAAAAAAATGCCAGAAAAAACTATTACATTTTTTTGAAATAAAAAACATATAATTTTTAAAGGAAAAAAGCATTAAAACCTTTAAATATTTTATTTTAAAAAAAAAATATATATATATACAAAAAAGTCACTTTTTAAAAAAAAAATTATATTAAAAGGATGGGCACGGGGGTGGAGGCCACATGCATGAGAAAGATATGAAGGCAAAACAAAGGCAAACATCAACCCCCATGGCACTTTATATCATAGTGTGAGTACAATAAGGCACAAAGTGATGTGCAAGAATGCCAATACAACACATACAATATTAATAATAATATATAAAAAAACAATAAAAAAAACATTTACAATAATATTTTTTTTGTTTTTAAAAAAATTAATAAAAAAAAAATTTATGGGCACGTAGACGGTTGACCTGCCGCTAGACGACAGACCTACTGTTGGCCAGTCACTATACGTCGATGCTTACACAGACTGCTGGGAGTACGGGGCTCGCAAGCCTGCGTACGTAGGTACCTGTGGGTACCCCGTACTGAGGGCCTTGCGTAAGCCTTGAATAAGGCTTTAAAAAATAAAAAATTTCTATTTTTTTGATTTTAAAAATCAAAAAACAACTTTAATATATATATTTTAAAAAAAATCACAAAAGAAAATTAAAAATCTACCAGGGTTGAAGATTTTTTTCTCGATCCACGTGCAGATAGTCATACGGGATTGTAGATCTGCAAAGCCCTAAATGAGAAAGGGATCAGATCATGACAAGTGTCAACATCACATGAGATGAGACATAATGATCTAATATTAACTCAATTAATAAAGCATAAAACACTCCTAAATTTAGCTTAAGTGCATGAGAATAAATTAGACTAATAATCAATTAAAGATTAATTAATTATTAGCTAACGTATGATAACTCTAACATAAACTCAGATCATCCGTTTTTCAAAAAATTTATTTTTCAGCAAAATGCAAGAGCCCCTCAAAAATGGAATCTACGAAACAATTTTTTTGGGAAAAATCAAAGATATGGGTTTTGTAGGTGCTCGTGTGCTAAAGAGACCTAGATTATCTGTTTTTTGAAAAAACAAGTTGTTTTTGAAAAAGATAAAAAAAAATTGAAAGTACAAGTAGCAGAGGTAGAGGTAGATTTTTTGAATCTTCTTAAGAAAAATATGACAAATGGGTTTTGTAGAGAATGTCCTTCTGAGTATACCCAGATCGTTCATTTTTTTGAAAATTTGATTTTTCACCAACACGCAAAAACACCTCAAAAATAGAATCTACAAAATATTTTTTTAGCGAAAAATCGAAGATATGGGTTTTGTAGGCGCTTGTGTGCTAAAGAAACCTAGATTGTTCATTTTTTCAAAAAATAAGTTGTTCTTGAAAAAGAGATTTTTTTTCAAAAGTAGAAGCAGTATAGGTAACAAAGGCAATTTTTTGAATCTTCTTAAGAAAAATCTGAGAAATGGGTTTTGTAGAGAATGTCATTCTCAGTAAACCCAAATCATTTATTTTTCAAAAAACTGATTTTTCACCAACATGCAAGAACCCCCAAAAATAGAATCTATGAAACAATTTTTTTTTGGAAAAAGCAAAGATACGAAACCAGGATCGTTCATTTTTTGAAAAAACAAGTTGTTTCTTAAAAAATATAGATTTTATTTAAAAGTTCAAGCAGTAGAGGTAACAAAGGAATTTTTTTTGAATCTTCTTAAGAAAATTTTGAGAAATGGTTTTTGTAGAGAATGTCATTCTGAGTACACCAAGATCGTCTATATTTTGAAAAACTAATTTTTCACCAACATGCAAAAACTCCCAAAAAATAAAATCTACGAAACAAATTTCTTTTCTGGAAAAATTGAAGATATGGGTTTTGTAGGTGCTCATGTCCTAAAGAGTGGGTGATCGTCCATATTTTGAAAAAATAAGTTGTGTTTGAGAAAGATAGATTTTTTAGAAAAGTAGAAGTAGTAAATGTAACGAAGGCAAATTTTTTGAATCTTCTTAAGAAAAATCTGAGAAATGGGTTTTGTAGAGCATGTCATTCTGAGTAGACCCAGATCGTCCGTGTTTTGAAAAACTAATTTTTCACCAACTATAAAGAATGCCTCAAAAATAGAATCTACAAAACCAATTTTTTTGGAAAAATCGAAGATATGGGGTTTGTAGGTGCTCGTGTGCAAGAGACCCAAATTGTCTATTTTTTTGAAAAATAAGTTCTTGAAATTTTATTTTTTTCAAAAGTAGAAGCAGTATAGGTAACAAAGGCAATTTTTTTTGAATCTTCTTAAGAAAAATCTAAGAAATGGGTTTTGTAGAGAATGCCATTGTGAGTAGAGCTAGATCGTCCATTTTTCAAAAAACTGATTTTCACCAACATGCAAGAACCCCAAAACTAGAATCTACAAAATAATTTTTTTTTTGAAAAAATCAAAGATATGGGTTTTGTAGATGCTAGTGTGCTAAAGAGATCCAAATCGTTCATTTTTTGAAAAAATAAGTTGTTTTGAAAAATATAGATTTTTTTCAAAAGTAGAAGCAGTAGATGTAGAGGTAAATTTTTTGAATCTTCTTAAGAAAAATATGAGAAAATGGGTTTTGTAGAAAATGTCATTCCGAGTAAACCCGGATCGTTCATTTTTTTTAACTTTGATTTTTAACCAACATGCAAGAACGTCTCAAAAATAGAATCTATGAAACCGTTTTTTTGGGAAAAATCGAAGTTATGGGTTTTGTAGGTGCTCCTGTGCTAAATAGATCTAGATCATCCGTTTTTTGAAAAAATAAGTTGTTCTTGAAAAATAAGTTGTGCTAAATAAGACTTTGAAAAAAAGTAGAAGCAGAAGAGGTAACAAAAGAACTTTTTTCTGAATCTTCTTAAGACATATTTGAGAAATAGGTTTTGTAGAGAATGTCATTCTGAGTAGACTCGTGTCATCATTTTTTGAAAAACTAATTTTTCACCAAGATGAAAATACCCCATAAATAGAATTTACGAATTATTTTTTTTGGAATAATTGAAGATATGGGTTTTCAAAAAATAGACCCAGATCGTCCATTTTTTGAAAAAATTAAGTTGATCTTGAAAAGGATTGATTTTTTTGAAAAGTTGAAACAATAGTGGTGATAGGGGAAATTTTTTTGAATCTTGTTATGAAAAATCCAAGAAATGGGTTTTGTAGAGAATGTAATTCTGAGTAGACCCAGATCATCCGGTTTTGAAAAACTGTCTTTAACCAACATGCAAAAACCCTCAAAAATAGAATCTACAAAACTTTTTTTTTGAGAAATGTTGAAGATATGGGTTTTGTAGGTGTTCGTGTGCTAAAGAGATCTAGATCATTCTTTTTTTTTTAAAAAAAAGTTGTTTTTGAATAAGATAGATTTTTTAGAAAAGTAGAAGCAGTGGAGGTAACAAAGGCAAATTTTTTTAATCTTATTAAAAAATTTGAAAATTTGGTTTTGTAGAGAATGTCATTCTGAGTATACCCAGATCATCCATTTTTCGAAAACATGATTTTTCGCTAACATGCAAGAACCCCCAAAAATAGAATCTATGAAACAGTTTTTAAAAAACAAATCAAAGATATGGATTTTCTAGGTGCTTGTGTCCTAAAGAGACCTAGATCGTCCAATTTTTGAAAAAATAAGTTGTTCTTGAAATAGATACATTTTTTTGAAAAGTTGAAGTAGTAGAGGTAACAAAGGCCAATTTTTTGAATCATCTTCAGAAAAATCAAATAAATTTCTTTTGTAGAGAATGTCATTCTTTATAGACCTGGGCAGATCATCCATTTTTTGAAAAATTGATTTTTCACCAACATGCAAGAACCCCTCAAAAATAGAATCTACGGAACATTTTTTGGGAAAATCGAATATATGCGTTTTGTAGGTTCTCGTGTGCTAAAGAGACCTAGATTGTCCATTTTTTGAAAAAACATGAGAAATGTGTTTTGTAGAGAATGTCATTTTGAGACACCTAGATCATTTATTTTTTTGAAAGTCTGATTTTTCACCGACATGCAAGAACCCCTCATAAATAGAATCTATGAAACAATTTTTTTGGGAAAAATTGAAGATATGGGTTTTGTAGGTGCTCATCTGCTAAAGAGACTCAATTCGTCCATTTTATGAAAAAATAAATTGCTTTTGAAAAAGATTGATTTTTTTCAAAAGTAGAAGCAGTAGAGGTAAGAAAGGATTTTTTTTTATCTTCTTAAGAAAATTTAGAGAAATGGGTTTTGTAGAGAATGCCATTCTGAGTATACCTAGATCATCCATTTTTTGAAAAACTGATTTTTCACCAACATGAAGGAATCCCCCCAGCCCCCCCTCCCCCCCGCCCAAAAAAAAAATATACAATCTACGAAACAATTTTTTTTTGAAAAATCAAAGATATGGGTTTTGTAGGTGTGTGTGTGCTAAAGAGACTAAGATCATCCGTTGTTTCAAAAAAATAGTTGATTTGTTGAAAAATATAGATTTTTTTGAAAAGTTGAAGCACTAGAGGTAACAAAGGCAAATTTTTTGAATCTTCTTAAGAAAAATCTAAGAAATGAGTTTTTAATAGAATATCATTCTGAGTAGACCTAGATCGTCCATTATTTGAAAAACTATTTTCTCACCAACATGCAAGAACCCCCAAAAATAGAATCTATGAAATAATTTTTTAAATAAAATCTAAGATATGGGTTTTGTAGGTGCTTGTGTGTTAAAGATACCTAGATTGTCTGTTTTTTGAAAAAATAAGTTGTTTTTGAAAAAGATGGATTTTTTTAGAAAAGTAGTAGTAGAGGTCACCGAGGTAAATTTTTTGAATCTTCTTAAGAAAAATTTAAGAAATGGGGTTTTTAGAGAATGTCGTTCTGAGTACACACAGATCATCCATTTTTTGAAAATTTCATTTTTCATGAATATGCAAGAATGCCTCAAAAATAGAATCTACGAAACAATTTTTTTTTGGAAAAATCAAAGATATGGGTTTTGTAGGTGCTCATGTGCTAAAGAGACCCAGGTCGTCCGTTTTTTTAAAAAAAAGTTGTTCTTGAAATTTTTTTTTTTCAAAAGTAGAAGCCGAGCAGGTAACAAAGGCAAAAAAAAATTGAATCTTCTTAAGAAAAATCTAAGAAATGGGTTTTGTAGAGAATGTCATTTTAAGTAGACCCAGATTGTCCATTTTTCGAAATATTGATTTTTCACCAACATGAAAGAACCCAAAAAAATAGGTTCTATGAAACAATTTTTTTGGGAAAAATAAAAAATATGGGTTTTTTTAGGTGCTCGAGTGCTAAAGAGATCTAGATCGTCTGTTTTTTGAAAAATTAAGTTGTTCTTGTAAAAGATAGACTTTTTTCGGAAGTAGAAGTAGAAGAGGTAACAAAGGAAATTTTTTTGAATCTTCTTAAGAAAAATCTAAGAAATGGGTTTTGTAGAGAATGTCATTATGAGTAGGCCCAAATAGTCAATTTTTAAAAAAACTAGTTTTTCACCAACATGCAAGAACCCCCAAAAATAGAATCTACGAAACAATTTTCTTTTTTGAATAATCGAAGATATGGGTGTTTTAGGTGCTCATGTGCTAAACAAACCGAGATCATCCAGTTTTTGAAAAAATAAGTTGTTTTTGAAAATGATAGATTTTTTTGAAAAGTTGAAGCAGTATAGGTAACATAGGCAATTTTTTTAAATTTTTCTTAAGAAAAAACTAAGAAATGGGTTTTGTAGAGAATGTCGTTTTGAGTAGACCAAGATCATCTGTTTTTCAAAATACTAAATTTTCACCGGCATGCAAGAACCCCTGAAAAATAGAATCTACTAAACTTTTTTTTGGTAAAAATCGAAGATATGGGTTTTGTAGGTGCTCGTGTTGTAAACACACCCAAAAAGTCTATTTTTTGAAAAAATAAGTTGTTTTCTAAAAATATTTTTTTTGAAAGTAGAAGCAGTGGAGGTAGAGGTAAATTTTTTGAATCTTCTTAAGATTAATCTGAGAAACGAGTTTTGTAGAGAATGTCTTTCTACGTAAACCTTGATCGTCCATTTTTCAAAAAGTTGATTTTTCACCAAGTTGCAAGAACCATGAAAATTAAAATCTACAAAACATTTTTTTGGAAACTAGAAGATATGGGTTTTGTAGGTGCTTATGTGCTAAAGAGATCTAGATCATCCAGTTTTTAAAAAAAACTTTTTTTGAATAAGATAGATTTTTTTTTCAGAAGTAGAAGCAGTTGAGGTAACAAAGGAATTTTTTTTTTAATTTTCTTAAGAAAAATCTGAGAAATGGGTTTTGTAGAGAATGTCTTTCTGAGTAAACCCAGATTGTTTTTTTTTTTTTTAAACATATTTTTCACCAATATGCAAGAAGGCCTAAAAAATAGAATCCATGAAATGTTTTTTTTTTTGAAAAAATCGAAGATATGGGTTTTTTAGGTCCTCTATGCTAAAGAGACCCAGATCATTTGTTTCTAGAAAAATAAGTTGTTCTTGAAAAAGATAGATTTTTTTCAAAAGTAGTAGTAGAGGTAACAAAGACAATTTTTTTGAATCTTCTTAAAAAAATTCTGAGAAATGGGTTTTTGTAGAGAATGTCATTCTAAGTAGAACTAGATTGCCCTTTTTTTGAAAAAACTATTTTTTCACCAATATGCAAGAACCCCCAAAAACATAATCGACGAAACAATATTTTTTGAAAAAATCGAAGATATGGGTTTTGTTGAATGTTGTGGTTGTGTTGCTGATATATTGGTGTCATTGATGTCAACACTATTAGCATTTTAATCTGCTTAAGGTTGTATATGCCGAGGAGATTGAGAAAATTGTAAAAAATATAGTATAGGCATCCAATGGAGCTAAGAAGGTTAGAATGTTGGAAAGCTCTGTGTATTGAAGATCTGAAGGTGTGCTTCAAAGGGTTTGGTGTTGAACCTTTCTAGTATGTTTTCTAAAAGTTTTAGTGGTGCGCATGAAGTTTTCTGGAAGTTATGATGATCTGTATACCTACAGTTATTCAGTCTCTGTAGATGGTGTTCTTGGTCAAAGTGGATGAAAATATGGTAATCTCATGTGTTGCTCATGTGCCTATGATGTTCATGGATGAGTCTAGATCATGCTATCCTTGGTGTATGTCTACATTGATTGGAATGTTAGTGATTGGATATTTTTTTGATATGTGCCCGAGTGTTCATGTTCTTGGCTGACATTGTGGTGTTAGCGTGTTGTGGATCTGTGAGGATTAATATTTTATTGTTTGGCATGTTTGGAGATGTTTTTTGGGTCCTCACTATGTTATGGCCGACTTGTGTTGATACACATTGTAATTTTTTCATGTATCAAGGGCGACAGTTGTAATTTATTCCTTATTTGTGGCCGATTGATTATTGGATGTAAATCCGTGTAGCAGATATATATACAAGATTTTTTTCCCCATTTAAAGTGTGCTCAAGTGTACAAGTGATGTACAAGTGTGAATAAAGGTCAGATCATTCAGAGCAGAGTGTGGAAGAGTTTGAAGAGGTTTTTAGTGTGCCTAACTGGAACTATAACCAGGCTTTTGCAGAAGCTATTTTCTCAGTTCAAATTCATCAAATAGATTTAATCTAATTACTGTATGTAAGGTAGTGAGCCTTCCCTTTGAGCAGTTTGCTCTAGGCAATGTGCCTGAATGCAAGTACATTCTCTTTTTATTCTTCATTATACTTCTAACAGGGTATAATCTTGTGGACTAACATCCACCATGGTTTTTCGCCTCACAGGGTTTTCACGTATAAAATCTTTGTGTTCATGTGTCTTTGATGTGTTGTTCTTATGCTTTCATTATTAATTATCAGATCTATGATATAAGGATTGGCTAATGTTGTATAAGTTTGATTTTGGTAACAATTGATTCACCTCGCCTCTCAATTGTCTATCATTGTTTTGCCAACAATTGGTATCAGAGCTAGTTCCTTAGAAAGAAGCCTAATATCTTGAGGTGATCTGAGATGGCATCATTTAAAAAGGATAGTCCTAGATTCAATGGTACAAACTACTCTCTATGGAAAGTCAAGATGGAATGTCATTTGAGGTGCATTGGTGAACCTTTCTGGAAGATGACACAAACTACATATAATATTCCTCAGAATGGTCCCTCCTCTAAAGATGAGATCAAGCAAGCATAAATTAATACCAAGTTAGTAGAAACACTGGTGAGTGCTTTGACAGATTAAAAAATGACAAATGTGATGGGTTTGAAGAATGCATATTAGATTTTGAAAAAGATAGAAACATTGTATGAAGGAGATGCACTAGTGAAAAGTGCTAAGCTAAAAATTCTAAAAGGAAAATGGGAGAGCTTGAAGATGAGTGAAGATGAGAACATCTTTTATTTCTCGCATATGATAAATGAATTGGTGATGGACATTAGATGTGCCAGTGGAACTATGAATGATGATGAAATTGTAGCTAAGATACTTAGATCTGTTCCCCCTTCCTACGAGACAAAAGCTCATGCTATTGATGAACTCAGAACAATTACAAATATTACAAAAGACATGTTGATTGGAAAACTTGTTCCATTTGAATTAAGTGAATTTGGTGAGTCTGCTCCTAAGACTAAATTTGCTTTCAAGGCAACTGTATCCGGGAAAAAGAGATATGATTCAGGAGAGAGTTCCCAGAGAACATTCATATATGAAGATGAGATGAAGCCGATTTAAGATGAAGAAAGAGAATTGGAAGAACTAGAAGAATTGATTATGGAAAGAGAACCAAGAGGTCATGGTAAGTACAAAGGAAAGTTACCTATTAAATGCTTTTCTTGTAGTAAGATAGGTCATTTTGATTCTAGATGTCCTGAAAGAGTTTCAAAATATAAGCCTGAGAATACTAGATTTCAAATAAAATGCTATTATCTTTAAGAAGGTGTAACTGATGAAGAATTTGATAAAGTAATTGGAAATGAAGATGAATGGGTATTTATTGCTATCAAAGAAAATGGCCAGGTGTCCACTGAATCTGCTAGTAATGTAAATGTTGAGAAAGCTCTTGCAGCCAAAGTTGAAGAGAAAAATGAGTGGGTAATTGACCTCAGATGCTCACATCATATGATTGGTGACAAAGAAAAATTTGTAAGCTTGGAAAACTATGATGGTGGTGTAGTGAGGCTCGGTAACAACACTTCTGGTGTGATTCATGATAGAGGCACTATTTCTTTTTGCATTAAGCACAATACTGATGATGTTCTTTATGTAGAGGGCCTAAAGCATAGCTTGTTGAGTGTTGGAAAAATGGTAGACAAAGGCTACAATCTGTAGTTCAAGAATTGTAAGTGCAGAATAACAGGAAGTTCAGGTAATATAATTGCTTCAAGAACAAAGACAAAAGGTAATATCTTTCATTTAAATACTACTAGTCAAAGTTGTTTGATTTCTCAAATTGATGTAAGTTAGTTATGGCATAGGAGGTCATGTCATGTGAACCTTGATAACATTATCAAGATAAATTCTACTCAAGCAGTCAGAGATTTACCTAAGTTAGTGAAGCCTAATTTAACTATATGCAAGGAATGTTAGATGGGAAAGCAAACAAGAAATTCCTTCTGGAGAAAACAATACAACTCGAATGGAGTACTAAATTTGATACATATTGATCTATGTGGTCCTTCCAGGATCAGAAGCCTACAAGGTGAAAGGTACTTTATGTTACTCATTGATGATTTTTCTAGAATGATATGGGCTACTTTTTTAAGAGAAAAATATGAAGCACTAGAAAAGTTCAAAAGTTTTAAAGCTATGGCAGAGAATGAGACAGGTCAAAAGATCAAATGTTTAATGTCGGATAGAGGTGATGAATTTACTTCACAGTAATTCAATTCTTTTTTTGAAGAGCATGGTATTCAAAGCCAGCTATCTGCTCCTCAGACCCCTCAACAGAATGGAGTTGTTGAAAGAAAGAACAAAACCATTCTAGAAACTACTAGAACCATGATGCTTGAAGAAAACGTTCATCATTTCTACTGGAGAGAAGTTGTAAGTATTGTTGTGTATATTATTAACAGGGTGAATGTTAATATTAATTATGGTAAGACACCTTTTGAACTATGGTTTGGTTATAAGCCTATTGTCAAATACTTCAAAAAAATTGGAAGCAAATGCTACATCAAGAGAGATGATGATATAGGTAAGTTTGATGCTATAAGTGATGAAGGAATCTTCCTAGGATACTCTACTAAAGGCAAAGCTTATCGGTGCTTTAATAAAAGGTTGAGAAAAAGGTTAAAAGTGAAAATCATAAGGTTGATGAAGATATTGGTAAATTGTCCAAAGTCAGTGATTATGATTTAGATGATCAACATGATGATGCTGACAATGTTGTTCAGACACATAATCAACTTCAGATTGTTTCGGTGAATCAAGAAAATCAAGAAGCAGAAGCAAGGGAAAGTGAAAAAGAAAGATCACAAGAACAAGAGGTAAGAGAAAACTTCAAAACTCCTAAGTATGTGAGAATAAATCATTTTGATAGTCAGATCATAGGAGACAAAACCAAAGGTGTGCAAACTAGAAGAAGAATTCTAGAATAATATTGTCTAATCTCTAAAGGTGAACCTAGAAATATAAGTGAAGCATGCAAGGATGAGCATTGGAAGAAAACCATGAAAGAAGAACTATTGCAGATATAGAAGAATAATACATGGGATCTTCTTCCTAGACCTCAGAACAAAAATGTGATTGGAATCAAGTGGGTGTTACGGAATAAGCTGAATGAACAAGGTGATGTGGTTAGAAACAAAGCAAGATTGGTTTGCAAAGGTTACTCACTGATGGAAGGTATTGATTTTGAAGAAATTTTTTCTCTTGTTGCTAGAATTGAGGCTATTAGAATACTTATTGTTTATGCTACTTTCAAGAACAACAAAGTTTATCAGATGGATGTAAAATCAACATTTCTGAATGGTGAACTAGAAGACGTTTATGTTGAACAACTAGATGGATTTAAATAGACTAATGAAAAGGACATGGTATGTCGATTGAAGAAAGCTCTATATGGACTAAAGAAAGTTTCTAGAGCTTGGTATGCTAGGTTGGACAAATATTTATTGAAGCTTGGATTCAATAAAGGTACTATAGACAACAATTTGTATTTCAAGTTAGATGAGAACAAAGAATTGATCATTGAAGTCTTTGTTGATGATATTATTTTTGAAGGAGATGATTATTTGTCTATGAAGTATGCTGATGAAATGAAAAGTGAATTTGAAATGTCAATGATAGGAGATCTGAAATTCTTTTTGGGATTGAAAAATCACTCAGTTAGAAGATGGGATCTTTATATCTCAGTCCAAATATGTAAAAGAGTTACTGAAAAAGTTTGGCATGGAAGAAGCAAAGCCTGTTAGTACACCTATGGTGCACGGATGTCCACACACAAAATGATGAATCCCCTAAAGCAAATCAAACAAGGTATAGATTGATGATTGGTGGATTGCTCTACTTGAATTAGACAAGGCCAGATATAATGAATGTTGTGTGCATGGTTGCTAGATTTCAAGCTGATCCTAAAGAGTCCCATGTGACTGCTGTGAAAACAATATTCAGATATCTGAAAGGGACAACTGATCTTGGTCTTTGCTATCCTAAGAATGATGATCTTACTCTAAGTGCTTTATTTATGCCGATTGGGTAGGAGATGTAGATGAAAAGAAGAGTACCGATGGTGGTGCATTCTTCTTAGGTAAGAAGCTGGTATCTTGGTTAAGCAAAAGGAAAAACTCAATTTCATTATCTACTACTAAGGCATAGTACATTGCTACTGCAAACAGTTGTACCCAAGTATTATGGATGAAGCATATGTTGACAGATGTCAGAATTGAGTATGAAGAACCCATTGCTATACTCTATAACAATTCAAACACCATTAAAATTTCTAAGAATCCAGTATTGCATTCAAAGACAAAGCATATATCTATCAAGTATCACTTCTTGAGAGACAAAGTGAGTGATAAAAAATTCAGACTGGAGCACATACCTACCAAAGAGAAAATTGTAGATATCTTTACAATGTCGTTGCCTAAGGATACTTTTGAGTAACTCATAGGAAAGTTAGGGGTAATTTCCCCTCCTACTCAGAACTAAGATGTAGGTATTTTCATCAGTCCATGATTTCATTGCTATATCATATTCCAGACTAATGTTGTGGTGACTACTACTCAAGGGGAGTAGTCAGATGTTTTCAAGATTGAAATCAAACCATATGTAACTTTTCCATTGATGTCGAAGGGGGAGAGAAGCAATGTGAAAAAATGGGAAAGAAGAAGGAAACAAAAAGTGCACAATCTCAAGGGGAGATTGTTAAAGAAGAATTAGTTGGGTTGATGGTATTATTTTTCACATCATGTGTTGCCATCAATTCCAAAGGGGGAGATTGTTGGATGTTGTGGTTGTGTTGCTAATATATTGTTGTCATTGATGTCAACACTATTAGCATTTTAATCTGCTTAAGGTTGGATATGTCGAGGAGATTGAGAAAATTGTAAAAAATATAGTACAGGCAACCAGTGGAGCTGAGAAGGTCAAAATGTTGGAAATCTTTGTGTATTGAAGATCTGAATGTGCACTTCAAAGGGTTTGGTGTTGAACCTTTCTAGTATGTTTTCTGAAAGTTTCAATGGTGCGCATGAAGCTTTTTGGAAGTTATGATATACCAATTATTTAGTCTTTGTAGATAGTGTTCTTGGTCAAAGCGGATGAAAGTATAGTAATCTCATGTGTTGCTCATGTGCCTGTGGCGTTCATGGATGAGTCTAGATCATGCTCTAGCCTTGGTGTATGTCCGCAATGATTGGAGTCTTCGTGATCAAATATTTTTCTGATATGTGCCCGAGTGTTCATGTTCTTGGCTGACATTGTAGTGTTAGTGTGTTGCAGATCTATGAGGATTAATATATTATTGTTTGGCGTGTTTGGAGATGTTTGTTTGGGTCCTCACTATGTTATGGCCAACTTTTGTTGATATGCATTGAAATTTATTTGTGTATCAAGGCCGACAATTGTAATTTATTCCTTATTTGTGGCCGACTAATTAGTGGATGCAAATCTATGTATCAAATATATATACAAGATTGTTTTCCTCATTTAGACTATGCCCAAGTGTACAAGTGATGTACATGTGTGAATAAAGGTCAGATCATTCAAAGCAGAGTGTGGAAGAGTTTGAAGAGGTTTCTAGTATGTCTAACTGGAACTGTGATCAGGCTTTTGTAGAAGCTATTTTCTCAGTTCAAATTCATCAGATGGATCTAATTTGATTACTGTATGTAAGGTAGTGAGCCTTCTCTTTCAGCAGTGTGCTCTAGGTAGTGTGCCTAAATGCAAGTGCATTCTCTTTTTATTCTTCATTATACTTCTAACAAGGTATAATCTTGTGAACTAACATCCACCGTGGTTTTTCCCCTCATAGAATTTCCACATATAAAATCTTTGTGTTCATGTGTCTCTGATGTGTTGTTCTTATGCTTGCATTATTAATTATCAGATATGTGATATAAGGATTGGTTAATGTTGCATAAGTTTTATTTTGGTAACAACTAATTCACCCCCCCACCCGCCCCCTCTCAGTTGTCTATCCTTGTTTTGCCAACAAGTTTTGTAAGTGCTCATGTGCTAAAGAGACCCAAATCGTCCATTATTTGAAAAAATAAGTTTTTCTTGAAAAATAGATTTTTTTTGAAAAGTTAAAGCAATAGAGGTAACAAAGGCAATTTTTTTGAATCTTCTTAAAAAAAATCTAAGAAATGGGTTTTGTAGAGAATGTCATTCTGAGTAGACCAAAATCATCCATTTTTCAAAAAATTGATATTTCAACACCATGTAAGAACCCCTCAAAAATAGAATCTACGAAACAATTTTTTTTGGGAAAAATCGAAGATATGGATTTTGTAGGTGCTCGTGTGCTAAAGTAACCCAGATCGTCAGTTTTTAAAAAAAATAAGTTTTTTTTGAAAAAGATAGATTTGTTTCAAAAGTAAAAGTAGTAGAGGTAACAAAGGCAATTCTTTTGAATCTTCTTAAGAAAAATCTAAGAAATGGGTTTTGTAGAGAATGCCATTCTAAGTGGAACCGGATCATCCATTTTTCGAAAAATTGATTTTTCACCAACATGCAAGAACCCCCAAAAATAGAATCTATGAAACAATTTTTTCTAGAAAAATCAAAGATATAGGTTTTGTAGTTACTCGTGTGCTAATGAGACCCAAATCGTTTGTTTCTTGAAAAAGTAAGTTTTTCTTGAATAAGATAGATATTTTTTGAAAAGTAGAAGCAGTAGAGGTAAGAGAGGAATTTTTCTTGAATCTTCTTAAGAAATATCTCAAAAATGGGTTTTGTAGAGAATGTCGTTCTGAGTAGACCCAAATCGTCTGATTCTTGAAAAACTGATTTTTCACCAGCATATAAGAATGCCTCAAAAATAGAATTTACGAAACAATTTTTTTGGAAAAAAATGAAAATATGGGTTTTGTAGATGCTCATGTTCTCTAGAAACCCAAATCATCCATTTTTTAAAACAATAAGTTATTCTTGAAAAAGATAGATTTTTTTGAAAAGTAGTAGTAGAGATAATTTAGAGGCAATTTTTTGGAATATTCTTAAGAAAAATTTGAGAAATGGGTTTTGTAGAGAATGTCATTTTGAGTATACCCAGATTGTCCACTTTTCGAAAAGGTGATTTTTCACCAACATGCCAGAACCCCTCAAAAATAGAGTCTATGAAAAATTTAAAAAAAAAAATAGAAGATATGGGTTTTGCAGGTGCTTGTGCTAAAGAGACCCAGATCGTCCATTTTTTGAAAAAATAAGTTGTTTTTGAATAAGAGGATTTTTTTGAAAAGTAGTTGTAGAGGTAACAAAGGCAAATTTTTTGAATCTTCAACACATAATATACAAGGAAAACTCAAGATGGGAAAAAAACTTCGATGAGAATAGCTGCTGGAGACTACTGCTCTAATCTAGCCTCACAATGAAAATGATCTCTGTTTACAATTTATCAGCACCAACCCAACAAAACACAAATTCCAAGTTTATGAGCACCAACTCAAAGGAGCTTCTACCCCTTAATCTAAGCACCCACTCAGATGAGCATATAAAGAGATATTTCTTATTACAATTTCAGTATCATGTCACAAATGAAGTTTTGTAACTCAAACTAATTTTTGTACTTGAGAGACTTTGTTGTTTTTCTTAGAAAAATCAAAGATATGGGTTTTGTAGGTGCATGTGTGCTAAAGAGACCCAGATCATCCGTTTTTTGAAAAAAATAAGTTGTTTTTGAAAACGAGATATTTTTTTGAAAAGTAGTTGTAGAGTTAACAAAGGTAATTTTTTTTAATCTTCTTAAGAAAAATCTGAGAAATGTGTTTTGTAGAGAATGCCATTCTGAGTAGACCTAGATCGTCCATTTTTTCAAAAATTAATTTTTCACCAACATGCAAATTTTCAATTGGATGCAATTTTCAACTTTTTAAGCAATATAAAAAACTATACTAAAAGCATAAACTAAGAACTAGAGAAAGGCAACCAAACCAAACTCACAAAAACATCCACAATACATGATATACAAGGAAAACCCAGGATGGGAAGAAAACCTCAATGGGAATAGCTGTTGGAGGCTACTGCTCCAATCCAACCTCACAATGCAAATGATCTTTGTTTACAATTTTTTGAATCAATGGGCTGCAATTTTCAACTTTTTAAGCAATATAAAAATCTATACTAAAAGCATAAACTAAGAACTAGAGAAAGGCAACCAGACCAAATTGAAAAAAACATCCACAACACATGATATACAAGGAAAACCCAAGATGGGAAAAAAACCTTTGTGAGAATAGTTGTTGGAGGCTACTGCTCCAATCCATCCTCACAATGAAAATGATCTCTATTTATAATTTATGGGCACCAACCTAATGAAACACCAATTCCAAGTTTATGAGCACCAACTCAAAAGAGCTTCTACCCCTTAATCTGAGCACCCACTAAGATGAGCTAACAATGGGAGATTTCTGATTACAAATTCAGTATCATGTTACAAATGAATTTTTATAACTCAAATAATTTTTTGCACTTGAGAGACTTAGTTGTTTTTGCTGTAAACTAAATTCAACTTTTAATCATCAACTCACTCTACAAGTATTCTTGCACTAACTTTGCAAGACTCTATGATCTACACCCACACAATAATTCTCTACAAAA
The DNA here is from genome assembly GCA_007115665.2 of Sequoiadendron giganteum. Taxonomy (NCBI): domain Eukaryota; kingdom Viridiplantae; phylum Streptophyta; class Pinopsida; order Cupressales; family Cupressaceae; genus Sequoiadendron; species Sequoiadendron giganteum. The sequence continues at coordinate 324,925,197 of CM021105.1, forward strand.
CTAACATATGCCTTCACACTCTTCTACATAAAATAGAAACATTCAACACTTAAAATATGCATACTCTATTTTTATAGACATCTAATCACTTTTCACACTTCTCTGCTCTCCACTCATACCTCCTCACTCTCTTAAGGTTACAAAATTATTTTCAACCACACACAACAATGAAAAACTGTCTGATATATATTACTCCTGTAGAACAAGGAAATTGTGCAATGCTAATCTTTAAACAAATATTTTGAAAGTTTTTGTCAGTAACTTTTTGATATTCCTATAGCAATTTTCTGTAGAACATTAAAAACCTCAATCATATTCTCCTTTTGATATTCCATTTGTAAGATTTTAATGCTCTTCTTGAACAACTAAATGATTTGATGCTGCTACTTCTTTTTAAATTGGCTGCCATAAATTTAAAATGCCTTTTCTGATTTTAAACAAAATAAATATCATATTTCTTTTGCGTTGATTTTCCTAGTTGAACAATAGCTTACAATCTGATATCACATCTGTAATAAATAGAAAACCTCATCTAGGGCATCACCATCAACTGATTAGACTCAGAAAGAGGTAACTTAAACAAAAAGATTTGAATTTTTTTTTAACTAGCGCTACTACAGAAAGAAACTTCACCGCCAAACAAAGAATCAACAAAAAAAATTGCTTTCATTGACCTCCAAAGAGAAATATTATAAAATATGATTGTTTGCCATGCTTCATAAATGAAAATTTGAGATACATCAAGTTGAGATAACCGCCTAGCTGAATGGGAGTGAAGACAAAAAATGATGTGTCGATTTAGGGTAAAACCGCCTTACCTTATGCTTGAATAAAAGAGAAACAAAAGCTTCAAATTAGGGTTCAATCTGCTGCGCATTATCTTGTAGTTGTCAATGACATAATACAACCAATCTTCTTTAGCCGCGAAAAACCCTAGCAAATAAACAATGAGGTAATTAGTCAAATCTCCACATATTCACCAAGTTATTTCTAGCACGTCATTATTCCACAAACTTTTTATCACGTATATGCCAAATCAATATTCTCTTATTGGTCCAAGTTGCAAGGTTGCCTTTGTGCATATTAAATATTAACCATCATTGACTTCGATTTGAAGCTATTAATTTTCTGTCGCTGTGAAGCTCCTGTCGCTATGCTTGTTCCTGTAGCATGAACTACACATTGTTGTAGCTGCAAACTATGTGGTTCTTGTAGCACAAATTTCCTATCACTGTGAACTTCTTGTAGTTGCATACAATGTTTTCTATACCATGAGTTGACATCAATGGCAATCTAATACCAACCAACAAACTCAATGCCAACAACAAGAACCCCTCAAAAATAGAATCTACGAAAAACTTTTTTTTGGGAAAAATCAAAGATATGGGTTTTACAGGTGCTCCTATGCTAAAGAGACCTAGATCGTCCATTTTTTTAAAAACTAAGTTGTTCTTGAAAAAAGAGATTTTTTGAAAAGTAGAAGTAGTAGAGGTAACAGAGACAATTTTTTTGACTTTTCTTAAGAAAAATCTGAGAAATGGGTTTTGTAGAGAACGTCATTTTGAGTAAACCCAAATCATCCATTTTTTGAAAAAATGATTTTTCACCAACATGCAAGAAGCCCTTAGAATAGAATCTACAAAACAATTTTTTTGGGGAAAAATCGAAGATATGGGTTTTGTAGGTACTCCTGTGCTAAAGAGACCCAGATTTATCCATTTTTTTAAAAATAAGTTGTTCCTTAAAAAGGTATATTTTTTTGGAAAGTAGAAGCAGTAGATGTAATAGAGTCAATTTTTTTGAATCTTCTTAAGAAAAATGTGAGAAATGGGTTTTGTAGAAAATGTCATTCAGAGTAACCTAGCTCGTCCGTTTTTTGAAAAACTAATTTTTCACTATGTAAGAACCCCTAAAAAATAGAATCTACAAAACTTTTTTTTTGAATAATCGAAAATATGGATTTTGTAGGTGCTCGTGTGCTAGAGAAACCCAAATGGTCTATTTTTTGAGAAAATAAATTGTTCTTGAAAATAGATTTTTTTTAAAAGTAGAAGCAATAGAGGTTACAATTTTTTGTGAAAAGTAGAAGCACTTGAGGTAATAGAGGCAAATTCTTTGAATCTTCTTTAGAAAAATCTAAGAAATGGGTTTTGTAGAGAATGTCGTTATGAGTAGACCCAAATCGTCTATTTTTTGAAAAACTGATTTTTCACCAATATGCAAGAACCCTCAAAAATACAATCTACAAGACAATTTTTTAGGAAAAATTGAACATATGGGTTTTGTAGGTGCTCATGTGCTAAAGAGATCGAGATCATCCATTTTTTGAAAAAATAATTTGTTTTTGAAAAATATTTTTTTTTTAAAGTAGAAGCAGTAGTAGAGGTAATTTTTTTGAATCTTCTTAAGAAAAATTTGAGAAATGCGTTTTGTAGAGTTTGTTGTTTTGAGTAAACCCATATCATCCAATTTTTGAAAAAACTATTTTTTCACCAACATGCAAGAACCTCTCAAAAATAGAATCTATGAAATAATTTTTTTGGTAAAGCTCGAAGATATGGGTTTTGTAGGTGCTCTTGTGCTAAAGAGACCTAGATCGTCTGTTTATTAAAAAAATAAGTTGTTCTTGGAAAGATATATTTTTTTAAAAAGTAGAAGTAGTAGAGGTTACATATTTTTTTGAAAAGTAGAAGTAGTAGAGGTAATAGAGGCAATTTTTTTGAATGTTTTCTTAAAAAAATCTGATAAATGAGTTTTGTAGAGAATGCCATTCTGAGTACACCTGGATCATACGGTTTTTGGAAAACTGATTTTTCACCAACATGCAATAACACTCAAAAATAGAATCTATGAAATAATTTTTTTGGGAAAAATCAAAGATATGGGTTTTGTAGGTGCTCGTGTTGTAAAGAGACCTAGATCATTTGTTTTTTGAAAAAATAAGTTGTTGAATAAGATAGTTTTTTTTCAAAAGTAGAAGCAATAGAGGTAACAGAGGCAATTTTTTTTAATCTTATTAAGAAAAATATAAGAAATGGGTTTTGTAGAGAATGTCCTTCTGAGTAGACCCAAATCGTTCATTTTTCGAAAAACTTATTTTTCACCAACATGCAAGAACCCCTCAAAAATATAATCTATGAAACAATTTTTTTGGGAAAAATCAAAGACATGGGTTTTGTAGGTGCTTGTGTCATAAAGACACCCAAATCTTCCATTTAAAAAAAAATAAGTTGTTCTTTAGAAAGATAGATTCTTTTGAAAAGTAGAAGCAGTAGAGGTAAGAAAGGCAATTTTTTTTAGTATTCTTAAGAAAAATCTAAGAAATTGGTTTTGTAGAGAATGTCATTCTGAGTAAACCCAGATTATCCATTTTTTGAAAAACTGATTTGTCACCAACATGCAAAAACCCTTCAAAAATAGAATCTATGAAACATTTTTTTTTGAAAAAATCAAATATATGGGTTTTGCAGATGCTCGTGTGCTAAAGAGACCTAGATCGTCTATTTTTTGAAAAAATAAGTTGTTTTTAAAAAACATAGATTTTTTCAAAAGTAGTAGTAGAGGTAACAAAGGCAAATATTTTGAATCTTTTTAAGAAAAATATTAGAAATGGGTTTTGTAGAGAATGTCATTTTGAGTAGACCTAGATCATCCATTTTTTGAAAAAATATTTTTCCACCAACATGCAATAATTCTGAAAAATAGAATCTACGAAACAATTTTTTTTGGAAAAATCGAAGATATGAGTTTTGTAGGTGCTCGTGTGCTAAAGAGACCCAAATCATCCATTTTTTGAAAAACTAAGTTGTTCTTAAATAAGATAGATTGTTTTGATAAGTTGAAGCAGTAGAGGTAACAAAGGCAATTTTTTTGAATATTTTAAAGAAAAGTCTAAGAAATGGTTTTTGTCAAGAATGTCGTTCTAAGTAAACCAAAATCGTCCATTTTTCAAAAAAATGATTTTTCACGAACATGTAAGAACCCCTCAAAGATAGAATCTACGAAACCACTTTTTTTGGAAAAATCAAAGATATGGATTTTGTAGGTGCTCGCGTAGAAAAGAGACCTAGATCGTCCGGTTTTTGAAAAGATAAGTTATTTTTGAAAAAGAGATTTTTTGAAAAGTACTTGTAGAGGTAGAACAAAGGCAATTTTTTTGAATCTTATTAAGAAAAATATGAGAAATGGGTTTTGTAGAATGCCATTCTAATTAGACCCAAATCATCCATTTTTTCAAAAATTGATTTTTCACCAACATGCAAGAACCCCTAAAAAATACAATCTACGAAACAATTTTTTTAAGGAAAAATCGAAGATATGGGTTTTGTTGGTGAACCTATGCTTAAGAGACCTCTATCGTCCATTTTTTGAAAAAATAAGTTGTTCTTGAAAAATATAGATTTTTTTGAAAAGTAATAGTAGTAGAGACAAATTTTTTTAATCTTCTTAATAAAATGATAGTTTTTTTACAAAAATCTAAGAAATGGGTCTTGTAGAGAATGTCATTCTGAATAAACCTAGATCTTCTGTTTTTTAAAAAACTATTTTTTTTGGGGGAAAATCGGAGATATAGGTTTTGCACATGCTCATGTGCTAAAAAGACCCAAATCGCCTGCTTTTTGAAAAAAAAAAAAATTCTTGAAAAAGATAGAGTTTTTGGAAAAGTACAAGTATTAGAGATAGCAAAGGCAATTTCTTTGAATTTTCTTTAGAAAAAGGGTAGAGTTTTGGAGAAAAATCTAAGATATGGGTTTTCTAGAGAATGTCTTTTTGAAAAACCCAGATCATTCATTTTTTGAAAAACTAAATTTTTCACCATGTGACAACCCCTCAAAAATAGAAGTTGTAAAGTAATTTTTTTCATGAAAAATCAGAGATATGGATTTTGTAGGTGCTCATGTGGTGAAAGACCCAGATCGTCCATTTTTCAAAAAACTAAGTTGTTCCTGAAAGAGATAAAGTTTTTTTAAAAATATAAGCGATAGAGGTAACATAGGCAAATGTTTTGAATCTTCTTTAGAAAAAGGGTAGATTTTTGGAGAAAAATATGAGATATGGGTTTTGTAGAGGATGCCATTTTGAATATACCCAAATCGTTCATTTTTTGAAAATCTAATTTTTTTGTCAACATGCGAGAATCCCTCAAGATCGGGAAAAATCAGAGATATGTATGTGCTTGTGTGTTGAAGAGATCTAAATCGTCCATTTTTTGAGAAACTAAGTTGTTCCTGAAAAAGATAGAGGTTTTTGAAAAGTAGTAGAGGTGACAAATTTTTTGAATCTTTTAAAAAAAAAAAAAGGTAGTTTTTTGGAGAAAAATCTGAGATATGGGTTTTGTAGACAATGTCGTTCTGAATAAACCCAGACCATTCATTTTTTTGAAAAACTGATTTTTTCACCAACATGCAAGAACCCTTAGAAAATAGAAGCTGGGAAGCAAAAAAATTCTGCAAAAATAGGAGATATGGGTTTTGTAAGCACTCATGTGCTGAAGAGACCTAGATCATTTTTTTTTTTACAAAAAACTAAGTTGTTCCTAAAAAAGATAGAGTTTTATGAAAAGTAGAAGCATAAGAGGTAATAAAGGCAATTTTTTTGAATCTTCTAAAAAAAGGCAGATTTTTTGAGAATAATCTGAGATATGGGTTTTGTAGAGAATGTCTTTCTGAATACACCTAGATCGTTCATTTTTTGAAAAAATTGATTTTTTCACCACCATGCGAAAACCCCTCAAAATACAAGCTATTAAGTAAATTTTTTCACGAAAAATCGAAGATATGGGTTTTGCAGGTGCTCTTGTGCTAAAGACATCCAGATCGTTCATTTTTCAAAAAACTAAGTTTAACCTAAAAAAGATAGATTTTTTTTAAAAGTAGAAGCAATACAAGTAACAAAGATAATTTTTTTGAATCTTCCTCAAAAAAAGGGCAGATTTTTGTAGAAAATTTTGAGATGTGGGTTTTGTAGAGAATGTCGTTTTGAATAGGCCCTAATCATCCATTTTAAAAAAAATGATTTTTTCACGATGCAGAAACCCCTCAAAAATAGAAGTTGTGAAGCAAATTCTTTTGGGAAAAATCGGAGATATGGGTTTTGTAGGTGCTTGTGTGCTGAAGAGACCCAGATTGTTTATTTTTTTGAAGAATTAAGTTGATCCTGAAAAAGAAGTTGTTTGAAAATGTGAACCACTAAAGGTAGCAGAGGCAATTTTTTTGAATGTTATTCAAAAAAAGGGCAGATCTTTGAAGAAAAGTCTTAGATATGGGTTTTGTAGACAGTGTCATTTTGAATAGACCCAGATCGTCCATTTTTCGAAAAACTTATTTTTTCATCAACGTGCGAGAATCCCTCAAAAATAGAAGTTGCGAAGCAATTTTTTTGGAAAATTCAAAAATATGGGTTTTGTAGGTGCTTGTGTGCTGAAGAAACCCAAATCATTTGTTTTTCAAAAAATTAAATTGTTCTTGAAAAAGAGAGTTTTCTAAAAAGTAGAAGCAATAGAGCTAGCTAAGAAATTTTTTTTGAATCTTCTTCACAAAAAGGGTAGATTTTTGGATACAAATCTAAGATATGGGTTTTGTAGAGATTGTCTTTCTGAATAGACCCAGATCGATCATTTTTCAAAAATCTAATTTTTTCACCAACATGCGAGAACCTTCAAAAATAAAAGCTATGAAGCAATTTTTTTTGGAAAAAATCAGAGATATGGGATTTGTAGGTGCCTTTGTGCTGAAGAGACCCAAATCATTCAATTTTTAAAAAATTATGTTGTTCTTGAAAAAGATAGAGTTTTTTAAAAAGTAGAAGCAGAAGAGAAAATACAAGTAAATTTTTTGAGTCTTCTTCAGAAAAAGGGCAGACTTTTGGAGAAAAATCTGAGATATGGGTTTTGTAGTGAATGTCATTCTACATAGACCCAAATTGTCATGTGTTGAAGACACCAAAAACGTCCATTTTTTGAAAAATAGTTTTTCCTGAAAAAGATAGAGTTTTTCTAAAAGTAGATGCAGTACAAGTAATAGAGGCAAATTTTTTGAATCTTCTTCAAAAAAATGACAAATTTTTGGAGAGAAATTTGAGATATGGGTTTTTTAGAGAATGTTATTTTGAATAGCCTAGATCGTCCTTTTATTGAAAAAATGTTTTTTTCACCATCATCCGAGAACCCCTCAAAAATAGAAGCTGAGAGAAAATTTTTTCAAGAAAAATTAGAGATATGGGTTTTGTAGGCGCTCATGTGCTAAAGAGACCTAGATCGTCTAATTTTCAAAAAACTAAGTTGTTCTTGAAAAAGAAGTTTTTTGAAAAGTGGAACCAGTAAAGGTAGTAGAGGGAATTTTTTTGAATGTTATTCAGAAAAATGGCATATTTTTGGAGAAAAATATGAGATATGGGTTTTTGTAGATAATGTCGTTTTGAATAACCCAGATCGCCCAGTGTTGAAGAGACCCAGATCATCTGTTTTTCAAAAAACTAAGTTGTTCTTGCAAAAGATAGAGTTTTTTGAAAAGTAGAGCAATAGTGGTAGTAGAAGCAAATGTTTTGAATCTTCTTCAAAAAAGGGTAGATTTTTAGAGAAAAATTTGAGATATGGGTTTTGTAGAGAATGTTGTTTTGAATAGACCCAAATTGTTCATTTTTTGAAAAAAATGATTTTTTCACCAACATGTGAAGAACCCCTAAAAATAGAAGTTGTGAATGAATTTTTTTGGGGAAAAATCAAAGATATGGGTTTTGTAGGTGCTTGTGTGTTGAAGAGACCCAGATCGTCAATTTTTTGAAAAAAGTAAGTTATTCCTGAAAAAGATAGAGTTTTTTGAAAAATTGACACATAATCTAATGCAAAAATCTATAACATTGATTATATGGATTGTGGAAATCTAATAGCATTGAGAAATATGAGGTTTGAGTTTTTTGGCTAATTTTTTGTTGAATAAATCCAGGTTGTCAGAATTTTGAAGAAAAACAAAATTCTTAAACATGTAAGAAACCCTAGTTAATTGGAAGTCGAAGAAGCTGATGAAGAATTTTCCAATCTTGGAGAATAGTGAAAAAGTAATAGACCCAAATCAATGGAAGTTGAAAACTATGATCTTTTGTTATTGAAAAATCATGCCCTAAAAAAATGGATTATGCAAAAGCGAACTCTTTTGTGCAACCTGAACTTGAATCTATGAAGAACTTTGAAAATGCCCTTCGTTTGATCCTCCAAATGTTGAGAATTATTTTTTGTATTTTCTTGTTGAAACTGACCCAAAAAATAATGAAGAATACATGCCCAAATGTTTCTTAAGTAAAGTTTGGAGTTTAAGGAAGTAGTTAACTCACAACAACCCTAAATTTAGGAGTCATCACGTGAAAATATTTGTTAACTTGAAGAATCCCTAGAAACATGGTGGTTAAAGCATGAAGATGTATTTTAAGAAAAAAAATTCAAGTTGACTTGGATGCCTCCTTAAGATAAGGCATCCAACTTTGCACTGTTAGAACATTTTTCAAGATTTTCAACTTTTCCTTGATGAAACACCTTCATTTGATCTTCGATTTTGGACATTTTAAAAATCTTGTTAACTGGTTGATAGACTCATTGTAGAGCGTGATCAAAACTGAGAAGGATCTCCTAGAGGTTGGAAACCCTAAAATTGCATTTTGCCCCTTGAAATCTTGGGTGCCCTTAGCTTGCAGGGGCACTTTTCTTCAACAGAGTTAGCCATTTTTGATGCTTTTCAATTTTCAATTTTTTCTAATGCTTAGATGGATTTTTTGCTTGATTTGTAATTTCGGTTCTTCAGGCGATTCGGTGAACTAGATGTTGGATTCGTTGGAAAGCCTAAAGAAATCTAAGATGAACTTCTTAGAGGCTACAAACCCCAAAAACTATATTTGGTTTCCTAAAATCCTAGGCACCCCTAGCCTATAGAGGCACTTTTCTGCTCTTGACTCCACCATTTTTTATGTTTGTTTGATCTTCAATTTTTGGTGTTTGATAGGTCCTCTGAGCTGGCAAATGGATTTATTCCAAAGCTAGACTAAATCTGGGATGAATCTCTTGGAAGTGACTAACCCTAAAAACTAGTTCTGAATGCCTTGAATTCTATGAACCCTTGGCCTACAAGGTCACTTTTATTTCCCAGAGTTAGCCATTTTTTGATGATTCTCATGATTTGAAATTTTCCCCTTTTATGAGACATTTCTACTTGATCTACAATTCTGGGCATTTGATGAAATCATTGAACTGGCTAATAGATTCATTGGAAATCCTGTAGAATTCTGAGAAGAGTAACCAGTTTTGCAAACCCTAACAGTAACTTTTGATGGCTCTAAATCTTGGGCACCCCTGGCTTGCAAGGGCACTTTTATCTAGTAGAGTTAGTTTTTAAATTGAATTTCTTTATTTTCCATTGTATTTTCATTTTCAAGCATTTTACAGATCCCATGACCTAGATGTTGGACTCGTTGGAAAGCCTACTCAAATCTAGAAAGAAACCATTTGTAGTTTCCAACTCTAAAAGAACTTTTGACTGCCCGAAATCTTTGGCTCTCTTGGCTAGCAGGGGTGCTTTTCCTCAACTTTTCCTTGTGACCCTTTTATTTCTTGTGCTTCACTCGATATGCATATCATTTGATGATTCCTCTGGACTGACTGATGAATTCATTGGAAAGCCTATTCAAATCTAGAAAGAAACTATCTATAGCTGCAAACATTTAAAACACTTTCGACTGCCTGAAACCTTGGGCACCCCTGGCTAGTAGGCACTTTTGTGCTCCAGACAACCATTTTTTTTTGTAATTTTCAACTTTTTGAATTCCCCTCCATTTATCATTATTCAAACAATTTTTTTCGTAGATCATTCTATGCAGTGTTTAAGACTTAGATTCTGACACTTGGTATCTAGCTATCCTCCATTGATGACCTCAGAGGTCCTAACTTTTCTTCTAAAAAGGTGAAATAGACCCACTAGAGAAAAACTAAGTTTTTGATAATTCTGGCTAGACCAATACGATCATGACGTAAAATCAACTAATCAAAATCAATTTGAGCCTTTTCTGCAAAGATTCTACTTTTTAGGGTTTTAGGGTTTTTCCTAAAAATAGGGCCTGAAATCCTAATTTCAAAATTTTCCAAAATTTTGCTAGCATCCTTTTGACAATAAACCCAAAAAAACCCTATGGCCCATTTATTTTTCAAAAATTTCTAAAATTAGAACATTGATATTTTTAGAAATTTAGACCTTTAACTTTTCAAGACCATTTTTACCAAAATGCCTTAATGAAGCAATTTTTTTTAATTTTGGGTATAATAGGCTTCTACCCTCATCTCCCTTATTGGATTTTCATTTGCTTCTACATCGACCATTTGACTTATTTCTTCCTAAGGAGAGGCATTTTTTTTTCATACATTGGATACTCTATGGTATTGAAACATTTATCATCGACATAGGAGCTACTTCATTATGGGGGGATTTCTAGTAGATCACTCATACCCTGTTATGGGAGGCTATTGATTGTAAAAAAATTATTCATGTAGTCCTTGGGGGGTCATGATGAGTCCTCCATTCATCACTTATTACATCATTTATATATGATTAATTTCTTTTATTCTCTTTTAAAAAGGATTTTTTTTCATGTGGTTTTTCTTCTATCATTTGTTTATGAGTGATCTTTTTTAAATGGGTACCTAACATGGCCTCTTATCTGGGACCCATCCTTTAATTCTTGCATCATTTTCATTTGTCTACTTCTCCCTAAGTTACACTTAAGGGGGGGTGTTGGTGTGAATATGGTGTTTTACGTAACTAGTTCACCTAGTAGGTCCTATTCACATGTTAAGTTTACTTATGAGTCTAGGAATCTTTGTAGAAGTCTTAGTTTGTCATTTGATCTTATCTAATTTTATCTTTAGTTGTCTCATTTGATAGGATTCAGACACATGTCATGATCTCGTCTAATGCTATCTCTCACCTTTCCTATATTAGCAAGCCATTTTGTATCATATTGTATTGCATTCATAATCAAGCAAGCCATTATCTTGCCAAACTCTCTTGTGGAAGGTTGTTCTTTTATTTTATGGGTGATCATGTGTTTGAGAGCTTACTATTAACTCCTTGGAGTTCCATATCAACACCTACAAATAAATCACAAGAGGGTCAAATATAAAATAAATGTTCACGAAAGGTGATATTAAATAAAGGATTCAAACTTCATTGACTATGGGTCAAAAATGGGAGTTCACATAACACAACTGTAATGTAGCCTTAAAATCAAGTGTTTTGAACTCAGCTGTAAATCGATAGAAAATCAACGTTCACAAACGCAGATAGAAAATAAATGTTCCTAATAGTCATCTACAACACAATCTAAAATCAAAGTACTCCAAACTTTTTTTATTATAGGTGAAAAATGGAAAGTCCCATGACACAGTTGCAACATAGCCTAAAAATCAGGTGTTAGCTAAACTCGGCTATAAATCGATGTGAAATCAATGTTCAACAAGGATTACACAAACTTAGTTGTAAATCAATGGAAAATCAACTTTTATGAAAGTTGATAGTAAAGAAAGGTTCCTAATAGTCATCTACAATGTAATCTAAAATCAAAATTCTCGAAACTTGGTTGATTGTGGATGAAAAATGGGAGTTCGCATGAAATAGCTACAACATAGCCTTAAAATTAGGTGTTAGCCCAAGTCGGTTGTAAATCAATGGAAAATCAACATTCACGAAATTCAATAGAAAATAAAGATTCCTAAATAGTTATCTACAAAAAAATATAAAATCAAAGTTCTCCAAAAAATAAGTTCCAAAAAATCTATCTATTTGAAGAACAACTTATTATTTTGTGCCTAGTTGTAGGAGGTTGGGTCATAGGATTTCAAATTTTGTATGTTTGATTTCCACGAGGGGTGAATGGATATATTTCATGATATATTCGATGTAGATTACCTCTATGGACACTTTTGAGAATGCCCATGTTGGGTTTGTCTCCATTGCTTTCTAGGGGAAGCGCTTGTATTTTGGCCTTTTTTTTTGTGAGAGATTAGCAAAATGGAGTGTGAAGTGAGTGAAAATGAGGGATGAAGGGGTTATTTATAAATTTTGTGTGAGATGAGTGCAATAAATGATCTAGCCATTTCTTGTGTATTTTTTCTTGTTATCTTTTTATGGCTCTATTTTTTTGGTGAGTATTTTCTCTTTTGTGGTGGATGAAAGGACTATGGTACATTTGTATGTTAATTTTATTTAATTCATATTAATGTGGTTACTTAATACTTTTGTTTGATCCCTTGTTTGATATGTTTAGGGGTAGATCAAGGAAATTGATGTTCAGAATTGGGCCTACCCTTTTAAGTAATGGGTAATTTGTTTTAATGATTAAGTTTGCTATTGTCCTTTTGATTTTCCTATGTGGAATTGTTTTGCTGACCTTGTAATCTAGATAGCCTTCCTCTATTTTGGATAGTACTTTATTTTTTTCTTTTCTACTTGGGGAGGTTTGGAACATGTCAAATTGGTGTGTGTATGATATATTTATGGATTTTTGGTACCTTTCTTAGATTTGTGGTACTTTGTGGACGTCTAATAGATTATCTATGTATCATGAATGATCTTTAAAATTCATATACCTTCCAAGATGTTAATTCCTATTCTTTTTGTAGCCATGCCTCTAAAACATCATCATTGTCAGTACTAGCATTTTCACTTCCTAATTCAATCTCTCCAAAACTATTAGTATCCTCATCTTGAAATAGAATAGAGGTTTCGAGTATCTTCATTTTCATTGTTTTATTCTATTTCTTCCACATATTTTCTATCTTCTTTTTCTCCTAATAGAATTTCAACTACTCTATTGTCATTTTTCAAAGAGATTTTCTCCTTCATAGAGTCTACTATACCATTAGAATTAACAAACCATTTTATTCCAAGCAATTTTGTAAAGGTGTTGAAAGGTTCCTTCATCTCTACAACTTCAAAGTCAAAAATTTTTCTAATCCTTTTATGTTTATGTACATTCTTCCATGTTCCTAATGTTTCCATGTATTATCTAGACTAATGTTCATAGGTGTTTTGATGAGCTTAGGTTTTTGTAATCTTTCACAAGAGGTCATCGGAAGAATATTGAGGTCCACCCCTAAATCAATCATTATATCTTTAACTTTACTCTTGTTCAAATTGCAATAATTAAATAGGGGACCATTTTCCCAAACCCAATCTTTTGTAATTTGATGTACTTATTTTTTGTTCTCATTCTAATAATTTCCTAATTGTTTCAATTTTACTAAAAGATCTTTTTGTTGAGCTAGAGTGGCTAGATTATTCAAAATCACTACCTCTTCTTCTAATAAATAGGCTATCTCATCCTTCTATTGTATAATTATCCTCCTTGCTTTTTCCACTATTTTTTCATGTTTTTTCTTATTTGGCTAGAAGTGTTCATACTCTTCTTCTTCCTCTTCTAGTTTTGTTTCTTTTGTAATTTCTTCAATATCTTCTTTTTTTCTTAGTATCTATTCCCTAACTAGTTATTACTATAGCTTTTTTTTTCTTTATTCTGGATTTCTTCTTTTTCTTATCTGCAGTGGTTTTTTTTCTTTGGAGAATCTTCATTTGATGTGTTTGAGGACTAGTTATCTAGTATTTGGTAGCTTTTAACTCTTTTTCATATTCTTCTTATCACTCTTGCTCCTTTATTGTCTTAGAGATCAAAACTTCTAGAACGTGGTATATTTTGATAATATTTTTGAAACTTATCACATGGAAATATATCATGGGAATCACCCATGCAAATAGGGAATTTTCTTTTCTTTTTGACCAACATTCTCTGGCATAATGATCTATTTTACTGTAATTTTAACATGTTGCATCACTCCTCTAGAAATTGTTTCTTTTGTGTCCTCTTCCTCCTCTATAACTAGATTATCTATTATCTCCCATATAGTCTTCTGGTGGGTTTTTCTGTAACACATGCACTTTTGTTATCCCTCCATGGTGGCTATCTATAAACTGTATTATATAGAGGTCCTTTTTCCAATCCTTTTACATGTGCCATATTCCTATCCATGATTACATCCTAGTTGTGGTGCATAGGGCATCGATATTTGGATGATTCTATGTATTATAGATCTGAAATTGGTTTGTAGGACTATCCTCCATGAAGTGAATATCCCACTTTTAGAAAGTCCCACAATACATTGAGTTAGTTTTGGGTAGAACTGTATTTAATTCTACATGTAGTGATACAATGGTTATCTCACCTTGAGCCTTAAGAGAATCATTCTAGAGGTGACCTTCTCATGAGTAGTATGTGCACAAAATTTCTTTAGTTTTCTTTGTTTCTCCTCTTGATAAGATTGAATTTTGTATTGTTAGTTGTTCTACCATAAGTTGTAATTTCTCAATATTCTCATTCAGGTCATCCTTTTGAGGTTTGTACCATATTTGAAATTCAATGTGGTATGCCATGGTGATTTAATTTGTATAACTATTGAATATCTTCTCATCCAAGGATTCTCCTATATCTTTTTCAAGTCCAAAAATAAATCATTTCATCTTCTATCTTTCTATCAATGGTTCTTCCAGCTTGTGAAACTCTTCCTTGAATCATCTATCATATTCTTTTACTGATTCATCTTCCTTCTGTACTAGGTCTCTTATTTTACTACACTTTTTTTGTGAATGTCCGGTGTGTCAAATTTAGTGAAGAAATCTTGTTTTATCTCATTATAGCTTTTTCCATGTTTATGATAGGTCTTCTTATACCAATCTAATATATCTTTCTTGAGTGAGGATAGAAAGTCAAGTAATTTCCGTTTATCTTCATCTATATCCTACCTTTCCCACATGGATTCTAGCAAAAATATATGTTTTGTGGCTTTTGTTGTATCTCTCCCAAATATTCAGATCTTGATTATGAATTCCATCATGTCTTTTCTTTCTCCTATCCTAACTTCCCAGATTTGTGGACTAGGTTTTTCTCCTTACTCTTTCTTTACCTTTCTAAGAGTATAAGGTTTTTGCTCTGTACCTTTGTCTCATGCTATTTTTATATCAAAATATTCTCTCCAAAGTATTCCTTCCCACTCTACTTTTCCTCCTTCTCTTATTTTCTTGTCCTATGGTATCTCTTCTTTTAAAATTCTTTAACTCTTATATGGTTGATGAGATCGATCTTGGTCGGGGGGTTATGAATTCAAATATATTTTTATTTTCCTATTTGTTAGTTTCATTTTATTTGGTTGTAAAAATAACCTTTTTCCCAAATTAAATCTATTCCCTCCGCTTTTTCTTATTTTTTCTTCTTTTAAATTCATTATGCTTCTATTAACTAATTCACCTAAATATTCTTCTTGAATTGATGGGGTCTTCTCTCGAGGTTTCAAAAATTCTACAAATCTATCATTCAAGTTAATGGTAAGGGTTGATAGTCTAGATTTATCATCAAACATCCAAAAGGTTGTGGCAATAATGGAGTTTTTTTTATGATTACAAGGTCCTAATATAAATCTTCTAGATTTCTCATAATTATGATTATTTTTCTTTATATTGGTTATGAGTTGTCTCAATTTTCCCAACATATTTTTGATCTTTCTAGAGTTTCCCATTTCTCTTCTTTACCCTTTCTTCCTATTTCCTTGGTAGCACCCCTTTGGAACACTCAACAACAACCTCTTTGGTTCTCTCACTTCTCATCTTCTCCACAATTTTTATCCCTTTGCAATGTCTTTCTTCTCTTTCAATCCTCTATTGTTGTCTTCTTTATTCTCCTTTTAGGCTGGCCATGTTTACTTTTTCTACCAATTTAATTTGTTCTTTAATCTTTCTCATGGTTGTCTATCAATCCTTATATCATTTCCCGTAGTAGTTATTTAGTATTTTTTCCTTTAGGAGTCACATCTTTTTGAAGATGCTTTCCAAAATCTTCCCCCTTTCCATTCTTCATCCCCTTGGTGCCTAACCCCCTCTCACAAGGTAAGCACCAAGTGGATAGTTCCGTAGATTTTTATATCCTCAGTGGCTCCCTTTTCTTTCTCTATGTCTGATTTAAATTTTTTTTTTTTTTGGTGTTATAGTCCTTGATATCACCTAGCCAGAGTCCCAAAAAGGGAACCAAAGTTAGCAAGAAATTGGGGGAAAAATAAACTAAATTTTTGAGTCCCAAGTATTTTCTAAAGTGTTGTAGTTTATACCCCAAACTCAATGATATAAAGGTAAACTATAATAGAATTAGGCATATGGTTAACTAATTATATATATTCATAGAATAACATATAACATTATATAAATAGAATTATGGTATCCATTGTATGAATCATATTGAAAATACTACATTGCTATATATTCTCCTTATAATTCTCTATATCCTCTCTTGCTTAGTCTATAATAACAAAATGGCTTACAACTAGAATATGAACTAATAGAGTTACACCACAAGTGTAGATTATGTTCCTTTGATGCTGAGAGTATTCACATTCTATCAGAGTAATCTTCGCTCTTCTTCGCATTCACATTCTACTTGCATACTTCACATATATCTCAAAACCTTATTTTCAATGTACAAACTATCCTATATATATTTGATATATCCACTCGCATCAATTAGGTCAGCCTAAATGAATGCATCAATACTCACCAAAAATATAATTGTTTGCTTCATACAAAAAACTTCTCCAAAAGTAATTCAACTATGTGGCATGCTATATCATGTCGACTGGGACCAAATATAGGTCACTTACATATCCGCAATACATGTTAAACCATTAATTGATTAATGGTCAGCCATGGATACACCGAATGCCAAGATGCATAGAGAACCATGCTAATTTTTCAAATGATCATATGAGCATACCGAATTGCATACATGGGTATGTGCAGGATCATCATGAAAAAATAGGCCCTTAAGTGGCAAAAAATTCAGAAAAACTAGAGTTAGGCAACTTGACGTAAAAATTTGAATAAGTTATCTATATTATTTCAAAAATAAGTAAGAATAGAATGTGTAGAAAATTGAATTTAGTTTCTAAAATACTAGCCTTATTTTTATTTTTTTTAAATCAATTTGGTGAAAATTTGAAATTTCAATGCAGTAGTACTTAAATTTCAGGGAAAAAATAAGAAGTAGGTGTATGTCTGACCACCCTAATCACAATAAAATGATAATATTTTTTTATAATATTTTAGATATAAGTAGAGGACTCATGTCCCGATGTGATGCATATTTTTTTATAATTTTTTTCCAAGTAAATAATTAATTATGATTTATATTACAAATTTTAAAAAATATAAGAAAACTCGTATGTTTGACCACCTTAACTTGATCAAAACTTCATGAAATTCAATTTTCTTTTTTTTAATCCTATAGCATGTAAATCATAGAATGTGATGCATGTTTTGGATTCAAAAAATATACCATTTGAAAGTTATATATATTTTTCAATCAACCTATCAATTAGGACTTTATTCGTAATTCAAATAGAAAATGAATAAT
Organism: Sequoiadendron giganteum; assembly: GCA_007115665.2. Classification (NCBI taxonomy): domain Eukaryota; kingdom Viridiplantae; phylum Streptophyta; class Pinopsida; order Cupressales; family Cupressaceae; genus Sequoiadendron; species Sequoiadendron giganteum. The sequence goes on from CM021105.1 coordinate 324,942,678, forward strand.
AATTATTTATTAAATTCAAAGTAAAACATAATTTATATTGGTGGAAAGATGAGAATCTTCTTTAAAAACCCTTTTCATTTCATCAATTTTGGGTAAAAAAATAGTCGTCAGCCACATACCCATCATATCGCCACTTTTTGGCCCATCATGATCCTGAACATATCCACATACATTCTTCCAACATTCATAAACCTTTTCCCAAAACTGCAACCAATAATGATCACCTGAGCGGCAATGTGAACCAAAATACTAGACCAAAACACCAGAGGATGTAAACTTGTTCTTCATATTGGTTCATAGTACCAGACCCGTCTGATACCTTAAACAACATGGTGACATCAATGATAACACAAAGATTGATCTTCTCCATTCTTCCAAAAATCTCCCCCTTTGTCTTTGATGGTAACATGTGCCAAAAAATATGTATCCAAATTTCTTCAACAATTTTTTCCAAATCTCTCCCCGTTTGACATTAATGGAAATGGGTGATAAAAAACAAAAAGGATGTAAATGAATGTACATGGTGACATTGTACCTTTAAAATTGAAAAACTCCAATACTTCCAAAAACTACCAAACATTCAAAACTTTAAAACCTTTCAAAACCTTTCAAAACTCCCTCTTTGATTATCAATTTAACTTTTCTTCTCACCTTGTTTAATTTCCTTTTTCCTTTTTTCTTTTCTCTCCTCCTTTTGTTGCCACAACAGAAAAAAAATAGAAATTTGAGCATTCAGGATTGAAGTAAAAATAAAACTCTTCACCTAAAACACCTTCTTGTATATTTCTTTGATAACTGGAAAGATCTTGTAGGAAAATACAACAAAATCCATTCTAGTGCACATTCATTCCAACAAAGCCAATAACATGAAAGAGTATGACCAATTTGTGGATGAGTATTGACTTTCATAGTCTTCTGCATCATTAAGTATTCCATAAAGATGGTCTAATCGGACCTCAACAATCTCCTTAACTAGGCATAAGGTTTTCACCACATCTTCTCTTTGTCTTTCAACAATAATCAACTCTTCTTGCAATTCACTAACTATCATTCTTTGTTTCCCTTATTTGTCTGTAAAGATATCAAAATTATTTCTAATTTTGTTCATTTCAGATTCAATTGCTTCAATCTTACTTCTAAAATTGTCAATCGTAGCAAACCATCGAAGACAATACTTGTAGATATCTAACATTTCTTTATCTCATTAATATGTTTGAATAACCTCTGCTCAGATTTAGCACATCTCTTATCAACCATGGCTTCTAATTTACATCCTTTCGGACCTTCCAGTAGCATTATTTCTTCAACAACTTCAGCTAAATTATCTGGCAAAGAATCATAAACACTTGAGATATCAATACCTTTTCTAAGAAGATATTGAACTAGAGCATCATAAATATTGAGTCCGTCGACCAGAGAGGATGCATTCCATAGTTCACCAATTTTCTTCATCTTACCTTTAACTAACATTGTCTAGATGTCATCTAGATCAGAAGATTTGGATCCAGCTTAGGATTCTTCTTCATTTTCCTTTTCTTCCAGAATGATAATGATGTCTTTCATGATAAATTTTCTCTTCCTAGATTCTAGGGGGGAATCACCAATGACAACTTCCAATTCCTTTGTTTTGGAGGATGAACCTTCCTCAAATCGATTAGACACAATCATACCAAAGCACATATCTTTCTGTAAAGATAAGAAAAAGGATTTACAAGCACTTGCATTATCCTCCATGCCTTCCAAATATCTATAGATTTGTTTTCCAACCAGAATCCTGGATTCCCACTCAACATTTTACTTTCTCGGTAGCGAGTCCTGAAAGTAGAATACCAGACATGTAAATAAAGACCCAAAATGGAAAGGGTATCCATCTACTAATGACATTCGTACATTTTTAGTAAGATTTTCCAAAATCAAGCCACAAAAATCAAATTTCTTATTCTCCTTAACCATTTTATGCACCAAATACACAGCGATATCCATAGTGGAACTATCATAATTTTTTAAATACATTTTGTAGGAGACACCATACACAAGATAACTTACGGCGGGGGCGATAATAGTATTTATCAACAAGGCTCGACGGTCTTTGTCGATTCCCGTCAACTCCTCCACTTCTTTGTATTTTGTAGTTTTCTTTTCGAGGAGGTCTCCAATACTACATAACCCAATGATAGCTTCAATCGCTTCCTTCGTACCAAGGTAGGATTTGTCCAACACAATGATGCCATCCTTTAATTTTCTCAAAAGAAACAAGATGAATTCTCTGTCAGTAAACAAAGTGAATTCTCCCCATAATTCCAAGCCTAGGTTTTTTATATTCTGCAAATCATCTGACTCTAACCCTAATTCCATTTTCTTTCTCTTTTGATGATCGAATTCTTCAAGTTCAACTCCTTTTAGCCTCAGTGGGAAATTTCCACTCGATCCTCTATTAAAGGATTCCATCGTAGCACTTAATTTATTCAAATTCAACAAAAAATTCTTCTTTGACCTTCCTCTATAGTCGCGAAAGAAAAAATTTTGTCACTTGTTCTTAATTGTTCACAAAGATTTCTCAAAGTCATTGTAAATTTCTTTAGAATCGCTTCAAGATTATTCCAAGTAGATCTTTGAGTTCTTGAAAATAATAGGTGATCAAAACCAACTTGGAAAATTTTCTTTATTCACCATCGCTTTACCTTAATTTGCATTAATTGCAATAAGCTTCAAAAATTTGTTAAAAACCTTCTTCCACTGCACTTAGAAACCCTAATTCACTCTACAAAAGAACATGCTTGCAATTTTTATTTTGGTTCCTTTTTCATAACCTTTGTCCATCCAATCTTTACAACATATCCTCATTCCAACATCTGACACACCATATTTCTAGGGGGTTCAAATAATTTTCTGTTAAGACTCCCTCTATGACCATGTTAGGTCTAATTCACAAAGGAATAATCTGCACTAAATGAGGGCACAGATGCATTTGATGTCTCTGGTTCTTGTTTCTTCTTCCATATCTTGCTCATTTCTTGCTTAATCTCATATTTGTCAATCTTTTTCACAGGTTCATCTTTCTTTACCAAAGCAGACTGCTTTTCCTTTTTACTTCTGCACACTTTCAAAATATGTCCTACTTTTTTCTAATTTTAGAAGACAATATTTCTTTGGTTTGTTTGAATTCCATTAGCCTCTGATATATATTGATTTTCTTTACTTGTTATAGGTATATTAGTAGTCACCAAAATATCAATTCATTCTACCTCCATTAAACCAATTCATCATTTGAGTTCTGCATGCATTAACTGTATGTCCAATCTTCTTACATGCATAACGTTGTTTGGAGAAGGAACCAAAAAATTGATTCATCATTCTCATGCACTCAGTTTCCCTATGACCAAATTTACTACATGAAAAATAAACACCATTGAACAATGGGTACCTTTGAGCATTTGGTTGTTTGATAGCAGTCTTCTTCCTAGATTTATTTTCTGCTTCCTTTTATCTTGAGCCTTTTTATTGTCTACTGGATTTAAGTTCTGAATATTTTCACCAGCTTCATTACCTAAACCACCTTTGTCTTTAGAAGGTCTTTGTCCATATATCAATTCATCAAGCCTGGTGGAGCTTGTCTTGAAATTATCTTCACAAATTTTTGCTTTCTCCAAATCTGCTTTCAGATTCATCACTTCCTCTCCAAGCCTTGAGCATACATCCGACTTACTTTGTACCATTGTATTCAGACACTCCTCAACTCTCTTCTTTTCATCCACTTTCACTTTTAATCTAGTAATATCTTCATTTTCTTTTTTTAGTTGCTCACTCACTTCTCTATGCCTTTCTTTGAATTTCTTTAATTTCTCTTTCAATTTCTAGATGCATTCATTTGCTTCATCAAGATTTTCTTTCAGATCTCTATTTTCAATTTTGACCTTGTCAAGATCTTCAAGAGCAATCTGAAGCTCTTTTTTATCCATTTGTTCAATCTGTAGGGGATCTTCCTCAAGCTGTTAGACTTCCTTAGAGGAACCAAAGCTCTGATACCAATTGTTGAATAGTCAAGATACTGAGAGGGGGGGTGAATCAGTATCTTCTCAAATTCATTGAACAAACATCATTTTACTTTAATGCATATAATACAAAAGAGCAAGAACAAGGCATGAAATCACACAACACATAAATGACATAATTTTACGTAGAAAACCCAATGAGGGAAAAAACCATGGTGAGGATTAGCACATAATATATAGTATTTCCAAAACCAAATACAAAGGAGGCTCACTGCCATGTGCAAAATCTCACTGCTTACAAGGACTCACTGTCTAGACAAGGAGGCTCACTGCCTCTAGAAGATTATAGAAACAAAATGGCTTATAGCCAAAATATGAACTGATAAAATTACACCACAAGTGCAGATTCAGTTCCTTTGATGCTGAAAGTATTCACATGCTAGCAGACTAATCTTCACTCTTCTTCACATTCACATTCTACTCGCATACTTCACATATATCTCAATACCTTATTTTCAATCTACAAACCATATTGTATATATCTGATATATCCACACACATCAATTAGGTCAGCCTAGTTGGATTCATCACATACTTACCAAAAATATAACTATCGGCTTCATACAAAAACTTCTCCAAAAGTAATTCAACCATGTGGCACACTATATCATGTCGGATGGGACCAAAGATAGGTCACTTATATATCTGCAACACATGTTAAATCATTAATTGATTATTAGGTCGGCCATGAATAAACCTAATAACAAGATGCAACACTGAACCAATGCCAACTTGTCAAATGATTATATGAGCATACCAAATTGCATACATACATTCTTCCAACATTCATAAACCTTTTCCCAAAATCACAACCAATAATGATCACTGGAGGGGCAATGCAAACCAAAACACTGGAGGATGTAAACCTGTTCTTCATACCAGTTCAAAGTACCGAACTCGTTTGATACCTTAAACATCATGGTGACATCAATGGAAACACAATGATTGATCTTGTACATTCTTCCAACTATATAAAGTTAGGCATATCAACAGAGTCTCATACCTAAACTAATAGTGAGACCACTTGGTGTGTTGTATATTGTCAATTAGTTCCTATCATAGGACCTCATAGAGGTCTATATATTTTTCATCTTTAACCATTTGGTATGATGTGTGGATGGTGGTTGTGATGGTAGAATACTCTTAGTTGGTGTAGTATACTTTATATGATATGCTCATCATGGCATATTTGACTACAAGGTTGGTAATTTTGTACCAACATAGCTCCAGTCACCATAGGTCACTTTGATTAGTCTAGTAACCTCTATATTTTTAATGGATTTATTCAGGGGGACTTCCCCTTGAGCCCATTATCCTGTGATAACTTGGATGGCATCCTTTTTAATTCAATAGAGCTAGTCTAGGTAGAGGTATTCATCAGGGAATCTACTAAGCATTATGGGCTTATTCTTCCTATCTAATAAAATCTAGTAACTCTCTATATATTTCCAACCACTTCTCAACTATATTTTGATACTATGGTAGGTATTAATATGTTCCTAGTTGTAAGAGGTTGGGTCGTAGGATTTCAAATTTTGTACGGTTGATTTCCATGAGGGGTGCATGGATATATTTCATGATATCTTCGATGTAGATTACCTCTACGAGAACTTTTTAGAATGCCCATGTTGGGTTTGTCTCCATTGCTTTCTAGGGGAAGCACTTGTACTTTGGCCTTTGTTTTTGTGAGACATCCATGAAAGTATATGTGGCCATTATCATAGCTGAAATTTTAGAGCAAAGTAGGAAATAGTTTACGTTTAGTGCAGAGTAGCGCAGTGGAATACATTAGCAAAATGGAGTGTGTAGTGAGTGAAAATGAGGGATGAAGGGGTTATTTATAAATTTTGTGTGAGATGAGCACAATAAATGATCTAGCCATTTCATGTGTATTTTTTCCCATTAAATTTCTATGGCTCTATTTTTTTGGTGAGTATTTTCGCTTTTGTGGTGCATGAAAGGACTGTGGTACATTTGTATGTTAATTTTATTTAATTCATATTAATGTGGTTTCTTAATACTTTTTTTTGATCCCTCGTTTGGTATGTTTAGGGCTAGAGCAAGGAAACTGATGTTCAAAATTGGGCCTACGCTTTTAAGTAATGGGTAATTTTTTTTAATGATTAAACTTGCTATTGTCTTTTTTATTTTCCTATGTATCACAAGTGCTCTTTGAAATTCATATACCATGCCTCCAAAACATCATCATTGTCAGTACTAGAATTGTCACTTCCTAATTCAATCTCTCCAGAACTATTAGGACCCTCCTCTTGAAATAGAATAGAGGTTCACAGGATCTTCCTTGTCATTGTTTTATTCTATTTCTTCCACATATTTTCTATCCCTTTTATGTTTACGTACATTCTTCCATGTTCCTAATGTTTCCATGCATTATCTAGACTAATATTCATAAGTAATCTGATGAGCATAATTTTTTCTAATCTTTCCTAAGTGGTCGTCAAAAGTATATTGAGGTCCACCCCTAGATCAATTATTACATCTTTAACTTTATTGTTGTTGAAATTTGTGATAATTAATAGGGGACCGTTTTCCCAATCCTGATCTTTTGTAATTTTATGTACTTGTTTTTGGTTCTCATTCTAATACTTTCCTAATTTTTTCAATTTTACTAAAAGATATTTTTGTTGAGGCTGTTAAGCTAGATTATTCAAAATCACTACCTCTTCTTCTGATAAACAAGCTATCTCATCCTTCTGTTGTATAATTTGCCTCCTTGCTTTTCCCACTATTTTTTCATGTTGTTTCTTATTTTCCTAGAAGTGTTCATACTCTTATTCTTCCTCTTTTGGTTTTGTTTCTTTTTGTAATTTCTTCAATATGTCTTTTTTTTTGTTGATATCGAACCTATCTAGTTAATATTATTAAGAAAAGTTTCTTTACTCTGTATTTCTTCTTTTTTCTTATCCGTTGTGGTTGTTTTTCTTTGGAGAATCTTCATTTGATGTGTTTGAAGACTAGTTATCTACTATTTGGTAGCTTTTAACTCTTTTTCATATTCTTCTTATCACTCTTGCCCCTTTATTGTCTTAGAGATCATAACTTCTAGAACGTGGTATATTTTGATAATATTGTTGAGACTTATCACATAGAAATATATCATGGAAATCATCTTTGCAAATAGGGCAGTTTCTTCTCTTTTTTTACCAACATTTTGTGGCATAATGATCTATTTTACTGTAATTTTAACATGTTGCATCACTCCTCTAGTAGTTGTTTCTATTGTTTCCTCTTCCTCCTCTATAATTGGATTGTCTATTATCTCGAATATAGTGTTATGGTGGTTTTTTCTGTAGCACATATACACTTTTGTTATCGCTCCATGGTGGCTATCTATAACCTATATATAATAGAGGTCCTTCTTCCAATCCTTTAACATGTGCCATATTCCTATCTATGTTTGCATCATAGTTGTGGTGCATAGGGCATCAAGATCAGGATGATTCTATGTATTCCATACCTGAAGTTGGTTTGTAGGACTATCCTCGATGAAGTCACTATCCCACTCTTAGAAAGTCCCACAATGCATTGAGTTAGTTTTGGCTAGAACTGTATTTAATTCTACATGTAGTGCGACAGTGGTTGTCTCTCCTTGAGCCTTAAGAGAATCATTTTGGTGGTGACCTTCTCGTGAGTAGTATGTGCAAAAAAATTCTTTAGTTTTCTTTGTTTCTCCTCTTGATAAGATTGAATTTTTTATTGTTAGGTGTTCTACCATAGGTTGTAATTTCTCAATATTCTCCTTCAAGTCATCCTTTTGAGGTTTTTACCATATTTGAGCTTCAATGTTCTATGCCATGGTGATTTAATTTGTATGTGTTGAATATCTTCTCATCCAAGGATGCTCTTATATCTTTTTGAAGTCTGAAAATAAACCATTCTATCTTCTATCTTTCTATCAATGGTTCTTCCAACTTGCAACACACTTCTTTGAATCATCTATCATATTCTTTTACTGATTCATTTTCCTTTTGTACAAGGTCTCTCATTTTACTTACACTTTTTCTTGGAATGTTCGGTGTGTCAAATTTAGTGTAAATATTATTTTACCTCATTCTAGCTTTTTCCATGTTTATGACAGGTCTTCTTATACCAATCTAATACATCTTTCTTGAGTGAGGATACCAAGTCAAGAAATTTTGGTCTATCTTCATCTATATCCTACCTTTCCCACATGGATTGTAGAAAAATATATGTTTTGTGGCTTTTGTTGTATCTTTCCCAAATATTGGGATCTTGACTATGAATTCCATCATGTCTTTTCTTTCTTCTATCCTACCTTCCCGAATTTGTGGACTAAGTTTTTCTCCTTTCTCTTTCTTTACCTTTGTAATAGTATAAGATTTTTTCTCTCTACCTTTTTCTCATGCTAGTTTTATATCAAAATATTCTCTCCCAAGTATTTCTTCCCACTCTAATTTTCCTCCTCTTATTTTCTTGTCCTATGGTATCTCTTATTTTAAAACTATTTAACTATTATATGGCTAATGGGATGGATCTTGGTTGGAGGGTTATGAATTCAAATATTTTTTCATTTTCCTATTATTAGTGTGATTTTATTTGGTTGTAAAAATAACTCTTTACCCAATTCAATCTATTCCTTGCAATTTTTCCTCTTTAAACTTCATTATGATTCTATTAACTAATTCACCTAAATATTCTTCTTGAATTGATGGGGTCTTCTCTAGAGGTTTCAAAAATTCTACAAATCTATCATTCAAGTTAATGGTAAGGGTTGATAGGTCTAGATTTATCATTAAAATTCCAAAAGGTTGCAGTAATAATGGAGTTTTTGTCTAATTACAAGGTCCTAATAGAAATCTTCTAGATTTCTCATAATTATGATTATTTTTCTTTCTACTGGTTATGAGTTGTCTCACTTTTCCCAACATATTTTTGATCTTTTTGGAGTTCCCCATTTCTATTCTTTACCTTTCCTTCCTATTTCCTTGGTATCACCCCTTTGACACACTCAACAACAACCTCTTTGGTGCTCTCACTTCTCATCTTCTCCACATTTTTTATCCTTCTACGATGTATTTCTTCTCTTTCAATCCTCTATTGTTGTCTTCTTTATTCACCACTTAGGTTGGCCATGTTTACTTTTTTACCAATTTAATTTTTTCTTTAATCTTTCTCATGGTTTTCTATGAATCCTTATATTATTTCCCATAGTAGTTATTTAGTATTTTTCTTTTAGGAGTCAAATATTTTCGAGGATGATTTCCAAAATCTTCGCTCTTTCCATTCTCCATCCCCTTGGTAAATAGCCCCCTCTCACAAGGTAAGCACCAAGTGGATAGTTCCATATATTTTTATATCCTCACTGGTTCCCTTTTCTTTCTCTATGTCTAATTTAAATTTTTAATTTTTTTGGTCTTATAGTCCTTTATATCACCTAGCTAAGGTCCCAAAAATGGAACCAAAGTTAGCAAGAAATTGGGGGAAAAACAAACCAGATTTTTGAGCCCCAAATTATTTTCTAAAGTGTTGTAGTTTATAACCCACACTCAGTCATATAAAGGTAAACACTAATAGAATTACACACTCAGTCATATAAAGGTAAACACTAATAGAATTTGGCATCTGGTTAACTACTTATATATATTCATAGAATAACAGATAGAATTATGGTATCCATTGTATTAATCGGATTGAAAATTCTAGATTGCTATATATTCTCCTTATAATTCTCTATATCCTCTCTTACTTAGTCTCAATCTAATATATATACATCTATTCCTCCATACATTTATATATATAATTCTTCTTATACATCTATTGCTTGCATATTTATCTATATATCTCTCTCTTACATTTTGTCATTCATATCTTCTTTTATGCATATATTTCTGGGATGGGAGATGACCCATCTATGATACCCCCCTAGTATAGATGATATCTTTATAATATTATGCTCCACAAGTATTTTTTACCAAGATATGGTATGTTTTATCGATCGAAGTCTTTACATTCCTACTTTTCAGATAACTTCCTTTGTATTTCTTGTCAAAGTTTAAGACGCAGACTTACTTTTTAAGTGGTACCAAGTATGATTCATCTCTAAAATATGATCCTAAACAATTCAAAACTCCTATAATTTTTCATTTTAGATCCCTACCTCCCTACACATCTAGAAGGTTATTTTATGATAAGATGTGATATAGTAATTTCTAGAAATGGTTTTTCCTACCCAAAGAATACTATTCATCATTTGAGCACGAATTTGCACATGATTTTCCAGAAATGGGGGATAAAATAGTATTGAACATCATTAATGAGTTGAAATGGCCTTGCAACTATAGAATTGTTGGCACTTGAATATCATTCTTTATGTTGGTTTGCATAGATTCAAAGGTGAAACTAGTGTGTTAGTCATTCCTTTATGTATAATAGTGTCTAGAAACTATAAATCCCAAATATTCATGTCATTTTATATGACTATTTCTATTATATTTTGTGGTCACTTTTTTCCCTATACCCATAGATCAAAGGTTTCCATTGATCAACATGATGTAAATGTTGGTGTGAATATGGTGTTTTACCTAAATAATTCTCCTAGTAGATCTTATTCACATGTTAAGTTTACTTAGGAGTCTATGAATATTTCTAGAAGTCTTATTTCTCATGATATCTTATCTTATCTTATATTTATTTGTCTCATGACATAGGATTTAGACACTTGTCATGATATTGTCCTATCTTATCTCTCACCTTGCATATATAAGAAAGCCCTCTTGTATCAAGTTTTATTCAGAATCAAGCAAGAAATTCTCTTGCAAAAATTTGTTGTGGAAGGTTTTTCTTATGTTTTGTAGGTGATCCTAGATTGTGGTGGATCACTACCAGCTCCTTGGATTTCATTATCAACTCCTACATGGTATCATAGATCTAGATATGAAAACTCCTCAAATTTGAAGGTGATTTGGCTGTGAGCTTTTACTAGGTACACTTTAAGACAAGAAAAACCTCACTAATGATTCCAAATGGCCTAAAACCCCTATTTGATATAAAATACTTGATATTTTTGTGATTGGAAATTTTTGGCCATTTTTTCTAAGGTTTAAAAAATAGTTTGTTTTTTATACAATTCATGTAATTATATGAATTTGTACCATATTTATGATTCACACAAGTCTACAATCACTAGTAGATTCAAGAGTATAGGTTGAAGAATATTCAAGTATAATACTCCCTATGTGTAGTTTGCAATACAATTCCTACATCAAACTAGCATCAACATTGTCTACAATATGATTTTATGGTTTTTTAACTAAAAAAAATGTTTTTTATAATTTTCTACGTTGATTTAGCACTTCAACCTCCAAAGCACGATCCTAGAAAGAAATCTTGCAACCATAACACAAGGCTTAACTTTGAGTGAGATGGGAACTCGCCACCAAGTACTCCATCATCTCACCAACCACCTACCACTGTACTAGTGGTGGGGTTTTTTAGAAACCTATTGGTAAGCATTGGGTCATGTGAGGAACAATCAACTAGCCCCTAAGGGTCCTAATTTTAGCTTTTGATGGTCTAATAGGGTATTTTTTTCTAGGAGCCATATCTTTTGATCTAGGAATTAGATTTTCACAAATGAGATATTGTTGGAAATTTGGTTATGTGTAATTTCCAACAATGTAGGTCTCATTATAATACTTTAATTCCAGTGTATTCTATTTTTGATTGAAGTCAAATCTCCCATTTGGACTTTCGAGCTCATAAATTTGTTCCTAGATCTTTGATTTTCATGATTTTTGTGGCATTGGAAAGGTATTCAAGAGATCTTATGTTCTATTCATACAAATTTTCTAGATTCATCCCCAAGTAAATTTTATTCATTTTATTCCAAAATCACATTCTAATTGATTACTTTGACATCTTGACACCTAGAGAGGTTATGTCTTTTGGGGGAATTCATTTTTCGTATTGATTTAGATTTGAGAGGTTCATGGCATATTTTTGTAGTATATTTTTTCTTTATCTCTCTTGGCTCTTATGTCTCTCACTCCTCATAACTATCACACATGAAATAAAAAATGTAAAGGTTACTTCTTTCCAAGGTCTTTTGGTCTACCTTGGGTGATGATCAACCCGAATTTACTAAGGAGCATGATATATTTTCTCATAGGAACAAATGCGAAGGGTTATGGGCTTGATAACATTGCATGTTTCTAATAGCCTATTGTTTCATATTGTGGAATGCACTACCCCAAATGAAGTATGAGAAAAATATAAATATTTGTTTGGTACTATTAGTGAATTTTGTGCTTTGCAATTAGAGATAGAATTGTTATCTCTTTCTCTTGATACATTTCCCAATATTGAAAATATATGGTAAAATTCAAATTGTTGAGCTCACAATTAGCTAGTTGCAAGAAGATAAATCTGGTATGGAAAGTTTCTTCTTGATTTTGTCTTTGTTAAAGGGGTCATTTATTGTCTTTTATTCTACCTTTTATTCCATCATGGATGCCTTGGGTGAGTCATTTAACATGCCTTCTTTTCAGAAATTTTCTGAATGTTTGACTAGAGAGTAAGTCAATCTTATCTAGTTAGATGCTCTTCCCAAAACATGATGCATTAGTATCTCAAAAACCTAAAGGAAAATGCAAGAAGAAATATAAGACTAAGAAAAAATCTAGTGATCTTACCATCTCTTCTAAAGAGGATAAACCCAAGAAGGAGAGACCCTTGTGCATATTTCAAGAAAAAGGGCATAATGAAAAAAATTGTCATAACAAATAGTTAGAAGGGATGAGGAAACTCTTTTAAGAGAAAAATATTTCATTTTCTTCCAAGTCTTCTAGCTCACCCTCTTCTTCTACACCATGATCATCATCATCATCATCCACACAATCAAGAACATTGGGCTTTTCTAATAAATTTGATAAGATGAAAAGAAATGCACTTGTTGTGACTACAATTGTAGAGTTTGTAGTATGGATTATTGAATTTGGAGGTTCCCACCACATAGCTTGTTCACTAAATCAATTCTTGACATTTAAAACATGAGTTACATCTAAAATCTTGATGAAAAATAATACTCATATGGTTCTTTATGCAAAAGGATATGTTGACATGGGTACTAGATATTTTAATGATGTTCTTTTTTATTCCCAAACTTGCCAATAATCTTCTTTATGTGTATCAGATAACACATAGTTAAACAAGGAAGACTATTGAGTTCACTCTAGATTTATTATTCATCCAATATTGCATAGTAGAAAGATTATTGTGGTTTGTAAGTCTAATAATTATTTTAATATTTACATCTTCTCACATTTTACTTCTAATCATATTGAAGATTTCTCTAAGGTTGATACTCTTGCATCGAGTCTGGATAGTTCATTAGAGGCTCACCTTAGTTACCTAAACCTTGGGAATCTTAAGCCTTATGAAGAGCTTCCATATTCTTCACCTCTTGATTCTTCATATTTTAGAGTTGTAATGGTTTCCAATACTTAAATTAAGCAAGATGATAATTGTCTTTCAAATTTAGCTTTGTTGGATGAGAATTTTATAGGTATATTTGATTTGTTTTATGAGTCTCAAATTATAGATTAGAGGACATATTTGATGGGTTATCTCTCCTCTTTGATGAGATTCATTGCACAATTTTTGTAAAGCCATCATTATTTTTGGATCTTTTTCTACATCAATTTCCACATAGTCATGTTTTTTCATCTTCTTTGATTGGGCATATACCTTATTTGGTTATGACATATTCTTGCATGGAGATAGTTGATCAAATTTTAAAGACACTCATCATGAGGCTTTTGGCATTTCAATTTGCACCTAAGGAGTATGGATTGGAAATAGACAACTATGCATAGTTAGAATACTCTTTGAACTAGGAGGGGAAGCTCCCTCTTTGCTGATTATGCATAAAAAGAAAATACTAAACTAATTTCTTATCTGTCTATCTTAGTTGAGAGAACAAGGTTATAAAACTCTTTGCATTGCAGCTGAGGTTTTCTCTAGTTTCATAAATTCAACTACAACTAAGCCTGAACTAAAAATGCTTCTAACTTCTCAAGTAAATTCAGAGCAAGAGACCTTAGAAGTAAACAAGGAATTATTTATTAACAAAAAACTTAGATAAAATTGTTTCCAAAACACATTCGAAGACTCATTATACTTTCACATGTAAGCTGAAATAAAGTTCATGAAAGCAAAATATAACACTGAAAGATTTTGAGACTATAGATCAAAGCAAGTTAGGAATAAGATTTATTTCCTCAAACTCTAACAGTAATCACACATCTGGGACAATAGATTTTAGTTGTAATAGGCATAGAATTTATGATCAAACCAAATTAGACAAACAAAGTTTGAACATATATTGAATAACAAAGAAATAGGCCAAAATAAGCTCAGTGTTTTATTATCACAAGCACAGTTAAGAAAATAATGAGCAAGGATGCTCTTATTTATACAAAAACAAGGATCAGGGAACCCTAAAATATCCTTGTGTTAACAATTACTCTTGCCAACATGCAAGATTTATTTCTGTCTAAACAAAAGGTAACTAACAGTTAACTAGAATGCTAACATCAATTAACTGATCTAACACAAAAGAAAGCTCCAACTATACAATAGATAACTCCAAAGAATAGACATGCAAGAAAAGAGGACAACTAGTTAACTTGGAAAATGCATCAAGTTAACTATTTCCTTCACTTGAGTTCTACTCCTGGAAATATCTGCACGCTTCAACTGGCAGTTCACCTATTGGTAACTTTGGCAGCTCTGCAACTAGAGTGGTGACCTCTGTTTCTTCTACAAATTTATGGTTCTAATGCTTTTCTCGAATTTTCTCAATTGAAGAGTATTAGATGATGAAATAGTGAAATTTGACTATGAATATGAATATGTTTGAACAAGTTCTACAAAAAGCTAAAAATAACTTCGCTGAATCTATTTAAAAAAAAAGGGCAAATTTTTGGGGAAATTTTTGAGATATGGGTTTTGTAGAGAATGTTGTTATGAATAGACCCAGATCGTTCATTTTTTGAAAAATTGATTTTTTCACCAACATGTGAGAACCCCTCAAAAATAGAAGCTACAAAGCAATTTTTTGGGGGAAAAATCAAAGATATGGGTTTTGTAGGTGCTCGTGTGCTGAAGAGACCCAGATCATCCATTTTTTGAAAAAGTAAGTTGCTCTTGAAAAATATAGAGTTTTTGAAAAGTTGAAGCAGCAAAGGTAGCACAAAGAATTTTTTTGAAAGAAATATGAGGTCTGGGTATTGTGGCCAATTTCATGCTGAATAAACTTGGATGTCAGATTTATGAAAAAAATAGATTTTTCTTGAACATGCAAGAAACCCTAGAAAAGTGGAAGTCGAAGAAGCTAACAAAAAAATTTCCAATCTTTGAGAAGAATGAAAAAGAAATAGACCTAGATCAATGGAAGTTGAAAACTATGATCTTCTACTTTTGAAAAATGATGCCCTGGAAAATTGGATTATGGAAAAGTGTTCTTCTATGCAACTTGAACTTGAATCTACAAAGAACTCTGAAAATGCCCTTTGTTTGATCCTCCAAATGTTGTTGAGAAGAAATTTTTGTGTTTTCTCATTGAAGCTAACCTATAAAATAATGAAGAATAGATGCCCAAATGCTTCTCAAGTAAATTTTGGAGGTGAAAGAAGTAGTTAACTTAGAAAAACCCTAAATTTAGGAGTCATCACATGAAAATATCTATCAAATTGAAGAATCCCTAGAAAACATGGCAGTTAAAGCATGAAGACGTCTTTCAAAAAAATTCTAACTCAAACTGACTTGGAAACCTCCTTGAGATAAGGCACCCAACTTTGCAGTGTTATAATTTTTTTCAATATTATCAACTTTTCCTTGATGAAACACCTTCATTTCATCTTTGATTCTAGACGTTTTACAAAATCTATGAATTGGCTAACATACTCATTATAGAGCATGAACAAAACTAAAAAGGATCTCCTAGAGGCTGCAAACCATAAAATCCACATTTCCCCCCTTGAAATCTTGGGCACCCTTGGCTTGTAGGGGCACTTTTCTTCACCAAAGTTAGCCATTTTTGATGTTTTTCAATTTTCAATGTTTCTTGATCTTTGGATGAATTTTTTGCTTGATCCATAATTTTGGTTGTTTAGAAGATCGAGTGAACTAGATGTTGGATTCGTTGGAAAGCCTGAAGAAATCTGAAATGACCTTCTTAGAGGTTACAAAACCCAAAAACTATATTTGGTTGCCTAAAATCCTAGGCACCCCTGGCCTGCAGAGGCACTTTTTTGCTCCTGCCTCTGACATTTTTTATGTACATTCAATATTTGATTTCCACTATTTGATAGGTCCTCTGAGCTGGCAGATGGATTTGTTGCGTGGTTGGACTAGATCTGAGATGAATCTCTTAGAAGTGACTAACCCTAAAAACTGGTTTTAATTGCCTTAAGTTCTATGATCCCTTGGCCTGCAAGGGCACTTTTCTTTGCCAGAGTTACCCATTTTTTGATGATTCTCATGATTTACAACTTTCCTCCTTGATCTTCAATTCCAAGCATTTGATGAATTCGTTGAACTAGATGATAGATTCATTAGAAAGCCTGAAGAATTATGAGAAGAGAAACTAGTTTTGCAAACCCTAACAATAATTTTTGATGGCTCTAAATCCTAGGAGCCTTGGATTGTAGGGGCACTTTTATCCACCAGAGTTAGTTTTTAAATTGAATTTATTTATTTTCCACTGGATCTTCATTTTTGAGTGTTTTACAAATCCCACGACCTAGATGTTGGGCTTGTTGGAAAGCCTGCTCAAATTTGGAGTGAAATCATTTAAAGTTGCCAACCCTAAAATCACTTTTGACTACTTGAAATCTTTGGCACCCTTGGCTAGAAGGGGCTATTTTCCTCAACTTTTCCTTGTGACCCTTTTGTTTCCCATGGTGTGTCTTCAATTGATCTGCATTTCGTGGCATTTGATGATTTGTTTGGACTAGATGACGAATTTATTGGAAAGCCTATTCAAATATGGAAAGAAATTGTTTGCAGTTGTAAACCTTTGGAGAAATTATGACTACCTAAAACGTTGGGTGTCACTGGCTAGTAGGGTGCTTTTGTGCTCCAGACAACCATTTTTTTTAAATTTACAACTTTTTGAATTCCCCTCCTCCATTCACCTTTTTCAAACAACTTTTGTCGTAGATCATTTTGTGTAATGTTTAAGACTTAGATTTTGTGCCATCATCCATTGATGACCTCAAAGGTCCTAACTTTTCTTCTAAAAAAATGAAATAGACCCACCAAAGAAAAAATGATGTTTTGACAATTTTGGTTGGACCAACGTGATCGTGATGTGTAATAAACCAATCAAACTCAAATTGAGCCTTTTTTGCAAAGATTTTATTTTTAGGATTTTTTTTTTAAATAGGACCTATACCCTAATTCCAAAATTTTCCAAAATTTTTCTAGCATCCTTTCAACAATAAACCCAAGAAACCCCTATGGTCCATTTATTTTTTTGAAATTTCTAAAAATAGAAAATTGCTATTTTTATAAATTTTGACCTTCTTTAACTTTTGACAACCATTTTATGAGATTTTGACCATTTTTACCAAAAATCCTTAATGAAGCAAACAAAATATTTTTGGGTACAAAATTTTGCTTTGTCTGGAGACCATGTCAGATACTTAGACATAGGAGAACCAATAATCTCTAGATATTTAAGCATAGACCAGTGTCTTTTTAGTTGGGCAATAGAGTTAAGATCATTTCTAAACCACCTATCATTTGGAACTTCCCTAAAAACACCTAAACAAGACTACCTATTACCTAAAACATGACAAAAAAATTACAAAATGGGGAATACATTACGACATAACGTAAAAATGAAAGAAAATTAGTCCAGCCCCGAAGGGATGAAGTGCTTTAGATATTTCTTGTTGTAAAGTAGCAGGAAGAGCCTTCCATCAATGTCGCTTTTACCTGAAAGGCTTTACTTCTCTTGGAATGAGTATTGGTCGACAATCCTTTTAGGATGAAGATTCTCAAGTTTTCATATATCTAGGCAAACATATTCTTACAAATGTCAGAATATGATGCAAATGGGAAAGATGATAACATTGAGGCATTAGTTTTGTTGTTGTCCATCTTCAGGATGGTGAATGATTCAAACCAATAAATTTAGTTCCAAAATCAGTTTCTATAATGTCATAGGTGATCCTTTTTGACCTAAAATATCCTTTGATTGGCTCCTCGATCAACTCTACATCTTCTTTAACACATAGGAGTTCAATTCCCATGTCTTCAGCATTTTTGAGGCCTAACAAAAGTGCCTCTTTCTTAGCTTAAGTGAATTCCAATTGTCAAAAATATGAAAATGGGTACAATTATCCTTTAGGGGAGATGATCATTTTCCCTACTCCTGAACCCACAGTTGAAAAAAATCCATCGAACTTCATTGTCCATCACTTTATATCCTTTGTCAGTCTCCTTGCAGGAAAAGTAATGTTCTAGTCTCCAGTTTCTGATAGAGTCATATAATTACGAGGATCTGTTTCTTGATATAGAATTTGGGCTACGGGGTCTGGGAATTTCACCAGTATGAATCGAGATTTGGGCTCAGGTTCTATACTGATTTTTCCTTCCTTTATGGGAATGGTTGTAGATGGCCAATCTAACTACATTGCACCACCAATATCTCTACAAAAACTTTGGCTTAATGACATCCTGTAGCTGACTAGAATGTCAGCCACTAGGATATTCATCATTAACTCCGGAAAAGTTGTCAACCTTACTTGAGCATCCTTCAAATTTCTAACCAATGTCACCAAGTTAGATTCAAGTGAATAACACTTGTCTTGCATCTTAGTGCATGAAAATCCAAATGTATTCATCACTTGTAGAGTCATGACATTGTTTGAAGCTCCTAAATCTATGATGCAATTGCTCAATTTGAATCCTCTTATATACAAAGAAATATAGAAGGGTTTAGGATTTGCTCCTGCTGGAATAGATGACTCAAGAAATGTAGGTTGAATTGAAGCCTCTCTCTTTACATATTGCATTATTCTATCAAGATACTTAGGGTGATCACGAAGAATCTTGACCAGCCGCTTTAGCATTTTCTTGTGAATTTTTAAAAGTGAAAGTTGCAACCACTTCCTTAATTTGTTCTTTAGCTCTATGCCTCTCTTCTTCTTTTTTCACTTTCAAGTGCAGAGAATGTGTAAACACATGAGTTTAATGTCTTCCATGATTTACTAGAAGAGAGTAATAACATGGGTCTTCTTTTTCTTTAATAATGGGTTCAAAGTATCCCATAATAGAGTTGCCATCAAAGTTGTCCATCTATGGTAAGACAACATTGAAACTTGATGTAGAGACCAAAATTGAACTAGATGCAACATCAATGTATCCCATGATCCAATTCATTCTTAAATTTTAAGGACATGTAGAACTGGTATGTGCATTAGTCTCATGGAAAGAACAAAATACTACATTTTATGCAGCTTCAACTGTTTGTCTTGGAGGAGATGTTGGCAACCACGACTTGTAATTATTGAAAGGCTAATTTTTTTTCCTTTCGGTTGGTACAGTTGTTGAGGTTGGTATTATGGTGGTGGGAGTGAAAGAGTTTCATTGGCCACCTTTTGTAACAGTGGATCTATAGAACTTTGAACTAGAGGTCTAATTGAGTCCTTCATCTTGTCGGAGGTGATCATAATATCCTCCAACTCGATGGCATGTTCTTATGCATCCGTCAATTATTTTTCTTTTGTCGTCTTAAGGAAAAAGGCTATATTTTATGGAAGAGAATTTATGAAGCACCTCATCAAAATCTCCAGTGATGGATTAAGTGTAGAAGAAATTCTTGTAAAAAAATGATAAATCTTGATACAAACTCCCTCATGGGCTTGTTGTACTCCATCGTTGAGTTTGCAAGCTAGGAAAACAACAGATGATTGTCTTCAATGAGATTGAATCTTGCCAAAAGTTTCTCGCTCATAGTTGTCTAGCTTGTAATAATGCCTGGCTCCAAGTGATTGAACTAGTCAGCAACATTTCCCACAAGAGTCTCCACAAAGAGATGCACTGCAATGTCTTCATGTGTCACATGCAAGACAACACAAGTCGTTGTGAGTACAAAAAAAAATTCATCCGAGTGTTCTCCTGTCACCATGAAATTGTGGAAAGTGCTTCCTTGACAATTGAGGAACCTCATAATTTTCCCACAAAACCAAAGGTCCATTGTTATTACCCCAAGGTAATGAGGGTGGATGTCTCTAATTTCTATCATCATGGTTGTCATCATTGTTGTTATTGTCACCCATTGCTTCTATTTGGATCATAGGTTATTCTTGGATCTCAAGATCTACAGTAAAGCCTCTCCTCCTTGTATAAACTTGGTAAGCCAGGGTTGTTTAATTCCATGTAGGAGATGCTAAAACTACTCTTCTGGCTACAATATTAGCTTTTTTTTCTTCTTTGTCTAAAGTAGTAGCTATGTTTCTCTACTGAGCGGGATCTTCTCTTTTCTCAAATATGGAACTCCTAAGGCTACTGATGATGTATGTTTTCTCACCTTCAATTAGCATGAAATTTGGCTGGATAATAAGACATGTAAGACCTGGTTGTTGAATAGGAGCAGTAGGATGCTAGATGGTCATTCTCATGTCATAAAGCGTAAGCTTTCTTGAAGTTTTATGCCTCATGCCCCACAGTGGGTACCAAAAAACTGTTGGCATTTCAATTCACACCTCTAGAGTCCAGATTGGAAATAAACAGCTATGCACAGTTAATCTGCTCTTCGAATTAGGAGGGGAAGCTCCCTCTTTTCTGATTATGCAAAAAAAGAACTAAACTAAATGCCTATCTTTGTATCTAAGCTGAGACCACAAGGTTATAAAACTCTTTGTGTTGCAGCTAAGTTTTTCTCTGGTTTCGTAACTTCATCTAAAACTAAGCCTAATCTAATGACGCTTCTAACTTCTCAATTAAATTCAGAGCAAGAGACGTTAGAAATAAACAAGGAATGATTGATTAACACAAAAATTATATAAAATTATTTCGAAAACACATATGAAGACTTGTTGTACTTTCAGATGTAACCTGAAACAAAGTTCATGAAAGAAAAACATAAAACAATAACATTGATAAATTTTGAGACTATAGATCAAAGCAAAGTAGGCATAATATTTATTTCCTCAAACTTGAACAATAATCACACATCTGGGACATTAGATTGTAGCTATAATAGGCATAAAATTTACAATCAAACCAAATTACACAAACAAAGTTTGAACATATACTGAATAACAAAGAAGCAGGCTTAAATAAGCTTAGTGTTTTGTTATCACAAACATGGTTAAGAAAATAATGAGCAAGGCTACTCTTATTTATACACAAACAAGGAGTAGAGAACCCTAAAATCTCCTTGTGTTAACAATTATTCTTGCCAACATGCAAGCTTTATTTCCAAGTCTAAACAAAAGATAACAAACAGTTAATTGGAATGCTAACATCAGTAAATTGATCTAAGACTAAAGAAAGCTCACACTATACAATAGATAACTCCAAACAATAGACATGCATGAAAAGAGGATAGTCAGTTAACTTGGAAAAGACATCAAGTTAACTACTGCCTTCACTTGAGTTCTATTCTTCGAAATATCTACACACTTCAACTGGAAATTCACTTATTGGTAACTTTGGTGACTCTATAACTAGAGTGATGACCTCCATTTCTTCTATAGCTTTATTCTTTTGACGCTTTTCTTGATTTTTCTCAATGGAAGAGTATTACATGATGATACTGTGAAATTTGACTATGAACATAGATATGTTCAAACAAGTTCTACACAAAAGCTAAAAATAGCTTTGCTGAATCTTCTTCAGAAAAAGGGTAGATTTTTGATGAAAAATTTGAGATATGGGTGTTTTGTAGAGAATGTCATTCTAAATAGACCGAGATCATCCCTTTTTGGAAAAACTGATTTTTTCACCAACATGCGAGAACCCCTCAAAAATAGAAGCTGTGAAGCAAATTGTTTTGAGAAAAATTGGAGATATGGGTTTTGTAGGTGCTTGTATGCTGAAGAGACCCAAATCGTCCCTTTTTCGAAAAACTAAGTTATTCCTAAAAAAGATAGAGTTTTTTGAAAAGTAGAAGTAGTAGAGGTAGCAAAGGAATTTTTTTTGAATCTTCTTTTGAAAAAGGGTACATTTTTGGATAAAAAATTTAGATATGGGTTTTGTAGAGAATGTCGTTCTGAATAGACCCAAATCGTTCATTTTTCAAAAAACTAATTTTTTCACCAACATGCAAAAACCGCTCAAAATAGAAGCTGTGAAGTAAATTTTTTGGGGAAAATTCAGAGATATGCGTTTTGGAGGTGCTCCTTTGCTGAAGAGACCCAGATTGTCCGTTTTTTAAAAAACTTAGTTGTTCCTAAAAAATATAGAGTTTTTTGAAAAGTAGAAGTAGTACAGGTAGTTTTTTGAATCTTCTACAAAAAAGGGAAAATTTTTGGAGAAAATTTTGAGATATGGATTTTGTAGAGAATGCCATTTTGAATAGGCCGAGATTGTTCATTTTTCAAAAAAATGATTTTTTCACCAACATGTGAGAACCCCTCAAAAATAGAATTTTCGAAGCAAATTTTTTCAAGAAAACTCAGAGATGTGGGTTTTGTAGGTAATCGTGTGCTGAAGAGACCTAGATCGTCTATTTTTTGAAAAACTAAGTTGTTCTTGAAAAAGATTTTTTTTGAAAAGTAGAACCCATAAAGGTAGTAGAGGCAAATGTTTTGAATGTTATTCAAAAAAGGGAAGATTCTTGGATAAAAATCTTAGATATGGGTTTTGTAGAGAATCTTGTTCTAAATAGATCTAGATCATTCGTTTCTCAAAAAAACTAATTTTTTCACCAATGTCCGACAACCCCTAAAAAATAGATGTTGTAGAGCAAATGTTATCTTGAAAAATTAGAGATATGGGTTTTTAGGTGCTCATGTGCTGAAGAGACCTAAATTGTTTGTTATTCAAAACACTAAGTAATTCCTAAAAATGATAGAGCTTTTTGAAAAGTAGTAGTAGTGGTAGTAGAGGCAATTTTTTTGAATCTTCTCTAGAAAAGGGTAGGATTTACAATAAAAATTTTAGCTATGCGTTTTTAGAGAATGTCATTTTGAATAAACCCAGATCGTTCATTTTTTGAAAATCTAATTTTTTCACCAACATGCGAGAACCCTTCAAAAAAAGAAGCTGCGAAGCAAATTTTTTCTCGAAAAATCAAAGATATGGGTTTCATAGGTGATCATATGCTGAAGAGAACCAAATTGTCCATTTTTCAAAAAAATAAGTTGTTCCAGAAAAAAGATAGAGTTTTTTGAAAAGTAGAAGAAGTAGAGGTAGCAGAGGCAATTTTTTAAAATCTTCTTCAGAAAAAGAGATATTTTGGAGAAAAGTTTAAGATTTGGGTTTTGTAGAGAATGTCGTTTTGAATAGACCCAGGTCATCAGTTTTTTGAAAAATTGATTTTTTCACCAACATGTGAGAACCCTTCAAAAATAAAAGCTACAAAGCAATTTTTTTTTAGAAAAATTAGAGATATGGGATTTGTACGTTGCTTGTGTGCTAAAGAGACCCAGATCGTCCATTTGTCAAAAAACTAACTTGTTCCTCAAAAACATAGATTTTCGTGTTAAGTAGAAGTAGTAGAGGTAATAGAGGCAATTTTTTTGAATCTTCTTCTTAAAATGGTAGATTTTTGGAGAAAAATGTGAGGTATGAGTTTTGTAGAGAATATTGTTCTGAATAAACTCAAATCATTCATTTTTCAAAAAACTAATTTTTTCACTAATGTGTGAGAAACCCTAAAAAATAGAAACTATAGAGAAATTTTTTTCGAGAAAAATCAGAGATATGGGTTTTGTAGGTTCTCGTGTGCTGAACAGACCGAGATCATCCTTTTTTCAAAAAATAATTTTCTTCCTGAAAAAGATAGAGTTTTTTCAGAAGTAGAAGTAGAGGAAAACTTTTTGAATCTTTTTAAGAAAAAGAGCAAATTTTTGGAGGAAAATCTAAGATATGGGTTTTGTAGAGAATCTCATTCTAAATAAACCTAGATCGTTCATTTTTCGATAACATATTTTTTCACCAACATGTGAGAAACCCTCAAAATAGAAGTTGTGAACCAATTTTTTTGGGAAAATTTAAAAATTGTTGGTCCACAGTTGTTGTTGCACCAAAAGAATGACCTATTCATGCCCGATACAACTGCCAGAGTTAACGGATCCACGAGAGGCGGTTAGTCCATGTCACGAATCCTAAGGGGAGTGTTGACCATTTGCCAACAAACTCCCCATCAACATTACTCGAGGGGATTCAAACCCGACACCTTTGGTTCTGATACCACTTTTTGGACCACAGTTGTCGTTGCACCAAAAGATCAACCTGTTAATGCCCAATACAACTGCCAGAGTTAACGAATTGACGGGAGGCAGTTAGTCCATGTCACGAATCCTAAGGGGACCGTTGACCATTTACCAACAAAATATGGGTTTGTAGGTGCTCATGTGTTGAACAAACCCAGATTGTTCATTTTTCAAAAAACTAAGTTGTTCTTGAAAAATATAGAGTTTTTTGAAAAGTAGAAGCAGTAAAGGTAGCAGAGACAAATTTTTTGAATCTTCTTCAGAAAAAAGGTAGATTTTTGGAGAAAAATCATATGGGTTTTGTAGAGAATGCCATTCTAAATAGGCCATGATCCTCCATTTTTTGAAATATCGATTTTTTCACCAACATGTGAGAACCCCTCAAAAATAGAAGCTATGAAGAAAAAAATTCGGGAAAAATAAAAAATATGGGTTTTGTAGGTGCTCATCTGCTGAAGAGACCTAGATTGTCCATTTAAAAAATATATAAGTTGTTCTTGAAAAGGATAGATTTTTCTAAAACCTAGAAGAAGAGGTAGTAGAGGAATTTTTTTTGAATATTTCTTCAAAAAGGACAGATTTTTGGAGAAAAATCAAAGATATGGGTTTTGTAGAGAATGTCATTCTAAATAGGCTCATATCGTCAGTTTTTTCAAAAAATTAGTTTTTCCACCAACATGTGAGAACCCCTAAAAAATATAAGCTACAAAGCAATTTTTTTTGGAAAAAATTGGAGTTATGGGATTTGTAGGTGCTCGTGTGCTAAAGACACCCAATTCATTCGTTTTTTGAAAAACTAAGTTGTGCCTGAAAAAGATAGAGTTTTCTAAAAAGTAGAAGTAGAGGTAGCAGAGGAAATTTTTTTGAATGTTCTTTAGAAAAATGGAAGATTTTTGGAGAAAAAATTCAGATATGGGTTTTGTTGAGAACATCGTTCTGAATAGACTTAGATCGTCTATTTTTTGAAAAACTGATTTTTTCACCAACATGCGAAAACCCCTCAAAAATAGAAGTTGCGAAGCAAATTTTTTATCGAAAAAATTAGATATATGGGTTTTGTAGGTGCTCGTGTGCTAAAGAGACCAGATTGCCCATTTTTTGAAAAACTAAGTTGTTCCTGAAGAAGATAGAGTTTTTTGAAAAGTAGACGCGGTAGAGGTAGCAAAGAGAAATGTTTTGAATCTTCTTCATAAAAATGACAGATTTTTACAGAAAAATCTAAGATATTGGTTTTCTAGAGAATGTCATTCTGAATAGTCATAGATCATTCATTTTTTGAAAAGCTAATTTTTCCACCAACGTGCGACAACCCCTCAAAAATAGAAGCTATGGAGCAAATATTTTCAATAAAAATCAGAGATATGCATTTTGTAGGTGCTTGTGTTCTAAAGAGACCCAAATCGTCCGTTTTTCAAAAAACTAAATTATTCCTGAAAAAGATAGAGTTGTTTGAAAATTAGAAGTAGTAGAGGCAATTTTTTTGAATCTTTTTTAGAAAAAGGGTAGATTTTTGGAGAAATATTTGAGATATGGGTTTTGTAGAGAATGTCATTCTGAATAGACACATATCATCCATTTTTCCAAAAACTAATTTTTCACCAACATGCGAGAACCCCTCAAAAATAGAAGCTACAAAACAATGTTTTTTGGGAAAAAACAAAGATATGGGTTTTGTATGTACTCGTGTGGAGAAGAGACCCAGATCGTTCATTTTTCAAAAAATTAAGTTGTTCCTAAAAAAGATAGTGTTTTTTG
Source organism: Sequoiadendron giganteum (assembly GCA_007115665.2). Lineage (NCBI taxonomy): Eukaryota > Viridiplantae > Streptophyta > Pinopsida > Cupressales > Cupressaceae > Sequoiadendron > Sequoiadendron giganteum. The sequence continues at coordinate 324,968,920 of CM021105.1, forward strand.
TAAAGTAGAAGTAGTAGATGTCAACAACTCAAAGAGTCGAAGTTGACTACTCTTCTTAAGAAAAAGGGTAGATTTTTGGAGAAAAATATGATCTCGATTTTTTAGAGAATATCGTTTTGAATAAACTCAAATAGTTCATTTTTCAAAAAACTAATTTTTTCACTGTGCGAGAACCTCTCAAAAATAGAAACTACTGAGCAAATTTTTTTGGGAAAAAGCAGAGATATGGGTTTTGTAGGTGCTCATGTGCTAAATAGACCCAGATCATCTATTTTTCCAAAATCTAAGTTGTTCCTGAAAATGATAGATATTTTAAACAAGTAGAAGTAGAGGTAGTAGAGGCAATTTTTTTGAATCTTTTTCAGAAAAAGGGAGATTTTTGGAGAAAAATCTGAGATATGGGTTTTGTAGAGAATGTTGTTCTGAATAGACCTAGATTGTCCATTTATCAATAACAAATTTTTTCACCAACATGCAAAAACCCCTCAAATAGAAGCTATGAACCAAAATTTTTTAGGAAAAATTAGAGATATGGGTTTTGTAGGTGCTCGTGTGCTGAAGAGACCTAGATCATCTATTTTTTGAAAAACTAAGTTGTTCCTAAAAACGAAATAGTTTTTTGAAAAGTGGAAGCTGTAAAGTTAGTAGAGGCAAATTTTTGAATTTTCTTCTTCAAAAAAGTAGATTTTTGGAGAAAAATCTATGAGATATGGGTTTTGTAGAGAATGTCGTTCTAAATAGACCCGGATCGATTATTCTTTGAAAAACTTATTTTTTCACCATCATACGAGAACCCCTCAAAAATAAAAGTTACGAATCAATTTTTTTCGAGAAAAATCAGAGATATGGGTTTTGTATGTGCTTGTCTACTGAAGAGACCCATATTGTCCATTTAAAAAAAAAAAAGTTGTTCCTGAAAAAGATAGAGATTTTTGAAAAGTAGTAGAGGTAGTAGAGGCAAATTCTTTGAATCTTCTTCAGAAAAGGGAAGATTTTTGGAGAAAAATATGAGATATGGGTTTTGTAGAGAATGTCATTCTGATAGGCCTAGATCATTCGTTTTTTGAAAAACTGATTTTTTCACTAACATGTGAGAACCTTTGAAAAATCTAAGCTGCAAACCAATTATTTTTGGAAAAAATCGGAGATATGGGTTTTGTAGGTGCTCATGTGCTAAAGACACCCAGTTTGTTCGTTTTCCGAAAAAACTAAGTTGTTCCCTAGAAAGGTAGATTTTTTTGAAAAGTAGAAGAAGTAGAGGTAACAAAAGCAATTTTTTTGAATCTTCTTTAGAAAAAGGGTAGATTTTTGGAGTAAAAATTGAGATATGGGTTTGATTGAGAATGTCATTATGAATAGGCCTAGATTGTTCATTTTTGGAAAAACTGATTTTTTCACCAAGATGTGAGAACCCCTCAAAAATAGAAGTTGCGAAGCAATTTTTTTCGGAAAAAATAGAGATATGGGTTTTGTATGTGCTCGTTTGCTAAAGAGACCCATATCGCCCGTTTATCAAAAAACTAAGTTGTTTTTGAAAATGATAGATTTTTTATAAAAGTACAAGTAGTAGAGGTATCAAAGGCAATTTTTTTGAATCTTCTTTAGAAAAATGGTAGATTTTTGGAGAAAAATTTGAGATATGGATTTTGTAGAGAATGTCGTTTTGAATAGACCTAGATCGTTCATTTTTTTAAAAACTATATTTTTCACCAACATTCGAGAACCCCTCAAAAATAGAAGTTGCCTAGAAATTTTTTTCAAGAAAAATCAAAGATATGTGTTTTGTAGGAGTCGTGTGCTAAAGAAACCCATATCATATGTTTTTTGAAAAACTAAGTTTTTCCTAAAAAGGATAGAGTTTTTTGAAAAGTAGAAGCGGTAGAGGTAACAAAGGCATTTTTTTGAATCCTCTTCAGAAAAAGGGTGGATTTTTTAAGAAAAATCTTAGACATGGGTTTTGTAGGGAATGTTGTTGTGAATAAATCCAGATCATCCATTTCTTTTCTAAATTACTGATATTTTCACCAACATGCGAGAACCCTCAAAAATAGAAGTTGCAAAACAATTTTTTTTGGGAAAAATTGGAGAGATGGGTTTTGTAGGTGCTTGTGTGTTGAAAAGATACCTAAATTGTCTATTTTTTAAGAAAACTAGAGTTGTTTGAAAAGTGGAACTAGTAGAGGTAATAGAGGCAATTTTTTTTAATATATTTTTCAGAAAAATGGTAGATTTTTGGAGAAAAATCTAAGATATGGGTTGTGTAGTGAATGTCGTTGTGAAGAGACCCAGATCGTCCATTTTTTGAAAAACTGATTTTTCACCAACATGCAAGAACCCCTCAAAACTAGAAGGGATGAAACAATTTTTTGGGGGAAAAATCAGAGATATGCCTTTTGTAGAAGCTCGTGTGATAAAGAGACCCAATTCATTTGTTTAAAAAAAAAAAAATCTTTTACTAAAAGATAGAGTTTTTTGAAAAGTACAAACAATAGAGGTAGCAAAGGAATTTTTTTTGAATCTTCTTCACAAAAAGGGCATAATTTTTGAGAAAAATCTGAGATATGGGTTTTCTAGAAAATGTCATTTTGAATAGACCCAGGTCGTTCATTTTTTGAAAAAATGATTTTTTCATGTAAGAACTCCTCAAAAATAGAAGCTGTGAAGAAATGTTTTTTGAGAAAAATCAGAGATATGGGTTTTGTAGGTGCTCATGTGCTAAAGACACCCAATTCCTCCGATTTTTGAAAAACTAAGGTGTTCCCTAAGAAGATAGAGATTTTTAAAAAGTAGAAAAAGTAGAGGTAGGTAAAGCAATTTTTTTGAATCTTCTTAAGAAAAAGGGCAAATTTTTGGAGAAAAAATTGAGATATGGGTTTTATAGAGAATGTTGTTCTGGATAGGTCCAGATCATCCATTTTTCGTAAAATTGATTTATTCACCAACATGCAACAACACCTCAAAAATAGAAGTTGTGAAGATTTTTTTTCAGGAAAAATCAGAGATATAGGTTTTGTAGGTGCTCGTTTGTTGAAGAGACCCAAATCGCCTGTTAATCGATAAACTAAGTTGTTCCTAAAAAGGATAGAGTTTTTATAGAAGTCGAAGTAGTAGAGGTAGTAGAGGCAATTTTTTTGAATCTTCTTCAGAAAAAATGACAAATTTTTGGAGAAAAATTTGAGATATGGGTTTTGTAAAGAATGTCATTCTGAATAGACCTAGATCATTCATTTTTCTAAAAACTAATTTTTCCACCAATGTTCGAGAACCCCTCAAAAATAGAAGTTGTGGAGGAAATTTTTTCGAGAAAAATTGGAGATATGTGTTTTGTAGGTGCTTGTGTGTTGAAGAGACCTAGATCATCTATTTTTTGAAAAAATATGTTGTTCCTGAAAAAGATAGATTTTAGAAAAAAGTAGTAGTAGAGGTAACAAAGGCAAATTTTTTTAATCTTCTTAAGAAAAATCTGAGAAATGTGTTTTATAGAGAATGTCGTTCTAACTACACCCAGATCATCCATTTTTTGAAAAACTAGTTTTTCACCAACATGCAAGAACCCCTCAAAAATAGAATCTACGAAACAATTTTTTGGGGAAAAATGGAAGATATGGGTTTTGCAAGTGCTCGTGTCCTAAATAGACCTAGACTGTCCCTTTTTTGAAAAAATAAGTTGTTCTTGAAAAAAATAGATGTTTTTAAAAGTAGTATTTGAGGTAACAGAGGCAAAAATTTTAAATCTTCTTAAGAAAAATCTGAGAAATGGGTTTTGTAGAGAATGTCTTTCTGAGTACACCCAGATCATCTCTTTTTCAAAAAAATGATTTTTCACAGAATGCAAGAACCCATCAAAAATAGAATCTATGAAACAGTTTTTTTTGGGAAAATCGAAGATATGGGTTTTGCAAGTGCTCGTGTGCTAAAGAGACTAAGATCGTTCGTTTTAAGAAAAAATAAGATGTTTTTGAAAAAGATAGATTTTTTTGAAAAAAGAGAAATAGTAGAGTTAACAGAGACAATTTTTTTCAATCTTCTTATGAAAAAACTGAGAAATGGGTATTGTAGAAAATGTCATTCTGAGTAAAACCCATATTGTCCTTTTTTCAAAAAATTGATTTTTCACCAACATGCAAGAACCCCTCAAAAATAGAATCTACAGAACCTTTTTTTTTGGAAAAGTCAAAGATATGGGTTTTGTAGATGCTCGTGTGATAAACACACCCATAGCATCCAGCTTTTTTGAAAAAATAATTTTTTCATGAAAAAGAGATTTTTTTGAAAAGTAGAATCAGTAGAAGTAACATAGGCAAATTTTTTTATTCTTATTAAGAAAAATTTGAGAAATGGGTTTTGTAGAGAATGGCCATCTGAGTAAACCCAAATCGTTCATTTTATGAAAATATTGATTTTTCACAAACATGCAAGAACCCCTCAAAAATAGAATCTACAAAACAATATTTTTGGGAAAAATCAAATATATGTGTTTTGTAGGTGCTCGTGCACTAAAGAGACCTAGATCGTTCGTTTTTTGAAAAAATAAGTTGCTCTTAGAAAAGATAGATAAGATTTGAAAAGTGGAAGAAGTAGAGGACATAGAGGCAATTTTTTTGAATCTTATTAAGAAAAATATGAGAAATGGGTTTTGTAGAAAATGTCGTTCTGAGTAAACCCGAATTGTCCGTTCTTTGAAAAACTAAATTTTCACCAAAATGCAAGAACCCCTCAAAAATAGAATCTACAAAACAATTTTTTTTGGGAAAAATCAAAGATATGGGTTTTGCAGGTGCTCGTGTGCTAAAGAGACCCAAATTGTCCATTTTTTGAAAAAATCTATTCTTGAAAACGAGTTTTTTGAAAACTAGAAGTAGAAGAGGTAAAAAAAACAATTTGTTTGAATCTTCTTAAGAAAAACATGAGAAATGGGTTTTGGAGAGAATGTCGTTTTGAGTAGACCCAGATCGTCCGTTTTTTTAAAAACTGATTTTTCACCAATATGCACGAATCCCTCAAAAATAGAATCTACGAAATATTTTTTTGGGAAAAATCAAAGATATGGATTTTGTAGGTACTCTTATGCGAAAGATACCCAGATCGTCTGTTTTTTGAAAAAAATAAGTTGTTTTTGAAAAAGATAGATTTTTTTCAAATGTGGAGGCAATGGAGGTAACAGAGGCAATTATTTTAAATCTCCTATACAAAAATATGAGAAGTGGGTTTTATAGAGAGTGTCGTTTTGAGTAGACCCAGATCAGTTGTTTTTCAAAAAACTAATTTTTCACCATAATGCAAGAACCCCTCAAAAATGGAATCTCCAAAACAATTTTTTTTGGGAAAAATCGAAGATATGGGTTTTGTAGGTTCTCATGTGCTAAACAAACCCAAAGCATTCATTTTTTGAAAAAAATAAGTTGTTTCTGAAAATGATAGATTTTTCTGAAGAGTAGAAGTAGTAGAGGTCATTGAGGCAATTTTTTTGAATCTTAATAAAAAAAAATCTGAGAAATGGGTGTCTTGTAGAGAATGTCGTTCTGAGTAAACCCACATTTTCAATTTTTTTGAAAAACTAATTTTTCACCAACATGCAAGAACCCCTCAAAAATAGAATCTACGAAACAACTTTTTTTTTTGGAAAAATAGAAGATATGGGTTTTGCGGGTGTTCATGTGCTAAACAAACCCAAATCTACCGATTTTTGAAAAAATAAGTTCATTTTCAAAAAGATAGATTTTTTTGAAAATTAGAATTAGTAGAGGTAACAGAGGCATTTTTTTAAATCTTCTTACGAAAATTTTGAGAAAATGGGTTTTGTAGAGAATGTCGTTTAGAGTACACCCAAATCGTTCATTTTTTGAAAAACTAATTTTTCACCAACATGCAAAACCCTTCAAAAATAGAATATACGAAACAATTTTTCTTTGGAAAAATCAAAGATATGGGTTTTGTAGGTGCTTGTGTGCTAAAGAGACCCAGATCATCTATTTTTTGAAAAGAATAAGTTTTTTTTTTTAAAGATAGATTTTTTTGAAAAGTAGAAGCATAAGAGGTAATAGAGCCAATTTTTTTGAATCTTCAGAAAAAAATCTTAGAAATGGTTTTCGTAGAGAATGTCGTTCTGAATAAACCCGGATCCTCCACTTTTCGAAAAACTATTTTTTCACCAACATGCAACAACCCATTAAAAATAGATTCTACGAAATAATTTTTTTTGGGAAAAATCAAAGATATGGGTTTTACATCTACTTGTGTGCTAAAGAGACTCAAATAGTCCATTTTTTGAAAAAATAAGTTCTTAAAAAATATAGATTTTTTTGAAAAGTAGAAGCAGTAGAGGTAATAGAGGAATTTTTTTTTAATCTTCTTAAGAAAAATCTAAAAAATGGGTTTTGTAGAGAAGGTCATTTTGAGTAAACCCAAATTGTTCGTTTTTTCGTAAAACTATTTTTCACCAACATGCAAGAACCCCTCAAAAATAGAATCTATGAAACAATTTTTTTCGGGAAAAATAAAAGATATGGATTTTGTAGGTGCTCGTGTGCTAAAGAAACCCAGATAATCCATTTTTTGAAAAAATAAGTTGTTTTTGAAAAAGATAGATTTCTTTAAAAAGTAGAAGTAGTAGATGCAATAGAGGCATTTTTTTAAAATCTTCTTAAGAAAATATGAGAAATGGGTTTTGTAGAAAATGTCGTTCTAAGAAGACCCAAATCATCTGTGTTTTGAAAATTAATTTTTTCTCCAACATGCAAGAACCCCTAAAAAATAGAATCTAGGAAACAATTGTTTTAGGAAAAATCGAAGATATGGGTTTTTTAGGTGCTCGTGTGCTAAAGAGACTCAGATCATCCATTTTTTGAAAAAATCAGTTGTTTTTGAAAAAGATAGACTTTTTTGAAAAGTAGAACTAGTAGAGGTAACAAAGACAACTTTTTTCAATCTTCTTAATAAAACTCTAAGAAATGGGTTTAGTAGAGAATGTCGTTTTGAGTAAAATCCAGATCCTCCATTTTTTGAAAAACTATTTTTTCACCAACATGCAAGAAGCCCTCAAAAATAGAAACTACGAAACAATTTTTTTTGGGAAAAATGGAAGATATGGGTTTTATAGATGCTCGTGTGCTAAAGTGAACCTAATCGTCTTTCTTTTGAAGAAATACGTTATTCTTGAAAAAGATAGATTTTTTTGAAAAGTAGTAGTAGAGGTCACAAAGGCAATTTTTTTGTATCTTTTTAAGAAAAATATGAGAAATGGGTTTTGTAGAGAATGCCACTGTGAGTAAACCCAAATCGCTCGTTTTTTGAAAAACTGATTGTTCACCAAATGTAAAAACCCATCAAAAATAGAATATTCGAAACAATTTTTTTGGGGAAAAATCAAAGATATGGGTTTTGCAGGTGCTTGAGTGCTAAAGAGACCTAGATCGTTCATTTTTTGAAAAAATAAGTTGCTTTTGAAAAAGATAGACTTTTTTGAAAAGTAGAAACAATAGAGGTAATAGAGGCAAAAAAAATTTATCTTCTTAAGAAAAAAATATGAGAAATGGGTATTGTAGAGAATGTCGTTCTAAGTACACCCTGATCATCCCTTTTTCAAAAAGCTAATTTTTCACCAGCATGAAAAAAAAAACCGCAAAAATAGAATCTAAGAAACAATTTTTTATTGAGAAAAATCGAAGATATGGGTTTTGTAGGTGCTCATGTGCTAAAGAGACCCAAATCATCCTTTTTTGAAAAAATAGTTATTTTTGAAAAAGATGGATTTTTTTGAAAAGTAGAAGTATGTAATAGAGGCAAATTTTATGAATCGTTTTAAGAAAACTCTAATAAATGGATTTTGCAGAGAATGTCCTTCTAAGTAGACCCAGTTTGTCTGTTTTTCAAAAAATTGATTTTTCACCAACATGCAAGAACCTATCAAAATAGAATCTACGAAACAATTTTTTGGGGGAAGAATCAAAGATATGGGTTTTGCATGTGCTTGTGCGCTAAAAAGACCCAAATCATCCATTTTTTGAAAAAATAAGTTGTTTTTGAAAAAAATAGATTTTTTTGAAAAGTAGAAGCAGTAGAGGTAACAAAGGCAAATTTTTTGAATCTTCTTACGAAAAATCTGAGAAATGGGTTTTGTAGAGAATGTCATTCTAAGTAAACCCAGATTGTCCATTTTAAAAAAAACTAATTTTTCACCAACATGCAAGAACCCCTCAAAAATAGAATCTACAAATTATTTTTTTTGTGAAAAATTGAAGATATGGCTTTGGTAGGTGCTTGTGTGCTAAAGAGATCCAGATCGTTCATTTTTAAAAAAAATAAGTTGTTTTTGAAAAAGATAGATTTTTTTGAAAAGTAGTAGTACAGGCAATAGAAACAATTATCTTGAATCTTCTTAAGAAAATTCTAAGAAATGGGTTTTGTAGAGAATGTCGTTCTAAGTACACCAAGATCTTTCATTTTTCGAAAATTGATTTTCACCAAGATACAAGAACCCCTCAAAATAGAAACTACGAAAAAATATTTTTGGGAAAAATCGAAGATATGGGTTTTGTAGGTGCTCGTGTGCTTAAGAGACTCAGATCGTCAATTTTTTGAAAAAATAAGTTGTTTGTGAAAAAGATAGAATTTTTCGAAAAGTAAAAGTAGTAGAGGTAATAGAGAATTTTTTTGAATCTTCTTAAGTAAAATATGAGAAATGGGTATTGTAGACAATGTCGTTCTGAGTAGACCTAGATCGTTCATTTTTCATAAAATAAGTTTTTTTTGAAAAAGATATTTTTTTTTTGAAAAGTAGAAGTAGTTGAGGTAACAAAGGAAAAAATTTAGAATCTTTTTAAGAAAAATCTAAGAAATGGGTTTTGTAGAGAATGTCATTCTGAGTAAACACCCAAATCATTCATTTATGGAAAAACTAATTTTTCACCAACATGCAACAACCCCTCAAAAATAGAATCTATGAAACAATTTATTTTGGAAAAATCGAAGATATGGGTTTTGTAGGTGCTCATGTGCTAAACAGATGCAAATTGTTTGTTTTTTGAAAAAATAAGTTGTTCTTGGAAAGATAAAACTTCTTAAAAGTAGAAACGGTAGAGGTAACAGAACCTCTCAAAAATATAATCTATGAAACATTTTTTTTTTTAAATCGAACATATGGCTTTTGTAGGTGCTCATGTGGTAAAGAGACCCAAATCATCCGTCTTTTGAAAAAACAAGTTTTTCTTGAAAATGATAGAAGTTTTTGAAAAGTAGAAGTAGTAAAGGTAACAGAGGCAAATTTTTTTAAATCTTTTTAATAAAAAATTCAGAAATGGGTTTTGTAGAGAATGTTGTTCTGAGTAAACACAGGTCGTCCATTTTTTGAAAAACTAATTTTTCACCAACATGGAAAAAACCCCTCAAAAATAGAATCTATGAAATAATACTTTTTGGAAAAATGAAAGATATATGGGTTTTGCAGGTGCGAGCATGTGCTAAAAGCGACCGAAATCGTCTATTTTTTCAAAAAATAAGTTGTTCTTGAAAAAGATATATATCTTTGAAATGTAGAAGTAGTAGAGGTAACAAAGGAAAAAATTTTGATTCTTCTTCAGAAAATTCTGAGAAAATGAATTTTATAGAGAATGTCGTTCTGAGTAAACCCAAATCATCCATTTTTTTTTAAAATGATTTTTCACCAAATGCAAGAATCCACCAAAAATAGAATCTATGAAACAATTTTCATTGGAAAAAATTGAAGATATGGGTTTAGTAGGTGCTCGTGTGCTAAAGTGACCCAAAACGTCCGTTTTTTGAAAAAATAAGTTGTTCTGATAAAAGATAGATTTTTTTGAAAAGTAGAAGTAGTAAAGGTAATAGAGGTAATTTTTTTGAATCTTCTTAATAAAGATCTGAGGAATGGGTTTTGTAGAGAATGTCATTCTGAGTACACCCAGATTGTCTGTTTTTCAAAAAACTAAATTTTCATCAACATGCTCACCCCTCAAAAATGTAATCTATGAAACTTTTTTTTTTGAAAAAATTGAAGATATGGGTTTTGTAGGTGTTCGTGTGCTAAAGAGACCTAGATCACCCACTTTTTGAAAGAATAAGTTGTTCTTGAGAAAGATAGATTTGTTTGAAAAGTAGAAATAATGAAAGTAACAAACGCAATTTTTTGAATCTTCTTAAGAAAAATCTTAGAAATGGGTTTTGCTAGAGAATGTCATTTAGAGTAAACCTAGATCATTCGTTTTTCAAAAAATTGATTTTTCACCAACATGCAAGAACACCTCAAAAATATAATCAACGATACAATTTTTTTTGGAAAAATTGAAAATATGGGTTTTGTAGGTGCTCATGTGCTAAAAAGACCCAGATCATCCGTTTTTTGAAACAATAAGTTATTTTTGAAAAATAGATTTTTTTCAAAAGTAGAAGCAGTAGAGGGAACAAATACAATTTTTTTTAATCTTCTTGAGAAAAATCTAAGAAATGGATTTTGTAGAGAATGCCATTCTGAGTAAACCCAGATCGTCCATTTTTTGAAAAATTGATTTTCACCAACATGCAAGAACCCCAAAAATAGAATCTATGAAACATTTTTTTGGTGAAAAATTAAAGATATGGGTTTTGTAGGTGCTCGTGTGTTAAAGAGATCCAAATCGTCTGTTTTTTGATAAAAAATAAGTAGTTCTCAAAAAAGAGATTTTTTTCAAAAGTAGAAGTAGAAGAGGTAACAAAAGAATTTTGTTTTAATTTTCTTAAGAAAAATCTTAGAAATGGGTATTGTAGAGAATGCCATTCTGAGTACACCCAAATCGTCCATTTTTTAAAAAACTAATTTATCACCAACATGCAAGAACCCCCAAAAATAGAATCTATGAATTTTTTTCTTGGAATAATCGAAGATATGGTTTTTTTAGGTGCTCGTGTGCTAAAGAGATCGAGATCGTCTATTTTTTGAAAAGTTGAAATAGTAGAGGTAATAGAGGTAAATTTTTTGGATTTTCTTTACGAAAAGTCTAAGAAAATGGGTTTTGTAGAGAATGTCATTTTGAGTAAACCCAAATCATCTGTTTTTTGAAAAACTAATTTTTCACCGACATGCAAGAACCCCTCAAAAATAGAATCTATGAAACAAGTTTTTTGGGAAAAATCGAAGATATGGGTTTTGTAGGTGCTCATGTGCTAAAGCCACCGAGGACATTTGTTTTCTGAAAAAATAAGTTGGTTTTGAAAACGAGATTTTTAAATAAATTAGAAGCAATAGAGGTAGATGTAAAGTTTTTGAATCTTCTTAAGAAAAATCTGAGAAACGGGTTTTGTAGAGAATGTCGTTTTGAGTAAACCCTGATCGTTCGTTTTTCAAAAAAATGATTTTTCACCAAGATGCAAGAATCATCAAAAATAAAATCTATGAATTTTTTTTTTGGAAAAATCAAAGATATGGGTTTTTTAGGTGCTCGTGTGCTAAAGAGATCTAGATCATCCATTTTTTTTTTTTTAAAAGTTATTCTTGACTATGATAGATTTTTTTCAAAAGTAGAAGCAGTAGAGGTAACAAAAACAAATTTTTTGAATCTTCTTAAGAAATGTCTGAGAAATGAGTTTTGTAGAGAATGTCATTCTGAGTAGACCCAGATCGTCCACTTTTTTTAAAACTGATTTTTCATCAACATGCAAGAAGACCTCAAAAATAGAATCCACGAAACAATTTTTTTTCAAAAAATCAAAGATATGGGTTTTGTAGGTTCTCGTGTGCGAAAAGACCCATATCATACGTTTTTTGAAAACCATTTTTTTTTTTTTAAAGTAGTAGTAGAGGTAACAAAGGCATTTTTTTTGAAAAGTTGAAGCAATAGAAGTAACAGAGGCATTTTTTTTGAATTTTCTTAAGAAAAATCTATGAAATAGGTTTTATAGAGAATGTCGTTCTGAGTAGACCCAGATCATCTTCTTTCAAAAAAATTATATTTCAACATTATGCAATAACCCCTCAAAAATAGAATCTACAAATCAATTTTTTTGGCAAAAATTGAAGATATGGGTTTTGTAGGTGCTCGTATGCTAAAGAGACCCAGATCGTCCGTTTTTTTTAAAAATAATTTGTTTTTGAAAAAGATCAATTTTTTCTAAATTATCAGTATTAGAGGTAAAGGTAAATTTTTTGAATCATCCTAAGAAAAATTTGAGAAATGGGTTTTGTAGAGAAAGTTGTTCTGAGTAGACCCAGATCGTCCATTTAATTGTTCTTTTACCAACATGAAAGAATCCCTCAAAACTAGAATCTACAAAACATTTTTTTTGGGAAAAATCGAAGATATGGGTTTTGTAGGTGCTCGTGTGCTAAAGAGACCCAAATAATTAGTTTATTAAAAAAAATGTTGTTTTTGAAAATATAGATTTAAAAAAAAAGTAAAAGTAGTATAGGTTATAGATTTTTTTGAAAAATAGTAGTAGAGGTTAACAAAAGCAATTTTTTTGAATGTTTTTAGGAAAATTTTGAAAAATGGGTTTTGTAGAGAATGTCATTATGAGTAGACCTAGATTGTTCATTTTTCGAAAAACTAATTTTTGACCAACATGCAAGAACACTCAAAAATAGAATCTACGATTTTTTTTTTTTGGGAAAATTCGAAGATATGGGTTTTGTAGGTATTCTTGTGGTAAAGTGACATAGATCGTTTGCTTTTTGAAAATAAGTTTTTTGAATAAGATAGATTTTTTTGAAAAGTAGAAGCAGTAGAGGTAATAAAGGCAAGTTTTTTAATTTTTCTTAAGAAAAATCTAAGAAATGGGTTTTGTAGAGAATGCCTTTCCCGAGTTGACACAAATCGTCCGATTTTCAAAAAAATAAAAATCACCAACATGCAAGAACCCCTCAAAAATAGTATATATGAAACAAATTTTTTTTGGGAAAAATCAAAGACATGGGTTTTGTAGGTAAGAGATCCAAATCGTCCATTTTTGAAAAATTAAGTTGTTTTTGAAAAAGATAGAATTTTTTGAAAAGTAAAAGTAGTAGAGGTAACATAGGAATTCTTTTTCAGTATTCTTAAGAAAAATCTGAGAAATCAATTTTGTAGATAATGTTGTTCTGAAGGAACCCAAATCATCCATTTTTTGAAAAACTTATTTTTCACCATGTAAAAACACCTCAAAAATAGAATCTATGAAAGCTTTTTCTTTGGAAAGATCGAAGATATGGGTTTTGCATGTGCTTGTGTGCTAAAGAGACCTAGATCGTCCATTTTTTGAATAAATAAGTTGTTCTTGAAAAAGATAGATTTTTTTCAAAAGCAGTAGTAGAGATAACAAAGTCATTTTTTTTTAATCTTCTTAAAAAAAATATGATAAATGGGTTTTGTAGAGAATGTCATTCTGAGTGGACCCACATCATCAACTTTTCAAAAAATTGATTTTTCACCAACATGCAAGAGCCCCCAAAAATAGAATCTACGAATCAATTTTTCTTTGGAAAAGTCGAAGATATGGGTTTTATAGGTGCTCGTGTGCTAAATACCCAAATCGTCCATTTTTTGAAAAAGTAAGTTGTTTTTGAATAAGATAGATTTTTTTGAAAAGTAGAAGCAATAGAGGTAAGAGTGGATTTTTTTTTTAATCTTCTTAAGAAAAATATGAGAAATGAGTTTTGTAGAGAATATCGTTTTGAGTAAACCCAGATCGTCCATTTTTTGAAAACTGATTTTGCACCAACATATAAGAATGCTTCAAAAACAGAATTTTGAAACATTTTTTTTGGGAAAATCAAAGATATGGGTTTTGTACGTGCTCATGTGCTAAAGAGACCCAAACCGTCCATTTTTTGAAACAATAAGTTGTTTTTGAAAAAAAATTTTTTTTTGAAAAGTAGTAGTAGAGGTAACAAAGGCAAAAAATTTGAATATTCTTAAGAAAATTTTGTGAAATAGGTTTTGTAGAGAATGTCGTTCTCAGTAGACCCAGATTGTTCATTTTTTGAAAAAGTGATTTTTCACCAACATTCAAGAACCCTTCAAAAATAGAATCTACGAAACAATTTGTTTTAGAAAAATCAAAGATATGGGTTTTGCAGGTGCTCGTGTGCTAAAGAGACCTAGATCGTCCGTTTTTAAAAAAAATAAGTTATGTTTGAAAAAGAGGGATTTTTTTGAAAAGTAGTTGTTGAGGTAACAAAGGCAAATTTTTTGAATCTTCTTAATAAAAATCTTAGAAATGGTTTTTGTAGAGAATGTCATTCTGAGTAGACCTAAATCGCCCATTTTTTCAAAAACTAATTTTTCACCAACATGCAAATGAAGGAACACATAGACCATTGAGAGGGGGGTGAATTAATGGGCTGCAATTTTCAACTTTCTAAGCAATATTAAAAACTATACTGAAAGCATAAACTAAGAACTAGAGAAAGGCAACCAAACCAAACTCACAAAAACATCCACAACACATGATATACAAAGAAAACCCAAGATGGGAAAAAAAGCTTGGTGAGAATAGTTGTTGGAGGATACTGCTCCAATCCAACCTCACAATGAAAATGATCTTTGTTTATAATTTATGGGCACCAACCCAATGAAACACAAATTCCAGGTTTATAAGCACCAAATCAAAGGTGCTTCTACCCCTTAATCCAAGAACCCACTTGTTATGCCTTGCATAACCACCCCATCTTTTGCCTTGGTCAAAATGGGTCCCCCTTTGTTATTTTTGTACTTAGTTGTTTTTGAAACAAAGTTTGGAGTCTTGTTTTTCCAATACTTTATTTTTCTTTGGTTTCTTTATCGGAATCGGAACCGGAACTGAATCGAGTTCTGAAAGTTCTTTTGAAACTTGTTTTGGTTTCCATCCCGATAGTCTTTTGTTTATGTCTTCAATGGACCCGGACCCGGAGTGGGTGTTAAGTTCGTCTTTATCAAAATTGCAAAATCATAATTGATTCTACCCCCACCTCTGCTATTTTGACTTTTGGTTTTAGTCTAGTCCTTTTGTTTAGTGTTATTTTGTCTGTCTTTTGTTTTACCTTTTTGTGTTGGGTTTTGTTTTGTGTTTAGTTTGCGGATCCAGAACCAGAATTGGAATGAAGTTTGGAAATTTCTTAAAAAGTTTTGAATTAAGTTCCATTTTGGTTCCACCCCCGCTGTTTTTGGATAGTTGACTTTTTGACTGAAGCATACTGTTGTGAAGTGTTGGTTCTCTTTCAATTCCAACTCTGCCTTAACTACGTTTTAATGCATTAATGACAGTTGCTCGTGTAGGTAGAAATCCTCATTTTTACCTTCATTAAGGATTAAACGAATCACTATTGTCATCGTTAAGAGATTAAGAAGCACAAAAGAGCAGCGGGGGAGTTCATTTGAGCAAATTGATCGAAAGAGAAGAAGATTATTGTGTGTGAATCAGTTCAGAAGGTTAGCAGGGTTCCATTGTGTTGGAGGTAGGGTTTTCTTATTGTTGTTCTTCATTTGTTTACTATTGCATTTTTTGTATATAGTTTCCCGTGTTTGGTCATGTCTTTTTGTTCTTCATTTTTAACAAATTCTTGATTCTTGGCGTGCTTGTTTGAATGGGTGCTTTATTTTGTTTGATGAATTTATCCTGTATGGAATGTATGTGTTCTTGCAGTTGGATGAGGCAGAGGCCTTGGAGAAATATAGTAAGTATAAGGACTCCAATAGGTCTCATTTAAATAAAAAGTGGTTGAAGACAGAAAATAAATCTCTATCCAAGCTTGCACACCAACCTAAGAGGGTAGATTTAAAGAAGGAAGTATCAGATTTAATATTGATGTTGTCCAAAGTGTTTGGGAAGAGGGATACATTCCAATTCAAGGAATGGATGTTTCCTTTCATCCAAATAATCTTACAGGGCAACCATCAGTTTGATTGGCCAATGATTGTGTCAAATGCTATCCATGATCAATTGATTAACATCAAAAGCACTAAGTGTTTCTTTATGACTTCTTATGTGGTGTATGCAGTAGCAAGATTGGGGATTTTCCCAGGCTTAAATAGACTGGGCATAATGGGAGCCTTGGATGGATAGAAGAAGGTATGGGAGCACTATGACCAATTGTCTCTAAAAGTTGTTGAGACTCATTTCAGAAGAGTCAATGATGCATTTTTATATGTGATCATCAACCAATTGAATGGAGATGTAGGATACCGGTTGAGTCAAGAATCCATGGCATTCATTGCTGAATGGGGATGTTGGTACATCCAGTACCCCAAATTTACATACTTCAGGTTGGCCGGTTTTGAAGGCCATCCACATTTGCTTCCAAGATGCTGCAATAATAGGATAGTGCTAATGGAGTTTGTATATCAGGCTCTTGGAGTTAATATTCGGTTTGGGATTAATCATAAAACTGGATGTCACAAGTTTTCCATGAAGTTGGGTGAGTATGGTTGTCATCACTTGGTAGGAGTAAAGGTGATTTGTAATGAATTGATACAATTGAAGTTGGGTTTATACATAGCTCGTAAGTGTTTTGATCCAAAGGGTAAGATGTATGCCTTGTTGCCTTCAGTGTTTACTAGACATTTCAATTTGCCAGAGGATTTTTGGAGTGATCGGCAAGATGAGTATGATCTAAGGAAGAAGAACTATGAAAGGCTATATGTCGCACTCATGTCCAAGCTTGGTGTAAAAGAGAACATTCCTGACACATTGGTGGATGATGGAATTGTGTTGGATCCATCTTATGAAGCTTTGAACATTGGCACCAAGAACCTGGATCCAATTGACTGGGATGCTGAAGAAACCATTGATATTAAGTGGATTGGAAGGACAATGTTGGATAGAAGTGTGCAATGGTTAGTGCTAAGAACACAGACTCGTCAAGAACCAGCCCCTAAAAAGGGTAAGGGATATAGGAGGATCAAAATAAAGACACCTCCCAAAGAGCCATTAGAATTCCTTCCTCTAGACATCGAAGAAATAGAACTTGAGGCAGTAGAGGATGAAGAGGAAACGCAAGAAGGGGATGTTCCAGTAGGATCTGTTGTTTCAACACCCAAATTAGGTGAGTCATCCGCATAAGTCCCACTTACAAGGAAGAAGAGTAAAGAAATTAAAGAAGGAGCTCTTCATAGCATGGCTGAAACTGCCAAGGGAAAAGAAGTGGAGGAGGAAATTCTGGAGGTTGAGACAGATTCAGATGAGACTCTGTCAGAGAAAGATATGCAAGAAAACATGAATCTAGAGGAGGATATTGAGCAGGTTTTGACACAAGAAGAGCAATAGAAGTTGTTTGAGGATGCAAAAATAAATTCTGATGCAAAGGTAGCAGTGGAGAAATAAAAGGAAATTGATGCTAAGGTAAAAGCTGATGTTGTACATCACCAACAACAATTAAGAACTAGACAAAGTAAAGCTAAGGCAATAGTTGATGAAGTAGAGAGATAAATAAAGCAAAAAGAACATGAACTCAAGGTCAAAGAAGAGAATGCCAAGTTGGAACTGATAAAGAAGATCCATGACCTTGAGGAGGAGAAGGCAAGGAACCAGAGGGAAAAGGAAATCTTCATTGCTAGGTTGAAACATGCAGAGGAAGCTCGACAAAAAAAAAAAAGTTGAAAGTTTAAGAAAGAAAAGGGATGCAGAAGAGTTGGTTAAAAAGCGGCAAGAAGAAGAAGCAGAAGCCAAAAAACTTAAGGCTTTGGAGGCAGAAAGGTTAGAAAGGGAAAGACTAGAGGCCTTAGAAAAAGAGAAACTAGAAAGGGAAGCTCTAGAAAGAGAAAGAATAGAGAAGGAAGAATTAGAAAAGGAAAGGTTG
The DNA here is from genome assembly GCA_007115665.2 of Sequoiadendron giganteum. Taxonomy (NCBI): domain Eukaryota; kingdom Viridiplantae; phylum Streptophyta; class Pinopsida; order Cupressales; family Cupressaceae; genus Sequoiadendron; species Sequoiadendron giganteum. The sequence goes on from CM021105.1 coordinate 324,986,657, forward strand.
GAAAAGGAAAAAGTAGAGAGAAATCAGTTGGAGGAAGAGAGGTTGAGGAAAGAAGAGGAAGATAAGAAAAGGCAAGAACAAAAGGATAGGGAAGAGGTTGAAAAGCTTGTGCAAATGCATATACTGCAAGAACAATAAGAGAAAGCAAGCATTGACTCTCAATCCCAGGTAAATATGCAGCCACCTTCTATAGTTATTGCTCCCTCTTCCTCTATGATGACTACTACTCCAAGTGCTCCTACATGGCTAAAATTGGACCTGTAGAAGATGGTAGTAACCCCTTCACAACCTCTCAATTGGGAGGATATGATGAAGGGAATTGAGCAGGAGAGGCCTAAAAGAAGGCTAAGATTCTACATTCTACTCGACTCACAGATAAATGAGAGATTGTTGCTGAATGTGCCATGCCAATGACAGAAAAGGAGGTAGGGGACATGCAGCTAACAGATTATCATTTGAGTACTGTCAACTTAGGAAGGCCCACTAGGAATCAACAAATCAACTTGATTGATGTGGCGGCTTCAACAACCAAGTCAAGAAGGATCAAGGATAAAAAAAACAAGGATGAGCTTAAGGCTCAATTGGATCAACTATATTCATTCTTGAAGAGTGTTTCCTCTCCAAGATCACAAAAGGTAACGACCATTGAGACTACTATTTTGTTAAGAAAAAAGGAGGTAGATGATTTGGTGCAGGTAAAAGGAAAAGTAGAGATGGTCGACCGATGGGTAGACAAGTTAAACTGAGAAGTGGGTGAAGTTTTTGTTGAAGGTTTTGAGACCTACAAAGGCACTGAAGAGTTGATAAAATAGATGTATCAATACCTTGAAGCATTGGAAAAACAAGAAGAAGAGTATAAAGAGTACAATCAGAAATTGGAGAAGGTTAATGCATTACCTTTAGCTACTCTTCTTGAACAGTCCATACTTGAGGAGGAGAATAAATATTTTATTGGAAAAACCTCTCATATACTCTATTTTAGAACTATCTCCTTGTGTAAACATAAGGATGAGATCCAAGAGGCTGTTAATAATTTGACTGAGCAATTGGAAGAGCTGGAAGCGGTCATTGCTATTATTGTAGATGTAAATGCATTTACAAAAGAAGGCATGCCTTTGAGTCAAATAAAAGAGAAATGGGATGAAAGATTTAGAGGACTGATGTAGAGAGGAGATGATGATGGAGATTTGATGTTGGATCGATTAATGGATATCAAAGAAGAAATAAAAGTTGTTGGAAGAGAATTGACAAAGGTAAAAGGTATGAGGGAGTTTTCTGCAGCAGAATTGGATTGAATCAAATTTGAAGATAGTTGGGTCGATGGGCCAGAAATAGATACATTACAGCAAGTCTTCACCAGTAATGATGAGTTCATTGCAGATCCAGCTTCACATGCATAACTCTCTTGCATGCATGATTTCCTTCTTCTTTGCATGTTGCATGCAACACTGACAGTTGAGGCGCATGACATATTTTTCTTCTATTTTTCTATTCTCTAATTAAACTAAATGTCTAATGTAAGAACTCAAGATCAAATCGATCTAAGTTTCCAAGAAAGTTGTTCCTAAAAAGGTGGATAACCTAAAATAGAAGTGAAGTTCAAACTTTTTGTATAATCTATAAATACCCTATGGGTATCATATTGTAAAGGTTAGCTAATTGAGAATAGGATTGGAATTCAAAGATGGTTGCACATGAGCTCAGGTTGCTCATCAAGATGTGGTATGTAGATTTTTTCCCTATTGTTTAGGAGATATGATATATAATTGTTATCTAAATCTTCCCTAGGGATCTATTTTGGGTTGGATAGATTTAGAGAATGCTTTTATTAATCAGTTTAGGGTTTATGTAGACCCTAACATATTATATCACAAATTTTCCACCATAAGAAAGGAACATCATGAACGATTTCCCTTGTTCAACACTAGGTTTCAGAGGATGTATCGTAGGCTACAAGAGCCTTACTTAGTGCCAGAGGCTATGGCCATACAGGCGTATCTAAGAGATGTTGATCTTTTGATTGGCCTATTCTTGCAAAGAACTTATCAACCTGCTGAGATTGACTCGCTATCTAAGATTTATCATTTGGCTATCAAATTACAACAACAAATAAGTCTGCAATCTGGGGGGTTAGGAGCAACTCTTCCTCTAATTAATTATTAGATGCTTAATCCACCGTTATACAATATTTTCCCAAGGATGTCTTATTCCCAATATGGACCTGCATCAGAGTTACAAGCTCCACCTACTATGCCTTTCTTTGGAAATGGCATGCAAGATCACTCCCATCAACCTCAAAATCAACCACAACAAGGGGGAGGATCAACCCATGTCCATTCCCCAGCCATAATCCAAAATGTGCAAAATGAACAAACTGTTCAACTCACAAGTGAGGTAGAGACTCTCAAGAAGACTCTCTCTCAGATGTCAAATGATATGGCGCAACTCAGACAAAATCCTCCCAATAATCAAAACAAGAATTATAACAATCAGGGAGGGTATAATGCTCAAGGAAATTACTCCAATCAAAACCAAAATTAGAACACCAATCAGAATTTCCAGAATCAGAACTCCTCAAATCAAAATTATCAAAATCAAAACAGAGGATACAATCAGAGGTTCAATAACAACAACAACAATAATATGCAGTGGAATACTAGGCCTAACAATGGGGGAGTTCCCCATAATTATCAAACAGGTGAGGAAAGGCCACATACTGCTAATGTTGTTGATTTGAATTTTATGACCAATTGGTGTAGGCTGCATGATACAACAACACATTTTGAGGTTAATTGCCTAGAAATGGAGAAAATTGTGAAAATTGCATAGGCTGATGCCCATCCTCCGGTAGGAAATTCCAATCATGACAATGGGCCAGTCAACATTGCCATGACTTATGAAACCGTTGAAGAAGAATATCAGTTCCCCATGCAAGGGGATAATGAGCCAGAGGAATATGTCTATGATGCTCAAGCTTTCCAATCTAAAGGTGGTCACTTTCTAAGGAATCAGAATAAAGGGCCATTCACTACATTTGTACCCCCTAACAACATGGTTCCATGAAATCAGAATGTAGATAACAATCCACCTCCATCAAAGGGACCTTCTGATTCTCAGAATAGAGGTAATCTGCCTCCCTTTCCTAAATATCAAGTTAGGAATGATTCAGAGTTTGATTTTGTTGCAAAATTACAAAGGCAGAAGACATCACTGTCTTTTTTTGACATCATAAAGTGGTGCCCAACTCAACGGGAGGTAGTATTAAAAGCTTTGGAAGAGGCAGACCGCCTAAATGGGAAAGGTAAAGTGACTCTCGCAAAGGAGATGAATGCAGCTATGTATAAAGGTAAGACCAGTACCCCACCTTTCTTGTTAAGTTTGAGAATCTTTGGAAATAATCTACACAATTGCTTATTAGATTCTGGAGCATCAGGGAATGTCATGCCTTTTTCGATTTGTAAAAATTTAGGATTGAGTCCTATTCCAACCAATAAAAAGGTGATTCAATTGGATAAAACCAAAGTCAATGTTGTAGGTGAGTTGAACAACATGCATATGCAGGTTGGATCAGACCCAAGGATCCAGACCTATATAGATATTCAAGTTGCTGATATCCCAGAAACATATGGGATGCTTCTAAGTCGAGAGCTAATGAAGAGTATAGGTGGATATCTATCCTTGGATTTCTTGCACGTGTGGTTGCCATGGAAAGGAGTTGCCACACAGATAAGAATTGAAAGTGAACCTAGGCTCAAACACATGATCACCAAATATGATGCTTCAAATGAAGTAGCATTCTTTGAAACTGAGATAGGTGTTTACAAACAAGAGGAGGTTCTTACTTTCTCTGTAATTAATCCTAATGATACATTACCCTTAGATCATAGTGACCCAATGATCTACATCAACCAGCAGGTTTTAATAAGGAAATTGCAACAAGATAGGCTTGTTTTAGGAGCAGAAACTGACTTGAGTAGTTTATTACTCCCTAACTGGTGTAGGATTCACTATCACAACCATTCAGAGTTGACATGTCTATCATGCATAGATATTCTAAGTCATATAGATCAGCCTCAATAGGTGTGTCAAGAGAAACAAGCCCAGACTCCCACCAATGAGTTTTCTTTCCAAGTTAAGGATGCAACTATTCTTACACGGGCTAGTCTTTCTCAACATGAAGGTCTTTCATCAGAAGAATAGACTCAGGTTGTTTGTTCTAAAGTTCAAGGGGAGATTAATGTATCCTAGTTCCCATTTGAGACACCTACCCCAGATACCTTGCCCATACCTAAGGCATTGATGAGAAATGAGTTGGATTGCAACTGAACCCAAGAGGGTATGCAGGGGGTAGTTGTTGAACAAATTGAAAACACAGAAAAATCCTCAACTCAACTCTGTCTCGAGTTACATTCTAATAAACAGCTAAAGTCCGAGCCACCACACACTTTAGGTGAGTCATCCCCTGTTAGTTCTAAAAAGAAAGAACTCCCAGCCAAAGACTAGTTATGGACTCTTAAATTTAATGGTTCTAAATCTAAAGCAGGAAGTGGAGCAGGGATTGAACTAACTAATCCAAAAGGAAAGACTTACTTTGCTTCTTATAGATTGCAGTTTGGATGCACGAATAATGTGGCTGAATACGAGGCACTTGCAAGAGGGCTTATGTTTTCTCATAAGAAGAAGGTAAGTACTCTTACAGTGATGGGAGATTCTGAGGTCATTGTGAAACAGTTACGTAGCCAATAGACATGCCATAACAAAAGATTGGCAACATATAGAAACAGGGTTTGGAATTTAATAGAAGATTTTGATGCCTTTGGGATTACTCTCATCCCAAGGGAAGCTAACCAAATCGTAGATGCTCTTGCTGTTGCTGCTAGTACATTAGAGCCTATGCAAGACTCAAATCTAAAGAGATTTTCAGTGGAGTTGATTTTGGTCCTAGCAATTCCTGATAATATCAAACACTTCCAAGTATTTAATGATGACCAACATATATTGGCCTTTTTGGCAAATTTTGATGTTTTTGAAGGGCAGATAATTGATGAATCTAACAAAGATCAGGGAGACTGGAATCCAGAAAGTGACAATCCATAAGGGATACTGGATTTAAAGAGCAATAACATCCCAAAAGGGATGATAGCATTAGAAAGAATATTTGACTCAGATCCACAAGCTTATCAAAGAATGCCTACAAAGAGTGAGGGGGGTAAGTATGAATCTATTAATTTGACTCACTCGGGCCTAGAAAGGAATGTTCTTATAGGAAATACCTATCCTTAGGAAATAAAGGACGAGATAATCAAGGTCTTGAAGTAGAATATTGAAACAATTGCTTGGAGTTATGATGACTTGAAAACTTTTGATACATTTGTGATCACACATACAATTCCTCTTAAGCCAGAAGCTAAGCCATTTCACCAAAAGCAACACCCGGTCAATGCATTAATCGAGCCTTTGATCCAGAGAGAAGTACAGAAGCTTTTGGCTTCAAGAATAATTTTTCCGGTTACTCTACCTGGGTGGCTAATCTAGTTCCTGTAAGGAAGAAGAATGGTGAAATTAGATTATGTGTGGATTTCAAAAATTTAAACAAGGCCTATGAGAAGGACAACTATCCATTACCTTCCCTTGATGAATTATTGCAAAAAGTTAATGGATCTCAGATGATGTCTTTCTTGGATGGGTATTCAGGATACAATCAGGTCCTTGTAAGTCATGAGGATAGGATGAAGACTGCTTTCACTACAAAGTGGGGCACATTTGCCTACAGAAGGATGCCTTTTGGTCTAATCAATGTTGGTGATACTTTTCAAAGGGAAATGGATGTAGCTTTTAAAGATCTGATAGGGAAATGTATAATCATCTATGTTGATGATTTGACCATCTATTGTAAGAATAAAGAAGATCATGCTGCTAACCTAGAAAAGGTATTAAAGAAATGTATAAGTTATGGTGTCTCTCTTAACTCAAAGAAGTGTGTATTTGGAGTCACTGAAGGGAAGCTCCTAGGTCACATTATATCTGAGGAAGGGATATCCATAGATCCGGATCGAGTAGAGGCCATCTTAAAACTGACAAAGCCCGGTAGCAAGAAGGAAATGAGGTCTTTCTTTGGAATGATCAATTTTGTTAGGAAATTTATAACAAGGTTTGCAGAGATTGTCAAACCCCTCAATGAGATGATGAAGGATGCTAAGATTGAATGGAGTGAAGAGGCTAAATCTGTTTTCATGCAGATTAAACAATCTATATCTGAGGCACCTATTTTGACAAGCCCATATTATTTAAAGCCCTTCTACATTTATTCTTTTGCTTCTGAACATTCATGTACAACAGTTTTGACATAGAGAAGAGAAGAGAATGAGGAAAGACCTATTTCTTTTATGACCTCTCCATTTAAGAATGCAGAAGTAAGGTATTCATCAATAGAAAAACAAGCCTTTGCATTGGTGCAAGCAATGAAGAATTTTAGGCACTACATAATCCGAAGTCAAGTGATGGCCATAGTTCCAGATCTAGCTGTGAAATCTCTTCTAATGCAAAGTGAACTAGGGGAACGAAGAGGAAAATGGATGGCCATTTTACAAGAATTTGACCTGGAAATTCACCTAATGAAACTTGTTCGAGGCCAAGGTTTGTCAAAAGTGATGGCAGAAGTGGACAAAAGTATTACTTGTCAACAATACACAGTTCAATCATTCACAAAGGATCCCTAGTATACAGATTTAGTTTTCTTCCTCCTCAATAACAAGTGTCCAGAAGGAATGAATGCTACTCAAAGGAGAGCATTGAGGATGAAGAGCGCCCATTACATGCTCAAAGGGGGATCAATCTACAGGAAGAATTTTCAAGGAATCTATCTACGTTGTTTGGATCAGTAAGAGGCAAACCATGCTATTGCTGAGTTTCATAGAAGGAATGGAATAGGACATTGATCTGCTGATGCTTTGGCTCATCAAATTTTAAGATCAAGCTATTATTGGCCTTATGTGTTTAGAGATGCACATCAACACTGCATGACTTGTCATGTATGCCAAATCTCCACATCTAGAGAAAGAAATCCTGCAATGCCCCTACAACCAGTATATGAGGTAAGGCCATTTGCCCAATGGGCACTGGATTTTGTAGGTGTGATTAATCCAAATTCTTCTGCATGTCATAAATTCATCTTGACTATAATTGACTACTGCACATGTTGGACGGAGGCACAACCTTGCAAGAATAGTACCACAGAGGTGGTCATCAAGTTTCTGACTGAGAACATCACAACTAGGTTTGGAGTTCCATTTGCTCTGGTATCTGCTTTTTCTTCTACTGAGTTCATTTCATGGGCCTATGAACATAAAATTGTTTTGAAATATTCTTCCAATTATTACCCTCAGGGGAATGGAGTGGCTGAGTCCACAAATAAGAACTTGTTGGAAGTTACAAAAAAATGTTAGAAAGTAACCCTAGGGACTAGCACACCCAGTTGAGATTGTCCTTATGGGCAGATCGAACCAGAATTAAAGCAGCCCTAAGGAATTCACCTTTTAAGTTAGTTTATGGCCAAGATCCAATCTTCCCCATTCATTTGCAAATACCTGTTCTGAAGTTTATGCAGGAGTTTTATAATAAGGATGATAGGATTGAGGTTAGACTGCTTAATTTATTAAACATGGAAGAACAAAGAGATGCTGCTCTGCAGCAATTCTCTAAACATCAAGTTGTTGTTAAATGTTGGTTTGACAAAAGAGCCAAGATAAAAGCCTTTAGAATATCAGATCTTGTGTTATTATGGGATAAGGCTAGAGAAAAGAAGGGAGATCACCAGAAATTTGATAAACTTTGGTTAGGACCTTATCAAGTGGCCAAAATCTTAGGCAAGAATGCTTTTCATTTGAGTACCTTAACAGGAGAGCCTGTTCCATTACCAGTTAATGGCCAGTTTCTCAAGCACTATTTTGGTGCATAGAAAGTCTGATGTTTTGGAAGAGAATGTACTGGTTTTAGTTTTTAGTTTTGGTTTTTGTTTTTTGTTTTGTTTTTTTTTTTTTGTTTGTTTGTTTTGTCTTGTCTTGTTTCATAGGGGATCCTCATTTTGTTCATCTCAAGACTTGGGGTTGTTATTCAAAGTATACTACTGGTACTAGGAGAGAAATTGGTTTAGGTATTCTCATCATAATCATTGAAAAGGATTTCATTCTGAAACTTATGTTTTATGATCATTCTAGTTTGGGTTGGAAAAGTTATTAAGGATAGAAGATATAATGTGAATATCTCATGAATTGTGATCAAAGATCTATCACCAAATTAGAGAAAAACATCTGCATGAGTAATTACCTATTTGTTTTAGAATGACTCTACCTTTGATTGAAGTGAAAAATCCGATTCCAAGACTATCATGAAATCCATTGTAGTTCTCAACCCACATTTTAGATTCATTGAATCTAAGTATTTGAGACAGATGCATAAAATAATTTCCACAAGTAAAGTAAAAAAGAACATAAAGAAAAGAAATAAAGAAGAAGCAAGCTCAAATATCAAGTGGGTAATCAAGTATCTCTATCGGGGCTATGGACACCTATCTGGTAGTAGAGCAATGCTTTGTGAGAGCTAGAGGTATCTCCGTCAAGGCTATGGATGCCTATCTAGCAGCGGAGCAATACCTAGGATTTTACTGCATGATAGTTAAAGGACTCAACCTATGTAGCTTGAATCTTAGGTATAGTTTTTCACAAATAAAGAAAGTATCTACAAAGAATAATGCACAATATAACCACACACTCAGATTCAGAAATAACTCATGAACACATACATCAAAGATTCCAGATCAAACTTATCCTAAAAATATCTGATCTTATTCAAGTTAAAGTGTTTATAAGTCAAAGAGTTTTTGGGTGACTGAAATTTTCTTTGGGTATCTTGAAAATGGGTAAACCATTTTCCCAGCCGAGTCACCATTTGTTATGCCTTGCATAACCACCCCATCTTTTTCCTTGGTCAAAATGGGTCCCCCTTTGTTATTTTTTGTACTTAGTTGTTTTTGAAACAAAGTTTGGAGTCTTGTTTTGCCAATACTTTGTTTTTCTTTTGTTTCTCTATTAGAATCAACACCGGAACTGAATCGAGTTCTGAAAGTTATTTTGAAACCTGTTTTGGTTTCCATCCTGATAGTCTTTCGTGTATGTCTTTTGTTTTGTCTTCAGCGGACCTGAAGCCGAAGTGGGTATTAAGTTCGTCTTTATCAAAATTGAAAAATCATAATCGATTCTGCCCCCGCCTCTACTATTTTGACTTTTGGTTTTAATCTAGTCCTTTTGTTTAGTGTTATTTTGTCGATCTTTTGTTTTACCTTTTTGTGTTGGATTTTGTTTTGCGTTTAGTTGGCGGACCCAGAACCGGAATTGGAATGAAGTTTGGAAATTTCTTAAAAAGTTTCAAATCAGTTTCCATTTTGGTTCTGCCCCTGTTGTTTTTGGATCGTTGAATTTTTGAATGAAGCATACTATTGTGAAGTGTTGGTTCTCTTTCAATTTTGACTCTGCCTTAACTACATTTTAATGCATTAATGACAGCTGCTCGTGTAGGTAGAAATCCTCATTTCTACCTTCATTAAGGATTCAATGAATCACTATTGTCATCGTTAAGAGATTAAGAAGCACGAAAGAGCAGTGGCAGAGTTCATTTGAGCGAATTGATTGAAAGAGAAGAAGATTATTGTGTGTGAATCAATTCAGAAGGTTAGCAAGGTTTCGTTGTGTTTGAGGTAGGGTTTTCTTATTGTTGTTCTTCATTTTTTTACTATTGTAATTTTTGTATATATTTTCCCGTGTTTGGTCATGTCTTTTTGTTCTTCATTTTTAACAAATTCGTGATTCTTGGCGTGCTTGTTTGAATGGGTGCTTTATTTTTTTTGTCTAGTTGATTCCTCATTTCTTTTTGCTTTTATATTTAGTTCTTTCTATTTTAGGGCAGGGTTACTTTCACGTTTTAGTCGTGATTGCGTCGTGCTATTTTGGATTTGCAGTAAGTTAGATTAAATTTAGATTTGAAATGGTGATTAGTTGGATTAGAAATTTACAGTGAGTTAAGGTTAGTTGAATTTTGTTTTTTTGCTTAGGGTTTTGTGGCACATTCAATCGAGTAAAATGGCAAGGTTTAAAATCTGTGCCCTAGTTTTTATCATGTTTGTTAGTTTAGGGTTTTGTAGGTTTTTGTGACCACATTTAAATGATTAAAATATGATGCCCTAAAATTCAGTCGTTCCCCATGGTCATATGAGTATAGTGTTTTTAAAGCCTCTTTTCATTTAATACGACCTTGGTTTTAATCATGTAGTTATAGGTTAAATTGATAAAACCTTTGATGACATCATGGTCAGCCTAGGTGAAGATGGGATCGAAATCGATCTTGAACTGGAGAATTATATTTTGCCAAAGGTATCGTTTCCATTTTCATCCCGTTTCCAGCTCCACGTAATAAAGAAGTTTTTGTTGAAATAACGATGACCAAGTTGGAAGTGGAGGCGGAGTGGAAATAGAATATGGAAAAATAAAAATCTGAAGAAAACCAAATCTGTTTTTCATTCTGATCCCGGTTCAGATCACCTTCCCGATTCCAACTCCGAGCCCGTTTATTGTTAGTGAAATATCTATATTGGTTTTGGCTCCAAGTCCGGTAGTATTGTAAAAGAGACTGTTTTAGGTTGTGTTTCTACCTAGTTCCACCTCTGGTGCATATATGAAAGGCATGGTTTTTAAAGCATGTTTTATGATGATATCTAAAGATATAATTAGAGGTTTTACTTGCAGGAAAATTCAAAGATGTCAGGAACATCAGGGGAATCTGCTCGAAGGAACCACCCTGTAGGAACATCAAAGGCAGCACAAAAACCAAAGAAGTTAAAGCTAGAACAACTGCCTTATACCTTGAGGTATAATCACAGGAGTTCAGTTGTGAAGGTGAGCAAGGTGGAATCAGACTGGTCAGACATCACTGATAGGAACTTGGGCCAGTACAACTTTGAGGAGTTACATGGAGAAACCTTTGCAGAACGAGCAAATCTAATAGGAAGGACACAAAGGATTGTTGATTCTGGCTTGGCACATATTATTGTGTTCCCTTTATCAGTCCAGTGCCCGGAGTTGATCTTAATAGCAGCTAGTGCCTACAATCCTGCTACAAGACTATGCATGGATTCACAAGATAGGGTGATCATTGATCTTACTCCTGAGATGTTTCAAAGTATATTTGATGTCCTGGATCCTAAGAGCTTGGTGTAGTTGGATGAGGTAGAGGCCTTGGAGAAATATAGTAAGTATAAGGACTCCAATAGGTGTCATTTAAATAAAAAGTGGTTGAAGACAGAAAAGAAATATCTATCCAAGCTTGCACACCAACCTAAGAGGGTAGATTTCAAGAAGGAAGTATTGGATTTAATACTGATGTTGTCCAGGGTGTTTGGGAAGAGGGATACGTTCCAATTCAAGGAATGGATGTTTCCTTTCATCCAAATAATCTTACAGGGCAACCATCAGTTTGATTGGCCAATGACTATGTCAAATGCTATCCATGATCAGCTGATTAACATCAAAAGCACTAACTTTTTCTTTATGACTTCTTATGTGGTGTATGCAACAGCAAGATTGGGGATTTTCGCAGGCTTAAATAGAGTGGGCATAATGGGAGCCTTGGATGGACAGAAGAAGTTATGGGAGCACTATGACCAATTGTCTCTTCAAGTTGTTGAGACTCATTTCAAAAGAGTCAATGATGCATTTTTATATGTGATCATCAACTAATTGAATGGAGATGTAGGATACCGGTTGAGTCAAGAAGCCATGGAATTAATTGCTCAATGGGGATGTTGATACATCCAGTACCCCAAATTTACATACTTTAGGTTGGCCAGTTTTGAAGGCCATCCACATTTGCTTCTAAGATGCTACAATAACATGATAGTGCTAATGGAGTTTGTATATCAAGCTCTTGGAGTTAATGCTCGGTTTGGGATCAAACATAAAACTGGATGTCATAAGTTTCCCATGAAGTTGGGTGAGTATGGTTGTCAACACTTGGTAGGAGCAAAGGTGGTTTGTAATGAATTGATACAATTGAATTTAGGTTTATACACATCTTGTAAGTGCTTTAATCCAAAGGGTAAGATGTATGCCTTGTTGCCTTCAGTGTTTACCAAACATTTCAATTTGCTAGAGGATTTTTGGAGTGATTGACAAGATGAGTATGATCTAAGGAAGAAGAACTATGAAAGGCTATCTGTCACACTCATGTCTGAGCTTGGTGTTAAAGAGAACATTCCGAACACATTGGTGGATGATGAAATTGTGTTGGATCCATGTTATGAACCTTTGAACATTGGCACCAAGAACCTGGATCCAATTGACTGGGAGGCTGAAGAAACCATTGATATTAAGCGGATCAGAAGGAAAGTGTTGGATAGAAGTGTGCAATGGTTAGTGCTAAGAACCCAGACTCCTCAAGAACCAACCCCTAAAAAGGGTAAGGGATACAGGAGGATCAAAAGAAAGACAACTCTGAAAGAGCCATTAGAATTCCTTCCTCCAGACATCAAAGAAATAGAACTTGAGGCGGCAGAGGATGAAGAGGAAATGCAAGAAGGGGATTTTCTAGTAGGATTTTTTATTTCGACACCCACCTTAGGTGAGTCATCCACACAAGTCCCACTTAAAAGGAAGAAGAGTAAAGAAATTCATGAAGGAGCTCTTCATAGCATGGCTGAAATTGCCAAGGGAAAAGAAGTGGAGGTGGAAATTCTGGAGGTTGAGACAAATTCAGATGAGACTCCGTCAGAGAAAGATATGCAAGAAAACATGCCTCTAGAGGAGGATATTGAGAAGTTTTTGATACAAGAAGAGCAATGGAAGTTGTTTGAGGATGCAAAAAGAAATTCTCATGCAAAGGCAACAGCAGAGAAACAAAAGGAAATTGATGCTAAGGTACAAGTTGATGTTGTACTTCACCAACAACAATTAAGAACTAGACAAAGTAAAGCTAAGGTAGTAGTTGATGAAGTAGAGAGACAAAGAAAGAAGCAAGAACATGAACTCAAGGTCAAAGAAGAGAATGACAAGTTGGAACCGATACAGAAGATCCATGACCTTGAGGAGGAGAAGGAAAGGAACTGGAGGGAAAAGGAAATCTTGGTTGCTAGGTTGAAAGTTTCAAAGGAAGCTCGACAAAAAGAAGAAGAAGTTGAAATTTTAAGAAAGAAAAGGGATGTTGAAGAGTTGGTTAAGCGGCAAGAAGAAGAAGCGGAAGCCAAAAAAATTAAGGCTTTGGAGGTAGATAGGTTAGAAAGGGAAAGACTAGAGGCCTTAGAAAAAGAGAAACTGGAAAGGGAAGCTCTAGAAAGAGAAAGAATAGAGCAGGAAGAATTAGAAAAGGAAAGGTTGAAAAAGGAAAAAGTAGAGAGAAATCAGTTGGAGGAAGAGAAGTTGAAGAAAGAAGAGGCAGATAAGAAAAGGAAAGAACAGAAGGATAGGGAAGAGGCTGAAAAGCTTGTGCAAATGCATATATTGCAAGAACAACAAGAGAAAGCAAGGGTTGACTCTCAATCCCAAGTAAATATGCAGCCACCTTCTACAGTTATTGCTCCCTCTTCCTCTATGATGACTACTGCTCCAAGTGCTCCTACATGGCTAAAATTAGACCTACAGAAGAGGGCAGTAATCCCTTCACAACCTCTCAATTGGGAGGATATGATGAAGGGAATTGAGTAGGAGAGGCCTAAAAAGAAGGCTAAGATTCTACATTCTACCCGAATCACAGATAAAGTAGAGATTGTTGCTAAATGTGCCATGCCAATGACAAAAAAGGAGGTAGGGGACATGCAACTAACAGATTACCAGTTGAGTAATGTCAACTTGGGAAGGCCCACTAGGAATCGACAAATGAACTTGATTGATGTGGTGGCTTCAACAACCAAGTCAAGAATGATCAAGGATAAACAAAACAAGGACGAGCTTAAGGCTCAATTGGATCAACTAGATTTATTCTTGAAGAGTGTTTCCTCTCCAAGATGACAACAGGTAATGGCCATTGAGACTCCTATTTTGTTAAGCAAAAAGGAGGTAGATGATTTGGTGCAGGTAAAATGCAAAGTGGAGATGGTCGCTCGATGGGTAGACAAGTTAAACCGAGAAGTGGGTGAAGTTTTGGCTGAAGGTTTTGAGACCTACAAAGGCACTGAAGAGTTGATAAAACAAATGTATCAATACATTGAAGCATTGGAAAAACAAGAAGAGTATAAAGAGTACAATCAGAAATTGGAGAAGGTTAATGCATTGCCTTTAGCTACTCTTCTTGAACAGTCCATACTTGAGGAGGAGAATAAATATTTTATTGGAAAAACCTCTTGTATACTCTGTTTTAGAACTATCTTCTCGTGTAAACATAAGGATGAGATCTAGGAGGCTGTTAATAATTTGACTGAGCAATTGGAAGAGCTGGAAGTGGTCATTGCTATTATTGTAGATGTAAATGCATTTACAAAAGAAGGCATGCCTTTGAGTCAAATAAAAGAGAAATGGGATGAAAGATTCAAAGGACTGATGCAGAGAGGAGATGATGATGGAGATTTGATGTTGGATTGGTTAAAGGATATCAAAGATGAAATAAAATCTATTGGAAGAGAATTGACAAAGGTAAAAGGTATGAGGGAGTTTGCTGCGGTAGAATTGGATTGAATCAAATTTGAAGATAGCTGGGTCGATGGGCCAGAAATAGATACATTACAACAAGTCTTCGCTAGTTATGATGAGTTCATTGTAGATCCAGCTTCACATGCATAAATATCTTGCATGCATGATTTCCTTCTTCTTTGCATGTTAGATGCAACACTGATAGTTGAGGTGCATGACATATTTTTCTTCTATTTTTCTATTCTCCAATTAAACTAAACGTCTAATGTATAACTCAAGATCAAATCAATCTAAGTTTCCAAGAAAGCTTTTGTTCCTAAAAAGGTGGATAACCTAAAATAGAAGTGAAGTTCGAGCTTTTTGTATAATCTATAAATACCCTGTGGGTATCATATTGTAAAGGTTGGCTAATTGAGAATATGATTGGCTTACATGATTGAGGAGATTGAATTTTGTAGGGATTACAGAGATACTTTGTACTTAATCTTTTATTATTAATAGAATTACAAGTTTTACACAATATGGTATTACAATTAAGTTGTTTTATTTGATAAGGCTGATAAGTTATAATCTATCTGAATGCCAGTAATTGTGCTGAAGCATGCTAGTTTCTTATGTGATGAAATTCATTAGAAGAAACCAGATTTAAGGATTATCTTATTGGATTATCATTGAGTTGAAGTTATTAAAGTCTGTTGATCTATAATCTTGATGATGAATGAATGTGTCTTGTTTTGAAATCCTTGAAATATTTGTGAAGAGTAATTGTGAAGATAATTAAGCACCTAAAATGTATGCAATGGTATAGATTATGCTATAGATTGTGTCATATTATGGTTTCCTTGATCTAATTGGAAGAATATTCATTATTTGGAGATATATGTTCAGATGCTAGATAAATTCGATTCATACTTACTGATTTACTAAAACAATTTTGTAAAATGAGTCATCGCTTGAATCTTTTGTTACCAGCACAGGCCCCTTGAATATTATAGTTGCATGAACCGATTGAGTGACACCAGATAGTTGAGAACCAACTACCAGGACCTTGGGAGTTAGGCTACTAAATGTTGTCTTTCTTTTTTAGGAGAAATAGAGTAGAAATATTCTGTTTTAACGTTGTTTGTGTCATTTTCACCATCAACACCACTCAGATGAGCATACAGTGAGAGATTTCTTATTACAGATTCAATATCATGTTACAAATGAAGTTTTGTAACTCAAAGAAATTTTTATACTTGAGAGACTTTGTTGTTTTTGCTATAACAACTTTCAACCTTTAATCATCAACTCACTCTGCAAGTATTGTTGCACTAACACTGCAAGACTCTATGATCTGCACCCACACAATAAGTCTCTACAAAACTAAAAATGCATACTCTATTTTTACAGTCATCTAATCACTTGTCACACTTCTCTGCTCTCCACTCTTCTATAGAAAATAGAAACATTCAACACTTAGAAAATGCATACTCTATTTTTATAGTCATCTAATCACTTTTCACAATTCTCTGCTCTCCACTCGTACCTCCTCACTCTTCTCAGGTTACAACATTATTTTCAACCACACACACCAATGAATATCTATTTGATATATATTACTCATGTAGAACAAGGAAATTTTGTAGCCCTAATCTTTAAACAAATATTTCTGAAACTTTATGTTAGTAACTTTATGATATTCTTGTAGCAATTTTATGTAGAAAATTAAAAACCTCAATCTTATTCTCCTTTTATTATATAATTTATAAGATTTTAATGATCTTCTTGAGAAACTAAATGATTTGATGCCGCTACTTCTTTTTAAACTGGTTGCCATAAATTTAAAATGCCTTTTCTGATTTTAAACAAAATAAATATCAAATATCTTTTGCCCCGATTTGCCTAGTTGAACAACAACTTACAATCTGATATCAAATCTGTAATAAATTAAAAACCTCATGATCAAACTTAGAAAGAGGTAACTTAAATAAAAAAAATTGATTTTTTTTTTTAACTAGCGCTACTACAGAAAGTAACTTCACCACCAAGAAAGGAATAAACAAAAAAAATCTGCTTTCATTGACTGCCAAAGAGAAAGATTATAAAATTTGATTATTTTCCATGCTTAATAAATGAAATGTGATATGCATCAAGTTGAGATAACTGCTTGGTTGAATGGGAGCGAAGACAAAAAATGATATGCCAATTTAGGGTAAAACCACCTTACCTTATTCTTGAACAAAAGACAAACAAAAGCTTCAACAAAAGCTTTGACTTAGGGTTCAATTTGTTGCACATTATCCTGTAGATTTCAATGACATAACACAACCAATCTTCTTTAACCGCACAAAACCCTAGAAAATAAACAAAGAGGTAATCAACCAAATCTCCACATATTCATGAAGTTATTACTAGCACGTCATTATTCCACAAAATTTCTGCCACTTATATGCCAAATCAATATTCTCTTATTGGTCCAAGTTGCAAGGTTGCCTTCATGCATATTAAATATTGACCATCATTGACTTCAATTTAAAGTTGTTAACTTTTTGTCACTGTGAAGCTTCTGTCGCTATGCTTGTTCTTGTAGCATGAACTACACAGTGTTGTAGCTGCAAACTGTGTGGTTCCTGTAGCACGAATTTCTTGTCACTGTGAACTTCATGTAGCTACATACAATGCTTTCTATACCATGAGTTGACATCAATGGCAATCTAATGTCAACCATCAAACTCAATGCCAACAGCAAGAACCCCTCAAAAATAGAATCTATGAAACACTTTTTTTTGGGAAAAATCGAAGATATGGGTGCTCCTGTGCTAAAGAGACCTAGATCATCCGTCTTTTGAAAAATAAATTGTTCTTGAAAAAGAGATTTTTTTGAAAAGTAGAAGCAGTAGAGGTAACACATACACAAATTTTTTGAATCTTCTTAAGAAAAGTATGAGAAATTGGTTTTGTAGAGAATGTCATTCTGAGTAGACCTAAATCATCTGTTATTTGAAAAATTCACTTTTCACTAACATGCAAGAACCCCTCAAAAATAGAATCTACAAAACAATTTTTTTTGGGAAAAATCGAAGATGTGGGTTTTGTAGGTGCTCTTGTGCTAAACACCCCAAGATCATCCATTTTAAAAAGAAAATAAGTTGTTATTGAAAAAGATAGATTTTTTTGGAAAGTAGAAGCAGTAGATGCAACATAGACAATTTTTTTGAATCTTCTTAAGAAAATATGAGAAATGGGTTTTGTCTAAAATGTGATTCAGAGTACACCAAGATTGTTCATTTTTTGAAAAACTATTTTTTTACCATTTAAGAACCCCTAAAAATAGAATCTACGTAACATTTTTTTTTTTTTAAATCGAAGATGTGGATTTTGTAGGTGCTCATGTTCTAAAGAGACCCAGATCGTCTCTTTTTTGAGATAATAAGTTCTTGAAAAAGGATTTTTTTAAAAGTACAAGCAATAGAGGTTACAATTTTTTTTGAAAAGTAGAAGCAGTTGAGGTAATAGAGACAAATTCTTTGAATCTTTTTAAGAAAAATCCGAGAAATAGGTTTTGTAGAGAATGTCGTTCTAAGTAGACCCAGATCGCCCATTTTTCAAAAAACTGATTTTTCACCAACATGCAAGAACCCTCAAAAATAGAATATACAAGACAATGTTTTTACAAAAAACTGATTTTTTACCAACATGCAAGAACCCTCAAAAATAAAATATACAAGACAATGTTTTTACGAAAAAATTGAAAAAATAAGCTCTTGAAAAAGAGATTTTTTTGAAAAGTTGAAGCAGTAGAGGTAACAGAGGCAATTATTTTTAATCTTCTTAAGAAAAATCTAAGAAATGGGTTTTGTAGAGAATGTCGTTATGAGTAAACTCAGATCATCCATTTTTTGAAAAATTGATTTTTCACCAACATGGAAGAAGCCCCCAAAAATAGAATCTACGAAACAATATTTTTTGTAAAAATCGAAGATATGGGTTTTGTAGGTGCTCGTGTGCTAAAAAGACCTAGATCGTCCATTTTTTCAAAAAATAATTTGTTTTCGAAAAAGATTTTTTCAAAAGTAGAAGCAGTAGAGGTAATTTTTTGAATCTTCTTAAGAAAAATATGAGAAATGGGTTTTGTAGAGAATGTCATTCTGAGTAGACCCAAATCATCCATTTTTTGATAAACTAATTTTTCACCAACATGCAAGAACCCCTCAAAAATAGAATATGAAATATTTTTTTTGGGAAAACTCGAAGATATGGGTTTTGTAGGTGCCCGTGTGCTAAAGAGACCCAAATAGTCCGTTTTTAAAAAAAAAAAGTTGTTCTTGAAAAAAGATTTAAAAAAAAAGTAGAAGCAATAGAGGTTATAGAGGCAAATTTTTTGAATGTTTTCTTAAAAAAAAAAGAAAAGAAATGGGTTTTGTAGAGAATATCATTCTGCGTAAACCTAGATCGTTCATTTCTCAGAAAACTGATTTTTCACCAATATGCAAAAACACTCAAAAGTAAAATCTACAAAACAATTTTATTGGGAAAAATTGAAGATATGGGTTTTGTAGGTGCTCATGTGGTAAAGAGATCCAGATCGTCCATTTTTTGAAAAAATAAGTTGTTGAATAAGATAGATTTTTTTGAAAAGTAGAACAGTAGAGGTAACAGAGGCAACTTTTTTGAATCTTCTTAAGAAAAATCTAAGAAATGGGTTTTGTAGAGAATCTCGTGCAGAGTAGACCCAAATCGTTCATTTTTCAAAAAATTGATTTTTCACCAACATGCAAGAACCCCTCAAAAATAGAATCTACGAAATAATTTTTTTGGGGGGAAAATCTAAGATATGAGTTTTGTAGGTGCTCATGTGATAAAGAGACCTAGATCGTCCATTTTTTGAAAAAGTAAGTTCTTGAAAAGTAGAACTAGTAGAGGTAAGAGGCAAATTTTTTGAGTATTCTTAAGAAAAATCTAAGAAATCGGTTTTGTAGAGAATGTCGTTCTGAGTAGACCTAGATCATCCATTTTTTGAAAAACTAATTTTTCACCAACATGCAAAAACCCTTCAACAATAGAATCTATGAACCGATTTTTTATTGGAAAAATTGAAGATATGGGTTTTGTAGGTGCTTGTGTGCTAAAGAGATCCAAATTGTCCGTTTTTTGAAAAAAAAAGTTGTTCTTGAAAAATATAGTTTTTTTTTCAAAAGTAGAAGTAGTACAAGTAACAAAGGAAAATGTTTTGAATCTTCTTAAGATAAATCTTAGAAATGGGTTTTGTAGAGAATGTCATTCTGAGTAAACCCAGATCGTCCATTTTTTGAAAAACTACTTTTTCACCACCATGTAAGAAGCCCCAAAAAATAAGTTGTTCTTGAATAAGATAGATTTTTTTAAAGAGTAGAAGCAGTAGAGGTAATAGAGGAATTTTTTTTGAATCTTCTTTAGAAAAATCCAAGAAATGGGTTTGGAGCAGACCTAGATCGTATGGTTTTTTAAAAACTGAGCCTCAAATATAGAATTGACGAAACAATTTTTTTTGGAAAATCGAAGATATGGGTTTTGTAGGTGTTCGTGTGCTAAAGAAACCCAAATTGTCCATTTTTTGAAAGAATAAGTTGGTTTTGAGATAGAGATTTTTTGCAAAAGTAGAAGCAGCAGAGGTAAGAAAGACAATTTTTTTGAATATTCTTAAGAAAAATCTAAGAAATGGGTTTTGTAGAGAATGTCGTTCTGAGTAGACCTAGATCATCTATTTTTTGAAAAACTAATTTTTCACCAACATGCAAGAACCCCTCAAAAATAGATTCTATGAAACAATTTTTTTTGGGAAAATAAAAAAAATATGGATTTTGTAGGTGCTCGTGTTTAAAGAGACCGAGATCGTTTGTTTTTTGAAAAAATAAGTTGTTCTTGAAAAATAGATATTTTGAAAAGAATTTTTAGAGGTTACAAAGGAAATTTTTTTGAATCTTCTTAAGAAAAATATAAGAAATGGATTTTGTAGAGAATGTCATTCTAATTAGACCCAGATCGTCCATTTTAAAAAAAAATGTTTTTTTACCAACATGCAAGAACCCCTCAAAAATAGAATCTATGAAACAATTTTTTTGGGAAAATCAAATATATGCATTTTGTAGGTGCTCGTGTGCTAAAGAGACCCAGATCATCCATTTTTTGAAAAACTTATTTTTGAAAAAGATAGAATTTTTGAAAAGTAGAAAGCAATAGAGGAGAGGCAATTTTTTTGAGTATTTTAAAGAAATATTTGAGAAATTGGTTTTGTAGATAATGTCCTTCTCATTAAACCAAGATCATCTGTTTTTCAAAAATATAATTTTTCACCAACATGGAAAAACAACTCAAAAATAGAATCTACGAAACAATATTTTTTTGGAAAAATCAAACATATGGGTTTTTGTAGGTGCTCCTGGGCTAAAGAGACCCCAAATCATCTGTATTTTTTTTTAAAGTTGTTTTTGAAAAAAGAGATTTTTTTCAAAACTAGAAGTAGTAGAGAAACAAAGCAAATTTTTTGAATCTTCTTAAGAAAAATCTGAGAAATGGGTTTTGTAGAGAATGACATTCAGAGTAAAGCCAGATCGTTCATTTTTCGAAAAACTAATTTTTCACCAACATACAAGCATCCCCAAAAATAGAATGTATGAAACAATTCTTTTTTGGAAAAATCAAAGATATGAGTTTTGTAGGTGCTCGTCTATTAAAGAGACCAAATCGGCCATTTTTTGAGAAAATAAGTTGTTCTTCTAAAAGAGATATTTTTGAAAAGTAGTAGTAGAGGTAGCAGAGACAATTTTTTTTAATCTTCTTAAGAAAAAAATGACAAATGGGTTTTGTAGAGAACATTGTTCTGAGTAGACCCAAATCGTCCATATTTTTTAAAAAAAAAATTTCACCAACATGCGAGAGCCCCTCAAAAATAGAATCTACGAAACAATTTTTTTTTTGGGAAAACCAAAGATTTGGGTTTTGTAGGTGCTTGTGTGCTAAAGAGACCTAGATCATCCAGTTTAAAAAAAAATAAGTTGTCTTTGAAAAGGATGGATTTTTTTGGAAATTAGAAGCAATAGATATAAAGAGGAATTTTTTTGAATCTTCTTAAGAAAAATATAATAAATGGGTTTTGTAGAAAATGTCTTTCTGAATAGATCTAGATTGTCCATTTTTTGAAAAGCTAATTTTTCACCATGTAAGAACCCCTAAAAAATAGAATCTACGAAACAATTTTTTTTGGGAAAAATTGAAGATATGGATTTTTTAGGTGCTCGTGTGCTAAAGAGACCCAGATCATCTGTTTTTTGAGAAAATAAGTTTTTTTGAAAAAGATAGATTTTTTTTTTAAAGTTAAAGCAATAGAGTTTATAGATTTTTTTGAAAAGTAGCAGTAGAAGTAAACGAGGCAAATTTTTTGAATCTTTAAAAAAAATATATGAGAAATGGGTTTTGTAGAGAACGTTGTTCTGAGTAGACGCAGATCGTTTGTTTTTTGAAAAAATTATTTTTCACCAACATGCAAGAACCCTAAAAATAGAATCTATGAAATACTTTTTCAAGGTAAAATCGAAGATATGGGTTTTGTAGGTGCTTGTGTGCTGAAGAGACCCAGATCGTCTATTTTTTGAAAAATTCTTTTTTTGAGAAAGACATTTTTTTGAAAAGTTGAAGCAGTAGAGGTAAGAGGCAATTTTTTTAAATTTTCTTACAAAATTCTATGAAATGGTTTTTGTAGGGAATGTCGTTCTGAGTAAATCCTGGTCATCCGTTTTTTGAAAAACTAATTTTTCACCAACATGCAAGAACCTCTCAAAAATAGAATCTACGAAAATAGTTTTTTAGGGTAAAATCGAAGATATGGGTTTTGTAGGTGCTTGTGTGCTAAAGAGAACCAGATCGTCTATTCTTTAAAAAAATAATTTTTTTTTAAGAAAATATATATTTTTCAAGAGTAGAAGTAATAGAGGTAGAGGTAAATTTTTTGAATCTTCTTAAGAAAAATATGAGAAATGGGTTTTGTACAGAATTTTGTTTTGAGTAAACCTAGATAGTCCATTTCTTGAAAAACTATGTTTTCACCAACATGCAATAACCACTCAAAAATAGAATTTACAAAACATTTTTTTTGGGAAAAATTGAAGATATGGGTTTTGTAGGTGCTCATGTCCTAAAGAGACCCAGATGGTCCATTTTTTGAAAAAGATAGATTATTTTTCAAAAGTAGAAGCAATAGAGGTAACAGAGGCAATTTTTTTGAATCTTCTTAAGAAAAATCTGAGAAATGGGTTTTGTAGAGAATGTCATTCTGAGTACACCCAAATTGGCCATTTTTCTAAAAATTAATTTTTCACCATGCAAGAACCCCTCAAAAATAGAATATACGAAACAATTGTTTTTTTGAAAAATAAAAAATGTGGGTTTTGCAAGAGCTCGTGTGCTAAAGTTGATGACCTAGATCGTCTGCTTTTTGAAAAAAAAAGTTGTTCTTGATTTATTTATTTTTAAAGTTGATATAGTAGAGGTAACACAAGTAAAGTTTTTGAATCTTCTTTAGAAAAAATTGAGAAATGGGTTTTGTAGAGAATGCCGTTCTGAGTAGACCCGGAAGGTCCATTTTTCAAAAAAATGATTTTTCACCATGCAAGAACCCCTCTAAAATATAATCTATGAACCAATTTTTCGGGGAAAAATTGAAGATATGGGTTTTGTAGTTGCTCGTGTGCTAAAGAGACCCAGATCATTCATTTTTTGAAAAATAACTATTTCTTGAAAAAGAGATTTTTTTTAAAGTAGAGGTAGTAGGGGTGACATATTTTTTTGAAAAGTAGTAGAGGTAACAAAGGAAATTTTTTTGAATCATCTTAAGAAAAATTTGAGAAATGGGTTTTGTAGAGAATGTCATTCTGAGTAGACTCGGATTGTCCATTTTTTGAAAAATTGATTTTTCACCATGCAAGAACTCCCAAAAATAGAATCTATGAAATAAATTATTTTTGGAAAAATCAAAGATATGGGTTTTTGTAAGTGCTCATGTGGTAAAGAGACCCAGATATTTTGTTTTTTTTTTAAATAAGTTGATTTTGAAAAAGATAGATTTTTTTGAAAAGTAGTAGTAGAGGCAAAGTTTTTAGTCTTCTGAATAAAACTGACAAATTTTTGTAGAAAAATCTGAGAATGGGTCTTGTAGAGAATGTCGTTCTAAATCAACCTAGATCGTCCGTTTTTCGAAAAAACTAATGTTTTTTCAACATGCAAGAACCCCTTAAAAATAATAGCTGTGAAGCAATTATTTTGGGGAAAAATCGGAGATATGGGTTTTGTAGGTGCTCTTGTGATAACAAGACCCAGATCATCTTCTTTTTGAAAAAAAAAAGTGGTTCTTGAAAAAGATAGAGTTTTTTGAAAAGTACAAGTAGTAGAGGTACCAAAGGCAATTCTTTTGAATCTTCTTCAGAAAAAGGGTAGAGTTTGGAGAAAAATTTGAGATATGGGTTTTCTAGAGAATGTCATTCTGAATAAACCCAATAGACCGAGATCATCCATTTTTTGGAAAATTGATTTTTTCACCAACATGCGACAACCCCTCAAAAATAGAAGTTGTGAAGTAATTTTTTTCAAGAAAAATCGAAGATATGAGTTTTGTAGGTGTTTGTGTGTTGAAGAGATGCAGATTGTTCGTTTTTTTGAAAAACTAAGTTGTTCCTGAAAAAGATAGAGTTTTTAAAAAAATAGAAGCCATAGAGGTAACATACGCAAATGTTTTGAATCTTCTGTATAAAAAGGGTAGATTTTTGGAGAAAAATATGAGATATGGGTTTTGTAGAGAATGTAGTTCTGAATATACCCAAATCGTTCATTTTTGGAAAAACTATTTTTTTCACCAACATGCGAGAACTCCTCAAAAATAGAAGCTGCATAGCAATTTTTTTCAGGAAAAATCAGAAATACGGGTTTTGTAGGAGCTTGTCTGCTGAAGAGACCCAGATCATCTGTTTTTCAAAAAACTAAGTTGTTCTTGAAAATGATAGATTTTTTTGAAAAGTAGAAGCAATAGAGGTAGCAATGGATTGTTTTTAATCTTTAGAAAAATGGTAGATTTTTGGAGAAAAATCTGACATATGGGTTTTGTAGAGAATTTCATTCTAAATAGAACGAGATCATCTATTTTTCAAAAAAACTAATTTTTTCACCAACATGGGAGAACCCCTCAAAAATCAAATCTGTAAAGCAAATTTTTTGGTAAAAATCGGAGATATGGGGTTTTTAGGTGCTCGTGTGTTGAGGAGACCTAGATGTCTAATTTTTGAAAAACTAAGTTGTTCCTGAAAAAGTTAGAATTTTTTAAAAAGTAGAAGTACTGGAGGTAGTAGAGGATTTTTTTTGAATCTTCTTCAGAAAAAAAGGGTAGATTTTTGGATAAAAATTTGAGATACGGGTTTGTAGAGAATGTCTTTCTGAATAAACCCAAATCGTCCATTTTTCAAAAAATTGGTTTTTTCACCACCAAGCAAGAATCCCTCAAGAATAGAAGTTGTAATGTAAATTTTTGGGAAAAATCAGAGATATGTAGGTGCTTGTGTGTTGAAGAGATCTAGATCATTTGGTTTTTGAGAAACTAAGTTGTTCTTGAAAAAGATAGAGGTTTTTGAAAACTAGTAGTAGAGGTGACAAATTTTTTGCATCTTTTTCAAAAAAAAAAGGGTACTGTTTTGGAGAAAAATTTGAGATATGGGTTTTGTAGAGAATGTCATTATGAATAAATCCAGATCATTCATTTTTTGAAAAATTGATTTTTCACCAACATGCGAGAATCCTTAAAAATAGAAGCTGCGAAGCAAACTTTTTCTGCAACAATAGGAGATATGGATTTTGTAAGCACTCGTGTGCTAAAGAGACCTAGATCGTTCGTTTTACAAAAATCGAAGTTGTTCCTAAAAAAGATAGAATTTTTTTAAAAGTAGAAGCAGAAGAGGGTAACAAAGGAATTTGTTTTTAATCTTCTAAAAAAAAGGCAGATATTTTTAGAATAATCGGAGATATGGGTTTTGTAGAGAATGTCGTTCTGAATAGACCCGGATCGTTCATTTTTCAAAAAAATGATTTTTTCACCAACATGCAAAAATGCCACAAAATAGAATTTGTGAAGTAAATTATTTCACAAAAAAGTCAAAGATATGGGTTTTGTAGGTGTGCTTCTGTGCTGAAGAGACCCAGATCGTTCGGTTTTCAAAAAACTAAGTTTTTCCTAAAATAGACAGTTTTTTAAAAAGTAGTAGTACAAGTAATAGAGATAATTTTTTTGTATCTTCCTCAAAAGAAGGGCAGATTTTTGTAGAAAAATTTTAGATATGGGTTTTGTAGAGAATGCCATTCTAAATAGGTCTTGATCATCCATTTTTTAAAAAATTGATTTTTTTCACCAACATGTGAGAACCCCTCAAAAATAGAAGTTGTGAAGCAAATTCTTCTGGGAAAAATTAGAGATATGGGTTGTAGGTGCTTGTACGCTGAAGAGACCCGGATTGTGAATTTTTCAAAAAATTAATTTGATCCTGAAAAAGAAGTTTTTTGAAAAGTAGAACCACTAAAGGTAGTAGAGGCAATTTTTTTGAATGTTATTTAGAAAAAAGGGTAGATCTTTGGAGAAAATTCTTAGATATGGGTTTTGTAGAAAATGTCGTTCTGAATAGACCTAGATCATCCATTTGTTGAAAAAAATATTTTTCATCAATGTGCGAGAATCCCTCAAAAATAGGAGTTACAGAGCATTTTTTTTGTAAAAATCAGAGATATGGGTTTTGTAAGTGCTTGTGTGCTGAAGAGACCCAAATCATTTATTTTTCAAAAAACTAAATTCTTCTTGAAAAAGATAGAGTTTTCTAAAATGTAGAAGCAATAGAGGTAGCGAAGGCAAATTTTTTGAATCTTCTTCATAAAAAGGGTAGTTTTTTGGATAAAAATCTAAAATATGGGTTTTGTAGAGAATGTCGTTCTGAATAGACCTCAATCATTAGTACAGAACAAAAGAGTTTGTGAATCCACTGGACTGATGCACCTCCATGTGCACTTAGTTCAAAGAAGGAGGGGTAGAAACTCATAACTTCCCTCTGAGATACTCAAAAGTATCCTTCAAAAGGGCTTTAGTGAATATGTCTACAAATTATTCTTTGGTAGGTACATATTCAAGTCTAACTTCATTTCTCAATACCTTCTCCTTAAAGAAGTGATACTTGATAGATATGTGCTTTGTTCTAGAATGCATCACTGGATTCTTTGAAATGTTTATAGTACTTGTATTGTCACAAAAGATAGGAGTAGGTTCATCACTCACCACACCTATGTCCATCAAGGTTTGTTTCATCCAGAGTACCTGTGTACAATAAGATACTACTGCAATATACTCTACTTCTACAGTGGATAAAGAAACTGAATCTTATGTCTTGCTCAACTATGCAACTAATCTTCCTCCAACAAAGATTGCAACACAACTAGTGCTCTTCTGGTTATCTACATAACTAGCCCAATCAACACCAGTTTTGGCATTCAAAGTGAAATAATTGTCCTTCGGATACCATAGCCGATAATCTAGAGTTCCTTTAAGATATTTGAATATCCTCTTCACAGCTGTAACATGTGCTTCCTTCGGTTCTGCTTGGAATCTTGCAACTAAATAGACTGCAAGCATAATGCCATGTCTAGTAGTAGTAAGATACAACAATCCACCAATCATGGATCTAGACATGCTCTGATCAACTTTAGTAGATTCAACTTCCTTAGTCAACTTACCAACCAGTTACCATAGGGATACAAACCAGTTTAGATTCATCCATTCTAAACTTCTTCAACATTTCCTTAACATACTTAGATTGTGAAATAAATATCCCTTTGTTAGTTTGATTAACTTGAAGTCCAAGGAAGAAATTTAGCTCACCAAT
This sequence comes from Sequoiadendron giganteum, assembly GCA_007115665.2. Taxonomy (NCBI): domain Eukaryota; kingdom Viridiplantae; phylum Streptophyta; class Pinopsida; order Cupressales; family Cupressaceae; genus Sequoiadendron; species Sequoiadendron giganteum. The sequence goes on from CM021105.1 coordinate 325,014,243, forward strand.
CATAGATATTTCAAATTATTTTTTCATCTCTTATGCAAAAATTTTACGCATACCTTCATTTCCACCAAAAATAATGTCATCAACATATACCACAATTATCAACATCTTATCTTTCTCAACCTTGAAGTAAATATTGATGTCTATAGACCCTCTGCTGAATCCCTTCTTTGTCAAGTGTCTATCCAATCTAGCATACCAAGCTCTAGGAGCTTGCTTCAATCCATATAATGCTTTCTTTAACTCAAAAACCATGTCTAGTTTGTTTGACAGTGAAAAACCTTCTAGTTGCTCCATATATACTTCTTCTTCTAGTTCTTCATTCAAAAAGGCAAACTTGCCATCCATCTGATATACTTTGAAGTCTTTATGAGCTAAAAATGCCAAGAACATTTGAATGGCCTCCATTCTTGCTACAAGTGTAAAAGTTTCTTCAAAATCTATTCCTTCAACCTGGGAATATCCTTTACATACAAGTCTTTCTTAATTCCTAACCACTTCACCGTCTTCATTCAATTTATTTTTGAATACCCATTTTGAACCAATTACATTCTTGGTTGTAGGTCTAGGGACTAGTTACCATGTATCATTTTTTTCTATCTGTTGTAATTCCTCTTTCATTGCTCTCATCCAACTTTCATCATTACATGATTTATTCATAGTCTTAGGTTCTATTTTAGAAAGTAAACACAAGCTTACCTTAAACACTTTGCTTCTTGTCTTCACCCCTTCACTTTTGTCTTCAATTATCTATTCCTCTTAATGATTTCTCTTAACATATTTAGGAGTCTTAGGTGCAAGTTCCAAAATTTCTTCTTCTTATTCACTATGTTCTTTCTCTTATTTTTCTTCTTCTTGTACTTTCTCATAGATAGGCTCGTCAAGATCAACTTTAGTTATTTCCATTGGTTTATACATAGCTTCATCAACCTTCACATTAGTACTTTCAATGATTTATCTCGGGCTCTTATTAAAACATCTGTAAACCTTGTTTTTGCTAGAATATCCAAGAAATATTCCTTCATCACATCTAACATCAAAATTTCCTAGATTTTCTTCATCTCTTCTAATGTAACATCTACTACCAAATACCTTAAAGTATTTCATAGGAGTCTTACCATGCCATAACTCATAAGGAGTCTTAGTATTGTTACCTCTGATTCGAACTCTGTTAAGAATGCAAAAACTAGTGTGAATAGCTTCTCTCCAATACACATCAAGAACATTTGATTCTTTCATCATGGTTCTAGTGGCCTCTTGGACAATTATGTTCTTTCTCTCAACAACTCGATTTTGTTGCAGGGTTCTAGGAGAAAACTAATGTATTTTTATGCCACGCTCTTCATAGAATGCATTGAACTCATCGGATGTAAAATCTCCACCTCTATCAGATATTAAGCATTTAATTCTCAGGTTTGCCTCATTTTCTACTCTTGCCTTAAACACCTTGAATCTATCAAGAGCCTAAGCCTTTTATCTAAGAAATGTAACCCATGTCATCCTAGAGTAATCATCAATTAAAAGCATAATGTACCTATCACCATTTAGGCTTCTTGTTCTTGTAGGACCACAGAGGTTTGTATGAATTAATTCAAGCATTCTGATAGAAGATTGATCTTTTCCTTTAAAACTGGTTCTTGTCTATTTTCCCATTTGACAACTTCTACATATTGAATTAGAAGGCTTTGTGATTCTAGGTAGATCTCTCACAACTTCTCTCTAACTAATCCTAACCTGATTATCAAAATTCACATGTCCCATTCTCCAGTACCAAAGCCAACTCTCATTAATCTATGAAATGAAACACTAACCATCACCACCTTTAAGTTGATAGATGTTTCGACAAGTTCTTCTTCCAGATGCAACCACAATTCCTAATCCTTTTCTGATCTCACAAGTGTTGTCTTCAAACACTAGCATAAAACCTTTGCTGCACATTTTTCCAACATCAAAAATCACACACCCATTCTCTGGTGCCAGAGACAACTCTCATTAATCTAAGAAACAAAACACTGACCATCACCTCCTTTAAGTTGATCGATGCTTCCATGAGTTCTTCTTCCAGCTGTAACCATAGTTTTGGATCCTTTTCTGATGTCACAAGTGTTGTCCTAAAACAAAAGCTTAAAACCTTTGTTGCACATTTTCCGAACACTTAAGAGATTATGCCTTAGACCCTTTACATAATAAACATCGTCAGTATTGTGTCTTCCATCAAAGCTAATTATTCCTTTACCAATAATCTTAGCGCCAGAATCATCTCCAAACATGACTATACCTCCATCATACTTCTCAAATTTAGTAAACTTACTCTTATCTCTAGTCTTATTATTTGAACATCCATTGTCAATTACGCAAAATTCTTCATCCTGTCTAGCATGAAAAGTAGTCACTAGAGTACCTTCTATTTCATTCTTCTTGTTCTCCATACTAGATTTCTTTTCCAGGGCTAGAAATAAGCATTCACCTTTATCTTCCTCAAGGTTAGATTAATCATCATAAATCCATGCATGTTCTTTGACATAATACAACTTCTTGAACTTCCTATCCTTCTTATCCTTGTAATTATTGTTATTACCATCCTTATTCTTCTTTTGTGTAGCTCTATTAAGACATATTGATAAATAATGACCAATATTTCCACAGCTGAAATACTTAAAAGGAAACTTAAATTTGTATTTACCAGTACCTTTCTTCAATCTCCTTCTGAAATTTGCTTCCAAATCTTCAGTATCATCATCATCATCTCCTATCTTCATTGATTTAAAGGTTGTCTCAGTTTACTCCTTATCTCTTGCAAATTTTCTCATCTCGAATGCAATCAAGACACCAAATAGATGCTCCTTAGTAAATGTCTTCGGATCATATTGTTCTTCAATAGTAGATACTTTGTCATTGTAATTATCTGGCAAGTTCATCAAGATCTTCTCAATTATATCTTCATCCTTCATGGTACCTCCTTGATTCTTGATTTCAGTTGCTATAGTTTCAACTCTGATAATAGCTTGCAATGTCTTCTCCATCTTCCATTCTCAGATTCTCAATTTTTTGTTTAGCAGTTAGTTTCCTTGACAACTTTACTCTCTCATTTCCTTCATAAATGTCTTTCAATTTTTTCCACATTTCATTTGTTGTAGCCAGAGAAATAACTTTCATTGTTTCATTTTTAGATAAAGCACTAAAGATAGAAAACCTTGCTCTTTCATTCTCTTCAAAAGCTGCAAGCTCATCAATAGAGGAAGGTCCAACTGCTAGAATCACATACTTTGTCTCTATAGCTTTCCAGGTATTAAAACTATGTGAAATTAGATAACTTCTCATCTATTCTTTCTAGTCATTGAAATCAGCTCCATCAAACATATGAAGCCGCAACTTGTGTGCAATCTGATCTACCTCAAGCAGTTAAGCTTTTCACTGAGGAACCAGAGCTCTGATACCAATTTTTGAAATGGATAAGACAATTGAGAGGGGGGTGAATCAGTTGTATCAAATTCTTTAATTTTTAACTTAATCAATTCCACTTTATCTTCAATTTGTTATTATGTGTAAACATGAAATACAGATGACATAAACACAACACCAGAGACACCAAGTTTACGTGGAAAACCCAATGAGGAAAAAACCACTTTGAGGATTAGCTCACAATATAGTAGTAATGCAAAAACAGGATACATAGGCTCACTGCCTGAAGGCTCATTGCCCGGATACAAAGGCTCACTACCGAGATTAAGGGCTCACTACCTTAGGACTCACTGTCCAGAAAAAGAGGCTCACTGCCTATGAAAAAATAAAAAGAAATAGATACAAGAACCACCACTAGTAGATCCACACACTTTGCAAGCTTGATTAGATGATTATACATACAATGAAGCATTGTTTCTACAATACACTCTTCCAGACTCTTCTTTTTGAACTTTTTCACACACTCTTCTCTTTCTTGAATCGAATGATGGATGGATAATCAATTCGCTACAAATTGATTTTCTTTTATACCGTCTTCAACCTTAGAAACATTCACAAAGGTCAGCTATACAATTTCAAATTATAAATTCAAAACTAGGTCGGCTACTCAACATTCTTGCAGTGGATAAGAATGTGAGAGGACCAATTACATACTTAATTTTGGACCCAAACAACATCTTGGATCACACACGCTTTCTCAAATCAATGCACAAACATAATGTAACATGTAACCACTAGGTCGGCCAAACCTAATGAAAACACCAATGATCTTTGAAGTACACACATCATCAGCAAGATAATCACACATGGATTGCTCAACTCACTTCACCAGTCATCTTACCATCTCTGAGAACAACTAAATGCATCAGCAACACCTTCAACAAACTTTATTCATAGAGAACACTTCACTAGTCCAATATGGACAACTAGCAAAAATATTGGAGCTCTAGAGCACGTCTTCAAAAGTAGAAACAGTAGAGGTAACAGAGGCAAAAAAATTGAATCTTTTTAAGAATTTTTTTAGAAATGGGTTTTCTAGAGAATGTCGTTCTAAGTACACCTAGATCGTTTGTTTTTTGAAAAGCTAATTTTTCACCACCATGCAAGAACCCCTCAAAAATAGAATCTACAAAATATTTTTTTGGGAAAATGGAAGATATGGGTTTTGCAGGTGCTCGTGTGCTAAAGAAACCCAAATCGTCTATTTTTTGAAAACATGTTATTCTTGAAAAAGAGATTTTTTTGAAAAGTAGTAGTAGAGGTAAATTTTTGAATCTTCTTAAGAAAAATATGAGAAATGGGTTTTGTAGAGAATGTCGTTCTGAGTATACCCAGAATGTCACTGGTTTGAGTCTCTTTTCCTCATCAAATCCATGATGGAGCGATGTTGTGTTCTTTCATCACCCATCACGAATTTCAAAGCTCTTTCTCTCATCAAATCCATGATAGAGCGATGTTGTATTCTCTCCATCACATATCGTTGATTGATGTCTTCATTCTCTCTTGACATTCACAATGGGAGATAAATTGGTATATGAGGTAGTGGAATCTATGGAAAGCATCAATAGCATTTTTAAAGGGATTTTTAAGGGTGCAAAAGTATGTGAAGGCTAATTAAAATGCAAATTGCATGGGTAAATAGTTTGTACAACCGATAAAAAATTAGTTAAACCTCAAGATATAAAAAAGTTTAAAACTCATTGTTGGTGGCAGTAAAATGTAAAATACAATGGTGAATGCACATCTAGATAAAGGAGGCTAGGGTTACATTGATTACTATAAACACTTGGTTGCTACCATTGTCATGGAGAAGTGGTTGAACCATATGAAGTAGGGAAAAGTCAATAAATGGTCAACATAATAGAGAATGAAGGATTCTGATGGACAAGAGGAATATCACTCATCGTGATTCCATTTCAGTTTTCCCAATCACATTAGCGATGACGTGATGATATCGCCCATCATTGTTTTGATTTGTATTTTCCAAAATATTTTAGCAATGTCTGATGATGCATTCTTTTCATCGCTCATCGCTATTATATATTTTCATTTGCTCATTGCATTCGCGAAATGTGATGGTAATTGTTGTGCAAAGTTTGTGTGAGATTGTGGTGGGCTCTTGGACTATAATCATATTGCATTATTGTGTGTTGAAAGATTAAACATTGGGAAGTAAAATCGACACAGGTAAATGTTTTATTTTTATTTAACCCGATAACAAAGTCAAAAGCCCCACTATTAAAAAATAAAAGATCTTTTTTGGTAATACAGATTTTAAAAATGCATGGGTTAAATTTTAAATTTTTCTAAGAAAAAATTTAAAAGCTTTCACTTTTAAAATGGAAAAGGGGTTTTATTTGCAAAATGTAGGATAAAGGTGCACGGGTAATGTGATTTTCATAGCTCCATAAAATATTTTAAATGCCTTCCTAATAAAATTAAAAAGCTTTATTTGCTAGGTAGTGAAATAAAATATTTCATGGAGATTGTTCAAAAAGCTGAAAGGAAACTTTATATGCTCCCATTCGTTGGCCACAAAACTTAAAGATTCTTGACCATAAGGGTTGGCTACCCTTTAAAGGATTTTTAGGTTCTGCTGGAAAAAACACCAATAGGAAAAATCAAAGATATGGGTTTTGTAGGTGATGCTAAAGAGACCCAAATAATCTATTTTTTGAAAACAATAAGTTGCTTTTGAAAAATATAGATTTTTTTGAAAAGCAGTAGTAGAGGTAACAAAGGCAATTTTTTTTAATCTTCTTAAGAAAAATATGAGAAATGGGTTTTGTAGAGAATTTCGTTTTGAGTAAACCCAAATTGTCTGTTTTTTGATAAACTAATTTTTCACCAACATGTAAGAACCCCTCAAAAATAGAATCTAATAAACTATTTTTTTGGGAAAAATCAAAGATATGGGTTTTTGCAGGTGCTCGTGTGCTAAAGAGGCCCAAATCATCTATTTTTTGAAAAAATAAGTTGTTCTCGAAAAAGATAGATTTTTTTGAAAACTAGAATCAGTAAACAGAGGCAATTTTTTTGAATCTTCTTAAGAAAAATATGAGAAATAGGTTTTGTACAGAATGTCGTTTTGAGTAGACCTAGATAGTCCATTTTTTGAAAAAATTGATTTTTCAACAACATGCAAGAACCCATCAAAAATAGAATCTACAATTTTTTTTGGGGAAAAATCGAAGATATATGGGTTTTACCGGTGGTCATGTGCTAAAAGTACACACATTTTCTATTTTTTGAAAAATTAAGTTGTTATTGAAAAAGAGTTTTTTTTCAAAAGTAGAAGAATTAGAGGTAAAAGAGACAATTTTGTTGAATCTTCTTAAGAAATATATGAGAAATAGGCTTTGTAGAGAATTTCATTCTGAGTAGACCCAGATCGTCCATTTTTCCAAAAACTAATTTTTTACCAACATGCAAGAAGCCCTTAAAAATAGAATCTACGAAACAATTTTTTTGGTGAAAAATCGAAGATATGGGTTTTTCATGTGCTCATGTGCTAAAGAGACCTAGATCGTCTGTTTTTTCAAAAAACAAGCTTTCCTTGAAAAAGATAGGATTTTTTGAAAAAGCAGTAGAGGTAACAGAGGCAAATTTTTTGAATCTTCTTAAGAAAAATCTAAGAAATGGGTTTTTTAGAGAATGTCGCTCCATGTAGACCCAGATCGTCCCTTTTTCGAAAAACTTATTTTTCACCAACATGCAAGAACCCCTCAAAAATAGAATCTACAAAACAATTTTCTTTGGAAAAAATCTTAAGATATGGGTTTTGTAGTTGCTAATGTGCTAAAGAGACCTAGATTGTACGTTTTTTGAAAAACATAAGTTATTTTTGAAAAAGATAGATTCTTTGAAAAGTAGATTCAGTAGAGGGTAACAAAGGTAATTTTTTTGAATCCTCTTAAGAAAAATCTAAGAAATCGGTTTTGTGAAGAATGTCGTTCTAAGTGGACCAGGATCATTTGTTTGTCAAAAAATTGTTTTTGAAAAAAATAGATTTTTTTGAAAAGTAGAAGTACTAGAGGTAACAAAGGCAAATTTTTTAAATCTTCTTAAGAAAAATTTGAGAAATAGGTTTTGTAAAGAATGTTGTTCTGAGTACACCCAGATCGTTTGTTTTTCGAAAAAACTATTTTTTTACCAAATGGAAGAACCCATCAAAAATAGAATCTATGAAACAATTTTTTTGGGAAAAATCAAAGATATGGGTTTTGCAGGTGCTCGTGTGCTAAAGAGACCGAGATGTTTCGTTTTAAGAAAAATTAAGTTGTTTTTTAAAAAGATAGATTCTTTTGAAAAGGAGAAATAATAGAGGTAACAAAGGCAATTTTTTTGAATCTTTTTATGAAAAATCTGAGGAATGGGTATTGTAGAAAATGTTATTCTGAGTAGACCCATATCGTCCTTTTTTCGAAAAACTAATTTTTCACCAACATGCAAGAACCCCTCAAAAATAGAATCTGCGAAACTTTTCTTTTGAGAAAATTCAAAGATATGGGTTTTGTAGGTGCTCGTGTGCTAAACACACCCAGAGCGTCCATTTCTTGAAAAAATAAGTTATTTTTTTAAAAGAAAGAATTTTTTGAAAAGTAGAATCAGTAGAAGTAACAGAGGCAAATATTTTGACTCTTATTAAGAAAAATATGAGAAATGGGTTTTGTAGAGAATGTGCTTCTAAGTAAACCCAAATCTTCCATTTTTGAAAAACTGATTTTTCACCAACATGTAAGAACCCCTCAAAAATAGAATCTACGAAATAATTTTTTTGGGAAAAATCGAATATATGGGTTTTGTCAGTGCTCGTGTACTAAAGAGACGTAGATCGTTCATTTTTTGAAAAAATAGGTTAATTTTAGAAAAGATAGATTTTTTTGAAAAGTAGAAGTAGAGGACACAGAGGCAATTTTTTTGAATCTTATTAAGAAAAATATGAGAAATGGGTTTTGTAGAGAATGTTGTTTTGAGTAAACCCAGATTGTCCGTTTTTTGAAAAACTAATTTTTCACAAACATGCAAGAACCCCTCAAAAATAGAATCTACGTAACTTTTTTTTTTGGAAAAAATCAAAGATATGGGTTTTGCAGGTGCTCATGTGCTAAAGAGACCTAGATTGTCCATTTTTTCAAAAAATTTATTCTTGAAAAATATTTTTTTTTGAAAACTAGAAGCAATAGAGTTAAAAAAAACAAAGTTTTTGAATCTTCTTAAGAAAAATATGAGAAATGGGTTTTGTAGAGAATGTCATTCTGAGTAGACCCAGATCATCCATTTTTAAAAAAACTAAGTTTTCACCAACATGCACGAATCCCTCAAAAATAGAATCTGTGGAACAATTTTTTTTGGGATAAATCGAAGATATGGGTTTTCTAGGCGAGCATGCGAAAGATACCTAGATCATCTGTTTTCTAAAAAAATAAGTTGTTTTTGGAAAAGATAGATTTTTTTCAGAAGTGGAGGTAATGGAGATAATAGAGGCAAATTTTTTGAATCTTCTGTAGAAAAATCTGAGAAGTGGGTTCTATAGAGATGTTGTTTTGAGTAAACCCAGATCGGTCGTTTTTCAAAAAACTAATTTTCACCAACATGCAAGAACCCTTCAAAAATAGAATCTCCAAAACAATTTTTTTTGGGAAAAATCAAAGATATGTGTTTTGCAAGTTCTCGTGTGCTAAAAAGACCTAGATCATCCATCTTTTGAAAAACTAAGTTGTTTCTAAAAAAATAGATGTTTTTGAAAAGTAGAAGCAGTAGAGGCTGTAGAGGCAAATTTTTTGAATCTTAATAAGAAAAATATGAGAAATGGGTCTTGTAGAGAATGTCGTTTTGAGTAAACCCAATTTTTTAATTTTTTGAAAAACTATTTTTTTATCAACATGCAAGAACCCCTTAAAAAAAAAATCTATGAATCAATTTTTTTTGGGAATAATAGAAGATATGGGTTTTGCGGGTGTTCATGAGCTAAATAGACCCAGATCTACTGTTTTTGTAAAAAATAAGTTCATTTTGAAAAAGATAGATTTTTTTGAAAATTAGAATTAGGTTTGGTAACAGAGACAATCATTTTGAATCTTCTTACTAAATGGGTTTTGTAGAGAATGTCGTTCTGAGTAAACCCAAATCGCCCAATTTTTGAAAAACTAATTTTTCACCAACAGGCAGAACCTTTCAAAAATAGAATCTACGAAACAATTTTTTTTTGGAAAAAATCAAAGATATGGGTTTTATAGGTGGTTGTGTGCTAAAGAGACCCAGATTGTCTATTTTTTGAAAAGAATAAGTTTTTTTTTAAACGGTAGATTTTTTTAAAAAGTAGAAGTAGAAGAGGTAATAGAGCCAAATTATGTGAATCTTCTTAAGAAAATCTAAGAAATGGGTTTCATAGAGAATGTCGTTATGAGTAAACCTGGATCGACTGTTTTTCAAAAAATTGCTTTTTCACCAACATGCAACAACCCATCAAAAATAGATTCTACGAAACGATTTTTTTGGGAAAAATCGAAGATATGGGTTTTGCATCTGGTTGTGTGCTAAAGAGACCCAAATTGTCTAGTTTCTGAAAAGATAAGTTCTTAAAAAAGATAGATTTTTTTGAAAAGTTGAAGCAGTAGAGGTAATAGAGGATTTTTTTTTGAATCTTCTTAAGAAAAATCTTTAAAATGGGTTTTGTAAAGAAGGTCATTTTGAGTAAACATAGATCATTTATTTTTTCGTAAAATTAATTTTTACCAACATGCAAGAACCCCTCAAAAATAGAATCTATAAATCAATTTTTTTGGGAAAAATAGAAGATATGGGTTTTTTAGGTGCTTGTGTGCTAAAGAGACACAGATAATCCGTTTTGTTTTAAAATAAGTTGTTTTTCAAAAAGATAGATTTTTTTGAAAAGTAGAAGTAATAGAGGTAGTAGAGACAATTTTTTAAAATCTTCTTCAGAAAAATATGAGAAATAGGTTTTGTAAAAAATGTCGTTCTGAGTAGACCCAGATCATCCATTTTTTGAAAATTAGATTTTTCTCCAATATGCAAGAACCCCTCAAAAATAGAATCTACGAAACAGTTTTTTTTAGGAAAAATTGAAGATATGGGTTTTCTAGGTGCTCATGTGCTAAAGAGGCCCAAATCATCCAATTTTTGAAAAAACAAGTTGTTTTAAAAAAAGATAGACTTTTTTGAAAAGTAGAAGCAGTAGAGGTAACGAAGGGATTTTTTTTTTAATCTTCTTAAGAAAAATCTAAGAAATGGGTTTTGTAGAGAATGTCTTTTTGAGTACACCTAGATCCTCCAATTTTTGAAAAACTAGAAATTTTCACCAACATGCAAAAACCCCTCAAAAATAGAATCTACAAAACAATTTTTTTGGGGAAAAATGGAAGATATGGGTTTTGTAGATTCTCATCTCCTAAAGTGAACCTGATTGTCTATTTTTTAAAGAAATAAGTTATTCTTGAAAAGGATAGATTTTTTTAAAAGTAGTAGTAAAGGTCATAGAGGGAAATTTTTTGAATCTTTTTAAGAAAAATTTGAGAAATGGGTTTTTTAAAGAATGTCATTCTGAGTACACCTAGATCGCTCATTTTTCAAAAAACTGATTGTTCACCAAATGCAAAAATCCATCAAAAATAGAATATTCGAAACAATTTTTTTGGGGAAAAATCAAAGACATGGGTTTTGCAGGTGCTTGTGTGCTAAAGAGACCCAAATTGTCCGTTTTTTGAAAAAATAAGTTGCTTTTGAAAAAAATATGAGAAATTGGTATTGTAGAGAATGTCATTCTATGTACACCTTGATCGTCCATTTTTGGAAAAGCTAATTTTTCACCAACATGCAAGAAAACCCTCAAAAATAGAATCTATGAAATAATTTTTCTTTTGGGAAAATTGAATATATGGGTTTTGTAGGTGCTCGAGCATGTGCTAAAGAGACCCAAATCATCATTTTTTGAAAAAAAAGTTGTTCTTGAAATATTTTGTTTGAAAAGTAGAAGTATGTAAACATAAGCAAATTTTATGAATGTGTTTAAGAAAAATCGAATAAATGGGTTTTGTAGAGAATGTTGTTATGAGTAGACCCAGTTCATTCATTTTTCAAGAAACTAATTTTTCACCAACATGCAAGAACCCATCAAAAATAGAATCTACGAATCATTTTTTTGGGGGAAGAATCAAAGATATGGTTTTTGCATTTGCTCATGCGCTAAAGAGACCTAGATTGTCTGTTTTTTGAAAAAATAAGTTGTTTGTGACAAAAATAGATATTTTTGAAAAGTAGAATCAGTAAAGGTAACAGAGGCAAACTTTTGAATCTTCTTAAGAAAAATGTGAGAAATGGGTTTTGTAGAGAATGTTGTTTTGAGTAAACCTAGATTGTCTGTTTTTCAAAAAACTAACTTTTCACCAACATGCAAGAACCCCTCAAAAATAGAATCTACAATGTTTTTTTTGTGAAAAATCAAAGATATGGCTTTTGTAGGTACTTGTGTGCTAAAGAGATCTAGATCGTTCGTTTTTTGAAAAAATAAGTTGTTTTTGAAAAAGATAGATTTTTTTGAAAAGTAGTAGTATAGACAAAAGAGACAATTTTTTTGAATCTTCTTAAGAAAATTATAAGAAATGGATTTTATAGTGAATGTCCTTCTAAGTACACCCAGATCATCCGTTTTCAAAAATTGATTTTTCACCAACATACAAAACCCTCAAAAATAGAATCTACGAAACAAATTTTTTGGGAAAAAACAAAGATATGGGTTTTGTAGGTGCTCGTGTGCTTAAGAGACCCAGATCATCCATTTTTTGAAAAATTGAGTTCTTCTTGAAAAAGATTTTTTTTTTTGAAAAAGTACAAGTAGAAGTGGTAACAGGGGAAAACTTTTTGAATCTTTTAAGAAAAATCTGAGAAATGGGTATTGTACACAATGTCGTTCTGAGTAGACCCAGATCGTCTATTTTTTGAAAAACTATTTTTTCACCAACATTTAAGAAACCCTTAAAAAAAGAATCTACGAAACAATGTTTTTTTTTTTTAAATCAAAGATATGGATTTTGTAGGTGCTCATGTGGTAAAGAGACCCATATCGTCCATTTTTGGAGAAAAATAAGTTGGTCTTGAAAAAGATAGAGTTTTTTGAAAAGCAGTAGTTGAGGTAACAGAGGCAAATTTTTAGAATGTTTTTAAGAGAAAATCTGAGAAATGGGTTTTGTAGAGAATATCATTCTAAGTAAACCCAAATTGTCTGTTTTTTGAAAAAATGATTTTTCGCCAACATGCAAGAACCCCTCAAAAATATAATCTATGAAACAATTTTTTTTTTTCAATAAAAGATATGGCTTTTGTAGGTGCTCGTGTGGTAAAGAGACCCAAATCGTCCGTCCTTTAAAGAAAACAATTTCTTTTTGAAAACGCTAGAATTTTTTGAAAAGTAGAAGCAGTAGAGGTAACATAGGCAAATTTTTTGAATCTTTTTAATAAAAATCTTAGAAATGGGTTTTGTAGAGAATGTCGTTTTGAGTAAACACAGATCGTATATTTTATTAAAAACTAGTTTTTCACCAACATGCAAGAATCCCTCAAAAATAGAATCTATGAAACAATTTTTCTGGGAAAAATGAAAGATATGGTTTTTGCAAGTGCTCGTGTGCTAAAGCGACCCAAATCATCCTTTTTTTCAAAACATAAGTTGTTTTTGAAAAAGATAATTTTTTTTGAAAAGTAGTAGTAGAGGTAACCAAGGGAAATTTTTTGATTCTTCTTCAAAAAATTCTAAGAAAATAGATTTTATAGAGAATGTCGTTCTGAGTAAACCCAGATCGTCAGTTTTTTGAAAAATTGGTTTTTCACCAAATGCAAGAACCCACCAAAAATAGAATCTACGAAACAATTTGCTTTGGGAAAAATCGATGATATGGGTTTTGTAGATGCTTTTGTGCTAGAGTGACCCAGATCGTCCGTTTTTTGAAAAAATAAGTTGTTTTGATAAAAGATATATATTTTTTTGAAAAGTAGTAGTAAAGGTAAGGTAACAGAGGTAAAAATTTTGAATCTTCTTAATAAAAATCTGAGAAATGGGTTTTGTAGAGAATATTGTTCTGCGTAGACCCAGATCGTCCATGTTTTGAAAACCCAAATTTTCACCAACATGAAAGAATGCGTCAAAAATAGAATCTACGAAACATTTTTTTTGGGAAAAATCAAAGATAGGGGTTTCGTAGGTGCTCCTATGCTAAAGAGACCTAGGTTATCCATTATTTGAAAAAATAATTTGTTCATTAAAAATAGATTCTTTTGAAAAGTAGAAGCAGTAGAGGTAAAAGAGGCAAATTTTTTGAATCTTATTTAGAAAAATCTGAGAAATAGGTTTTGTAGAGAATGTCGTTCTGAGTAGACCCAAATTGTCCGCTTTTCAAAAAACTAATTTTTCACTAACATGTAAGAACCCCTCAAAAATAGAATCTACGAAACAATTTTTTTTTGGAAAAATCGAAGATATGGGTTTTGCAGGTGTTCGTGTGGTTAGAGACCCAGGTCGTTTGGTTTTTAAAAAATAAGTTGTGTTTGAAAAATATTTGTTTTTGACAAGTAGAAGTAGTAGAGGTAACAGAGGTAAATTTTTTGAATCTGCTAAAGAAAAATCTAAGAAATGAGTTTTGTAGAAAATGTTCTTTTAAGTAGATCCAGATTATCCATTTTTTTAAAAACTATTTTTTTACAAACATGCAATAACTCAAAAATAGAATCTACAAAACAATTATTTTTTGGAAAAACCGAAGATATGGTTTATGCAGGTGCTCATGTGCTAAAGAGACTCAGATTGTCTGTTTTTTGAAAAAATAAGTTGTTCTTGAAAAAATAAGTTGTTCTTGAAAAAGAGATTTTTTCGAAAAGTAGTTGTTTAGGGAACATAGGCAATTTTTTTGAATCTTCTTAAGAAAAATCTAGGAAATGGGTTTTGTAGAGAATGTCGTTCTAAGTACACCAAGTTCATCCATTTTTTGAAAAACTTATTTTTCACCAACATGAAAGAACCCCTCAAAAATAGAATCTACGAAACAATTAGTTTGGGGAATAATCGAAGATATGGGTTTTGAAGGTCCTCATGTGCTAAACAGACACAAATTGTCTGTTTTTTGAAAAAAATAAGTTATTTTTGAAAATGATAGATTTTTAAAAAGTAGAAGCAGTAGTGGTAATAGATTTAAATTTTTTTGATCTTCTTAAGAAAAGTCTGAGAAATCAATTTTGTAAAGAATGTCATTCTGAGTAAACCCAGATCGTCTGCTTTTCGAAAAACTAATTTTTTTACCAATATGCAAAAATCCCTCAAAAATAGAATCTACGAAACAATTTTTTGGGGAAAAATGGAAGATATGGGTTTTACAGGTGCTAGTGTGCTAAAGAGACCTAGATCATCCGTTTTTTGAAAAATAAGTTGTCCTTGAAAAAAATAGATTTTTTTAAAAGTAAAAATAGTAGAGGTAACAAAGGAAAAAAAAATTATTCTTCTTTAGAAAAATCTATGAAATGATTATTGTAGAGAATGTCGTTGTGAGTAGACCAAAATCGTCCATTTTTCAAAAAATTGATTTTTCACCAACATGCAATAACCCCTCAAAAATAGAATCTGTGAAACAATTTCTTTTGGGAAAAATCAAAGATATGGTTTCTGTAGGTGCTCATGTGCTAAAGAGACCCAAACCATCCATTTTTTGAAAAAATAAGTTGTTTCTTGAAAAATATAGATTTTTTTGAAAAGTATTAGTAGAGGTAATAGAGGCAAAAATTTTGAATCTTCTTAAGAAAAATCTAAGAAATGAGTTTTGTAGAGAATGTCGTTTTGAGTAAACCTAGATTGATCATTTTTCAAAAAACTAATTTTTCACCAACATGCAAGAACCCATCAAAAATAGAATCTACAAAACAATTGTTTTGGGAAAAATCGAAGATATGGGTTTTGCGGGTGCTCGTGTGCTAAAGAGACCTAGATCCTACAGTTTTTGAAAAAATAAGTTGTTTTCAAAAAAAATAGATTTTTTTGAAAAGTAAAGACAGTAGAGATAACAAAGTCAATTTTTTAGAGATAATAGATTTCCACAATCCATGAATGATTGTTGGGAGTTTCTGGCTTAGACTGTGTAGTAAATTTTTTTGCATCAATGTTTTGAATCACACTCCATGATTCATCATCAAGATAAGGAGAGCAAAAGGAGAAAAAATATTTGAGAAATGGGTTTTGTAGAAAATGTCATTATGAGTACACCCATATCGTCCATTTTTTGAAAAACTGATTTTTTCACCAACATGCCAGAACCCCTCAAAAATAGAATCTATGAACCAATTTTTTTGGGAAAAATCGAAGATATGGGTTTTGTAGGTTCTCGTGTGCTAAAGAGACCCAGATTGTCCGCTTTTTGAAAGAATATGTTATTTTTCAAAAAGATAGATATTTTGAAAAGTAGAAATAATAGAGGTAAATTTTTTGAACCTTCGTAAGAAAAATCTGAGAAATGGGTTTTGTAGAGAATGTCATTTTGAGCAGAGCTAGATCATCCTCTTTTCAAAAAACTAGTTTTTCACCAACATGCAAGAACCCCTCAAAAATGGAATCTACAAAACAATTTTTTGGGGAAAAATCAAAGATATGAGTTTTGTAGGTGCTCATGTGCTAAAGACACCGAGATCGTCCATTTTCTTAAAACATAAGTTCTTTTTGAAAGAGATAGATTTTTTTGAAAAGTAGAAACATAAGAGGTAGTAACAGAGGCAATTTTTTTGAATCTTCTTAAGAAAAATTTAAGAAATAAGTTTTGTAGAGAATGTCGTTCTAAGTAAACCCAAATCGTCTGGTTTTTCGAAAATCTATTTTTTCACCAACAAGAACCCCTCAAAAATAGAATCTATGAAATAATTGTTTTGGGAAAAATTGAAGATATGGGTTTTGCAGGTGCTTTTGTGCTAAAGAGACCCATATCGTCTATTTTTTGAAAGAATAAGTTGTTCTTGAAAAAGATAGTTTTTTTGAAAAGAAGTAGTAGAGGTAGAGACAACAAATTTGAATCTTCTTAAGAAAAATCTAAGAAATGGGTTTTGGATAGAATTTCGTTCTGAGTACACCCAAATCTTTTTTTTCGAAAAACTAATTTTTTTACCAAGATTCAAGAACACCTCAAAAATAGAATCTACAAAACAATTTTTTTCGGAAAAATCGAATATATGGGTTTTGCAAATGCTCATTTGCTAAATAGACCCAAATCATCCATTTTTTGAAAAAAATAAGTACTTGAAAAAGATAGTTTTTTTTTTAAAGTAGGAGTAGAGGTTACGGAGGCAAATTTTTTGAACCATTTTAAGAAAAATATGAGAAATGGTTTTTGTAGAGAATGTCGTTCTAAGTAGACCCATATTGTCCATTTTTTTAAAAACTAATTTTTCACCAAAAGCATGAACTCCTCAAAAATTGAATATTCGAAAAAAAAAATTGGGGAAAAATAAAAGATATGGGTTTTGCAGGTGATCATGTTTTAAAGAGACCCAAATCATCTGTTTTTTGAAAAAATAAGTTTTTCTTGAAAAAGATAGATATTTTTGGAAAGTAGTAGTAGAAGTAACAGAGGCAATTTTTTTGAATCTTCTTAAGAAAAATCTGAGAAATCGATGTTATAGAAAATGTCGTTTTGAGAGGATCTTGATCGTTCACTTTTCGAAAAACTAAATTTTCACCAACATGCAAGAACTCCCTAAAAAATAGAATCTATGAAACATTTTTTCTAGGAAATATTGAAGATATGGGTTTTGTAGGTGCTGGTGTGCTAAAGCGACCCAGATCATCATTTTCTTGAAAAAATAAGTTGTTTTTTGAAAAAGATAATTTTTTTTGAAAAGTAGTAACAAAGGAAATTTTTTTATAATCTTCTAAAGAAAAATATGAGAAATGGATTCTGTAGAGAATGTCATTCTGAGTAGACCTAGATCATCCATTTTTTTGAAAAACTGAATTTTCACCAACATGCAAGAACCCCCAAAAATAGAATCTAAAAAATATTTTCTTTTGAATCTTCTTAAGAAAAATATGAGAAAAAGGTTTTGTAGAGAATGTCGTTCTGAGTAGACCTAGATCGTTCATTTTTCGAAAAATTGATTTTTCACCAACATGCAAGAACGCCTCAAAAATAGAATCTACAAAACAATTTTTTTTGGAAAAATCAAAGATATTGGTTTTGTAGGTGCTCATGTGCTAAAAAGATTGAGATCGTTTGTTTTTTGAAAAAAATGAGTTGTTTTTGAAAAAGAGATTTTTTCAAAAGTAGAAGCAGTAGAGGTAACAAAGTCAATTTTTTTTTAATCTTCTTAAAAAAAATCTAAGAAATGGGTTTTGTAGAGAATGTCAGTCTGAGTAGACCCAGATCGTTCATATTTTGAAAAACAGATTTTCACCAACATGCAAGAACTCAAAAAAATAGAATCTACGAAACATTTTTTTTGGGAAAAATCAAAGATATGGGTTTTGTAGGTGCTCATGTGCTAAAGACACCCAGATCGTCTTTTATATGAAAAAATAAGTTGTTCTAAAAAAAGATAGATTTTTGTCAAAAGTAGAAGTAGAAGAGGTAACAAAGGAAATCTATTTGAATCCTCTTAAGAAAAATCTAAGAAATGGGTTTTGTAGAGAATGCCATTCTGAGTAGATCCAAATCGTCCATTTTTCGAAAAGCTAATTTTTCACCAACATGAAAAACCCCCAAAAATAGAATCTATGAAACAATTTTTTTTTGGAATAATTGCATGTATGGGTTTTTTAGGTGCTCATGTGCTAAAGAGATCGAGATCATTCATTTTTTGAAAAAATAAGTTTTTCTTGAATAAGATAGTTTGTTTTCAAAAGTAGAAGGAATAGAGGTAAACAAAAGCAATTTTTATGTATCTTCTTAATAAAAATCCGAGAAATGAGTTTTGTGGAGAATGTCGTTCTAAGTAGACCCAGATCGTACATTTTTTGAAAAACTCATTTTTCACCAACATGCAAGAAGGCCTCAAAAATAGAATCCACGAAACAATTTTTTTTCAAAAAATCGAAGATATGGGTTTCGTAGGTGGTGTGCTAAAGAGACCTAGATCATACGTTTTATGAAAAAAAAAAGTGGTTCTTGAAAAAGATATTTAAAAAAAAAAGTAGTAGTAGAGGTAACAAAGGAATTTTTTTGGCTAGCCTTTGTATGCAAGAGCAAAAATGGGTGAGCGGGAGCGAGGTTTTAAATTTCATTTTATCCTGCAATGAGTCTCTAGTTCGAAGGCAACTGGGTCTATGCTAGGAGCTGGTTTTTTTGTGGATGCGGTAGGGGAGAATGTAGGTGAAGAGAAGGGGGAGCAAAATCTAATGATTCAGGCCTAGGGAATCTAGGGGACCCTAGGGGTAAGGTAGACCGTGGAGGTAAGGTGCTTCTTTTCCCTTCTTCAAATTGTGGGGTTTGTGGGGAACCAGAATGCGGCAAACAACCCTAATTCCCAAGTTAGATTTTGGCTTCTGGAGAATTTTTCAAAAGACATTTGTCGGGAGGACCCAAAAACAAGCTGGGCATCACTATTTGGGACCAAGCCTACTGGTAAACTGGTCTTTCCTCTGGTTAGTAACATTTCAGTCCCTTCAAGTGGAACTTTTTCTATTCTAGTTCATGATCCAGTGATTGACTATTATGTCTCTATGATGGATTCCTCGTTCGTGGGTAAATTCATGGGCTCGAGACCAATTATTTTAATGGTTAGGGATTTTGTGATAAAGAAGTGGAAAACAAAAGGACAAGTTGAGGTTGCGGCCCTGCCTAAGGGTTTCTTTTCCTTTCCTTTTCCCTGTGAAGAGGACAAGCCTTTAGTTCTATGTGGTGGTCCATGGGTTCTTGGCAAGTCATCCTTGGGTCGTAAGAAGTGGTCTCCAAAAATGGACTTCTCGGATACATCTTTTGAAGCGGTGCTTGCGTGGGTTTGGTTACCAGGCTTACCTTTGGAGTTTTGGAATGAGGATGTCTTTAGAGGAATTACAAACTCTTTCAGGGAGCTATTATCTATAGATTCCACGACTTTGGATAGGAAAAGGCTAGTTTTTGCTAGGATTTGTCTGGGTATAACTCAGTCCACTAAATTTCCATCCTCTATAGAAATTGTGTCAAAATTCGGTAACTGGGTCCAAACTATTGAATTTGAGACTCTTCCTTTTGTGTGTTTCACCTACAAACAATCTAGGCATTAGGCTAGGAAATTCCCAACCAAAGTGTCTAAGATTGAAGCCAAGGTAGTTGTCAAGGAGACCAAAATATAGAAGGAAAAAACTTCAGAGAAACCCTCAAATGTTGTTCCCTCCTTGAACAAGGGTGAGGTGAACAAATCTGGGGATGGTCAAGAGAGGAGTGAGGAATGCCAAAACCCCAATCTGGGGGTTAATAATGATGAGGAGCCTATGATAGGGAATATCTATGATAACATTGCAGTTCCAAAAGGAGGCGATAAGGCTCGAAACATTGAGCTAATGGAATTAAATACCAAGGGGTCCTAGGGAGAGGATGAAAAGATAGATGGAGGGAGTATCAGTAAGCATGTTGGAATGAACTTAGTAGAGAGGGTTCCTGAATCCTTTGGTAATTGTTCAGAGGAAACATCTCGGACTGGCCAAGGGGAAAGAAGTAAAGCAAGTTGTGAGGAGGATCTTTTGGCGGGAGGGGTGAAGACTCTTTCTTCTTCTACCTAGGAAGGATCTCAAAGCTCACTGGAGGTTCTGAAATATACATTCATGGATTCTGTGGACACCAGCAAGGAGACGAATGTGATGGGGCATCCTTTGATTAAGGAGGTCATTGTTGTTAATGATTTTATGGACAATCAAGATTTCATGGAAGTTGAGGATATGGACTTGGAAGTTCATACACAAAAGTTGAAAAGAAGAAGAGTAAAAAAGGGAACAACACTATGGGGGTTTCTACAAGAAACAAGGGAAAAGTGGACTGTGATAACCAAAGGAGTTTTGGTAGGAAACCAAAAAAGTGGCATAGAGAGTAGGAATGTCTCCAAAATATTGTTGATGGGGTTCAAAGAACATCCTAGAGATTTTTCAAAGTAACACTTCATCTAAGTAATGAAGTTCATGTCATGGAATGTTCGGGGACTAAACAATTCCCACAAACAAGATATTTTGCACAATTTTGCTAGGGACCATAAGCCTAATATTTTACTTGCCCAGGAAACCAGAATGCCTAAGGAAAGAGTGGAAAGGATTAAGATTTTCAACAATTATGGTGTGCAAGGTAGGAGTTCAGAGGGTGCCTCTAGAGGCTTAGTTACTTTTTGGAATCAAGACCATGTTCTTGGTACCCCAGTATGGGAAGATGCTAACCATGTGGCTACTAGATTCGGGCATATTAGAGATGGGTTTAGTTGGATTGTATATAATATATTCTCCCAATAATAAAACCGCGAGAAGGAATTTATGGAAACGACTTGAGTCTTTCAGAATTAGTTTCCCTAATGAGAACTAGATCATTATGGGAGACTTCAACACCCTATTGCTTATGTCAAAAAAATTTGGAGGATCTCAGATACAGATGGACAGTAAACTGGATTTGATGGATTTTATTAATTCTCAAGGTTTGCACGATGTGGATCTCAAGGGGGCGACCTATACTTGGTCTAATAGGAGGGTAGGGAATGATCTTATTCAAGTGAGACTTGAGAAAGCTCTAATATCGAATAACTGGATGATGGATTATTACTGCTCTTTAACTTCTCTCTCTAGGATTGGGTCAGATCACTTCCCCATTAGTTTTGTGCTGAATTCTGTGTCAAGTAAGAGGAATTTTCCTTTTAGATTTGAAAGAATGTGGCTATCTCATCCTCAAATCTTTGAATGCATTAAAGAATGGTAGAGCATTAAGGTTAGTGGTACTGCTATGTTTCGGGTAGCCAAAAATCTTAGTGAGGTTAAATCTAAGGCTAAACTTTGGAATAAGGAAGTTTTTGGGGATATTTTTGCTAGGAAGTTTTCCATCCAACTGAGTTAAAGGATATCCAGGATAGAATTCAGAAGGATGGTTATGTGGAAGAGTTCCTCTCCAGAGAGAACTAAATTCTTATGAGCTATCATGATATTATTTCTAAAGAAGAAGAATTTGTGAAATAGAGATCAAGATCAGTGTGGCTTTCTTCAAGAGACAAGAACACTAGATTTTTCCACATGACTATTGTAAAACATAGGGCATCTAACTGTATCACTCATATTATGAAGAATGGAACTAAAATTGAAAATGAGGAGGAGATCAGGAGTGAGGCTAAGCAGTTCTTTGTCAATCTCTTAGTTGCGGAAGCAAGGTTGGACGTGAATGCTCAACAAACTCTCATTGCTACTATTCCCAACATTTTGAACGAGAATCAAAATAGATCTTTGATTGCTATTCCCTCTATAAGAGGTGAGGAAAGCCAATTTTTTATTTTGAAGGAAATGAGGCCCCTGGTCCTAATGGATTTCCAATGTTATTTTTTCAAGTCTTCTAGGAGATAGTTGTTGAGGATGTGGCTAATGTGGTAAAAGAGTTCTTTGGTTCAAGAATTTTTTTGAAGGAGCTTAATTCTATTTTCATTGTTCTTATCCCTAAGTTCTCTGGTGCTGATGTTTTTGATTCTTTTCGCCCAATCAGCTTATGCAATTCCTTTTATAAAATTATATCTAAAGTTGTTACTACAAGGTTGCTTGGTGTCCTTCCGCTCCTAATTTCTCCTTAGCAGAACAGATTTGTCCCTGGTAGACAGATTATGGATTCTATTATCACTGTTCATGAGAACATTCACTCATTCAAGGTTTCAAAGAGTCGAGGATTTTTTCTGAAACTAGACATGTCCAAGGCCTATGATAGGGTGGATTGGGAGTTATTTTTGAAGGTTTTGAGATCTTTTGGATTTTTAGAGAGATTTCTTCAGCTGATATGGGAAATGATTTCTACTACCAGCACTATTGTTATTATCAATGGGTTCGCATCCCACTTTTTTAAGGTTTCTAGAGGAGTGAGGCAAGGAGATCCAGTTTCTCCTATTCTCTTTACTCTTATGGTGAAGAGTTTGGGAAGATTATTGCAAAAAAAGTTCATGGATGGAAGTTTAATAGGGCTAAAGTCATCATCAGATAATCTTGTTTGTTCTCATCAGTAATTCATCGATGACACTATTCTCATGGGAAGTTCAACAATTGGAGAAGCTAGAAATTTGAAGTGTTCTCTTTCGCTTTACGAAGAAGCTTCAGGGAAAAAAATTAATAGGATGAAAAGCTCGTTTTTCTTTTTCAACACTCCTGAACCCAGGAAAAGGAAGATTGCAAACATTTTGGGTTGTGTTGTTAACTCTCTCCCCTCCATTTATCTGGGGCTTCCTCTGGGAAGCAAACCCCCTGACTCCTTTTGGATTTCCCTAGTGGATTGGTTTAATCAGAACTTAGCAGGCTGGAAAGGGGCCCTTCTTAGTCAAGCGGGTAAAGTTATGCTGCTTAAGTCTCCCCTTCAGGATTTTCCTATCCATGCTCTAAGTTTGTTCAAGATTCCATCAAAATTTGCTGAAATTATAGAGAAGATTCAGAAATCCTTTCTTTGGTCGGGGGTTGAGGAGAAAAAGAGAATTTCACTCGTTGCTTGGGAGAATGTGTGCAAACCTAAAAAATATGAAGGCCTTGGTCTGTGGAATATTATAGTCTTTAATAAATCTCTCTTGGTGAAGCAAGTTTGGAGGACCTTTGTTGAAGACCATGAATGGAATGCTATTTGGAAAAATATATATTTGCATGGTGTCATTTATTTCAAGGAATTTCTTAGTTCTTAGAATCTGCCTCATGGATCTACTACTCTTTGGAATAATGTTATTAAGGCTAGGGATCTTGTTGTGAAAGGTGCTTTTTGGAAACTTGGAGATGGTAGAACGATTTTGTTGTGGGAAGATATTTGGATTGGTAATGAGCCTCTTTGTGTTCATACAATCTTTAAACTTCATATGGAGGATTGCAAAACCAGATTTGGCACTTTAGTTGGGGATTATTGGAGGAATGACCAGTGGGTTCGCATTTCTTCAATTAGTCCAGACCTTATTCTCCTACAGTCTCTTCTTAAATCTATGGTGTTGAATCCACGTGGTCAAGGGGATATTATGGTTTGGAAAATTTCATCAAAAGGGGCCTTCTCTATCTCCTTGGTGGTGGCCTCTTGTTATCATGACTCCCCCTCTCTTGTGTGGGTGAAGGTTTGGGTGTAAAAATTAATACCCAAAATCAACATTTTTGCTTGGATGCTCCTTCAAAACAAAATTATGAATAATGATAATCTCTGTAAGCGTGGTCTATCTCTTCCTAATAGATGTTATCTTTATTGTGCGGAGGCTGAAAAGTGTGTCACATATTTTCCTCCTTTGTCCTTTTTCCTATGACATGTGGTGTAGGGTCTTGCAGTTGTGGAACCCCAACTGGGTTTTCTAGGTTCTATCCTGGACTTCTACTGCCAGTGGAAATCTCCCTCAAATAATCAGGTGCTTAAGCTACTCTGGTGGTACATCTTTCCACACCTTGTGTGGGGTATTTGGAAAGAGCATAACAACAGAATGTTTAGGGATTCTACTCTTTTAGAGGAAATTGTTTTTGGTAAAATTATCAAAGCTGTGAGAGAGTACTTAAATTGGAAAAGCTGCAAAAACTAAGGCAAAAGAAAAGGTCAAGTGTCAAGATTACGAGTTCAGATTTGTTGATTCTTGGAAGATTAATTTTGATATATCTTACCCTATGAAACCAACCAAGGGACCAAGAGATGGTATACATTGGAACTTTCCTTCTCCCGGTTGGGTAAAAGTTAACTTTGATAGGGCGGCTAAGGGTAACCCTGGGCCTGCTAGGTGTGGGGGAGTAATAAGGGATGAGAATGGCATTTTTATTTTAGCGGTGGAACTCCCCTTCAGTACCTAGACCAACCACCTTGTTGAAGCCATAGGGGCTTCCAAAGCTTTAAATCTAGCCCGACAATTGAATTGCAAGAATGTTTCATTAGAAGGGGACTCTAACAATATCATCCAATGTATCAAGGGCCTCCAAAAGCCTTCATGGATCAGAGAAAGTTGGATCAATATTTCTAAAAGAATTATAAGCTCTTTTGAGAAATGCTTCATTTCCCATGCCTACCGGGAAATTAACACTGTGGCAGACCTTTTTGCTAATAAGGGTGTTCAGGCCAATGAAATAACCATGTGGCAAAGGGGTGACAAGATGGAGGCTGATGTCATAGCCTTACTTAGGCATGATATAATTCATGGGGAGGACTTTAACTTCCCTATCAATTAATGATTATAGAGAACGGTTGTCATGTCATGTAGTCTTGGAACTATTGCTCAAGAATTCCATATCGAAGGTCATAGTACCAAAATTTTAATAGCCACTCCGATATTTTTTACCTCACACGCTTTTTGGGTATTTTGGCAATTAGTCTGTGTGGCTTTCAGGAGCGTTTTGAGTGACTTTGTTATTTTGCTAAAATGGGTGGTGATTGTCGTCGTGTGGAACCGATGGACTATGTGGAGCTGAGAAATAATTCTAAGGTGTGGCCATTGTTGGTGAAGGGGGGATCATTGCTTATATCGAAAAACTTCATGGCTGGAATGCAGAGGTAATGAGGTAATTTTGCAAAGGAATGGAAGAGTGGAAAAATTAATCTATTTGGGAGAAAGGTTACCATTGACAAGTAGCTAATTGTTGAGGTGACGGGGCTTTCGATAGAGGGTCTCAAGTTTTATAGGGATAGGAAGCTCTCTAACCTGGCAGTAAAAAAGTTTCTGAAGACAAAGAAGGAGAAAAAGGACCTTCACAAGGCCTCTAAAAGAAGCTACGACTCCAATAACATCAAGTTGCTCTGACAAAAGGTGTTAAAGGTGATAATTTAATATATCACTTTGGATGGGAGATACACTAGGGTCTTTGGCTACCAGTTTGTGTTCCTCAACCACTTTCGACATCAGGTTAGGGTTTCTTTTCTTTTCTATTTGGTCACCTCTTTGAATGCCAACCTTAATGACCATAGCATGAACCCTATTAGATACCCTATTCTTCGTGAAGGCTTGCTTGTCTTAATTTTTGAGCATTTTAAAGCCATGTCGACCTTGTCTTAGTTGTCCCTTTCTCCCCACTATGTTTCTGCTAAGGATGAATTGGGTACTAGTTACATGGAGTTATGGGAAATAGATTTGGAGGATGAGGTTGGGCTACCCTCAAAGGATTTGGGGAAGGGTAGTAGCAAAGGCAAGTCAAAAGCTTGCGCCCCTTCTAAACCTGGTCTGGTGTCCTGTAAAGGAAAAGTCAATGTTTTATTCTTGGGATCTGAAGATGCCAAATCTAAGGTGAAAGATAAATCTATTGCCAGCCCCAGGAGAACGCCAAATGAAATGAATTGGTGGACCCCTCGAGTTATTCTGATCATGAGGAGACTCAGTCGGCCCCTTCGTCGGGGTACTCTAGTTACCCTGCCACTGACAAAGAGGATAGGCCTCGTTATCCTAGTGACCTTAAAGTTAATGACCACTATTTCAAACCCGAGCATGAGTTCCTTGCTAACATCTTTGCCATTGCTCACAATGGGGCTGTAGACTTTTTCAGACTGATGAGATGAGTGGTATTTGAGATTAAGGAAATTAAGTTGAAATAGAGGGCTATGAGCAACAAATTGGAAGGGCTTGAGTTTATTGACCATACAATCAGAGAATGAGATAGGGCTAACAATTTATGGACTGAGGAAGAAAAGAAATACATGGTGGACTGCATCAAGAAAACTATTGAAGCGAATCTGAAGAGAAAGGCAGACAAGGCCCCTATCAAAACTCAGGAGCTAAATAAAGTGGCGCTCAACATGAACAACCTGGAGCAAGAGGTGGCAGACATTCTGGAGAATCTAGCCTAGTGGTTGGCTCGTTGCTAGGCTTTTGTTGGTTTTTTTGTGGCGTTGCGTTCTTCCTAGTTTCATGGATCTTCCTTTTTGGTAGCTTTTTTTGAAAAAATAAGTTGTTCTTGAAAAAGATAGATTTTTTTAAAAAGTAGAAGCAATAGAGGTAATAGAGGCAAATTTTTTAAGTATACTTAACAAAAAATTGAGAAATTGGTTTTGTATAGAAAGTCGTTCTGACTAGACCCAGATCATCCGTTTTTCAAAAAACTTATTTTTCACCAACATGCAAAAACCCCTCAAAAATAGAATCTACGTAACAGTTTTTTTAAAAAAAACTTGAAGATATGGGGGTTTTGTAGGTGGTCATGTGCTAAAGAGACCTAGATCATATGTTTTTTGAAAAAAATAAGTTGTTTTAGAAAAAGATAGATTTTTTTCAAAAGTAGAAGCAGTAGAGGTAACAAAGGCAATTTTTTTGAAGAAAAATATGAGAAATGGGTTTTGTAGAGACTATCATTCTGAGTAAACCCAGATCGTCCATTTTTGGAAAAACTAATTTTTCACCAACATGCAAGAACCCCCAAAAATATAATCTACGAATTAATTTTTTTTGGAAAAATTGAAGATATGGATTTTGCTAAGACACCTAGATCGTCCGTTTTTAAAAAAAGTAAGTTGTTCTTGAAAAAGATAGACTTTTTTGAATAGTAGAAGCAGTGGAGGTAATACAGGAATATTTTTTGAGTATTCTTAAGAAAAATCTAAGAAATCAGTTTTGTAGAAAATGTCGATCTGAGTAGACCCACATCATTCGTTTTTTAAAAACTGTTTTTTCACCATGTAAAAACCTCTCAAAAATAGAATCTACGAAACATTTTGTTTTTGGAAAAATCAAAGATATGGGTTTTGTAGGTGCTCATACTTAAGAGACCTAGATCGTCCGTTTTTTGAAAAAGTAAGTTGTTCTTGAATAAGATAGATTTTTTTTTTAATTAGAAGCAGTGGAGGTAATAGATGAAATTTTTTTGAACCTTCTTAAGAAAAATCTAAGAAATGGGTTTCGTAGAGAATGTTGTTCTGAGTAGACCTAGATCGTCCGTTTTTTGAAAAAGTGATTTTTCACCAACATGCAAAAAACCCCTCAATCTACGAAATATTTTTTTATAGAAAAATCAACTTATTGGGTTTTGCAGGTGCTCGTGTGTTAAAGAAACCCAGATCGTCCATTTTTCAAAAAAGTGATTTTTCACCAACAAGCAAAAACCCCTCAATCTACGAAACAATTTTTTATAGAAAAAATGAAGATATGGGTTTTGTAGGTAGAGTGTGTGCTAAAGAGACTCAAATCGTCCATTTTTTGAAAAAATAATTTATTTTTGAAAAAGATAGATTTTTTTGAAAAGTTGAAGTAGTAGAGGAAACATAGGTAAATTTTTGAATCTTCTTAAAAAAAATCTAAGAAATGAGTTTTGTAGAGAATGTCGTTCTAAGTAGACCTAGATCATTCATTTTTTGAAAAACTAATTTTTCACCAACATGCAAGAACTCCTCAAAAATAGAATCTAGAATTTTTTTTTTTTGAGAAAAATCGAAGATATGGGATTTGTAGGTGCTTGTGTGCTAAAGAGACCCAGATCGTCTGTTTTTTGAAAAAATAATTTTTTTTTGGAAAAGATAGATTTTTACAAAAGTATCAGCAGTAGAGGTAGAGGTAAATTTTTTGAATCATCTTAAGAAAAATATGAGAAATGGGTTTTGTAGAGAATGTCGTTCTGAGTAGACCCAGATCATTCATTTTTTGAAAAACTGATTTTTCACCAACATGCAAGAACCCCTCAAAACTAGAATCTATGAAACATTTTTTTTGGGAAAAATCAAAGATATGAGTTTTGTAGGTGCTCATGTGCTAAAGAGACCCAGATTGTTCGTTTATTAAAAAATATGTTGTTCTTGAAAATATAGATTTGTTAAAAGTAAAAGTAGTACAGGTTATAGATTTTTTGAATGTTCTTAAGAAAAATATGAGAAATGGGTTTCGTAGAGAATGCCATTCTGAGTAAACCTAGATCAGTTATTTTTTGGAAAACTAATTTTTCACCAACGTGCAAGAACACTCAAAAAGAGAATCTACAAAATATTGTTTTGGGGAAAAATCGAAGATATGGGTTTTGTAGGTGCTCGTGTGGTAAAGAGACCGAGATCGTATATTTTTTGAAAAATTAAGTTGTTGAATAAGATAGATTTTTTAAAAAGTAGAAGTAGTAGAGGTAATAGAGGAAACTTTTTTTTCTTCATAAGAAAAATCTAAGAAATGGGTTTTATAGAGAATGTCATTCTGAGTTGACACAAATCATCTGAGTTTCAAAAAAATAAAAATTCACCAACATGCAAGAACCCCTCTAGAATAGAATATATCAAACAATTAATTTTCAAAAAAATGAGAGATATGGGTTTTGTAAGTGTTGTGCTAAAGAGACCCAGATGGTCCAGTTTTTGAGAAAATAAGTTGTTTTTGAAAAAGATAGATTTTTTTGAAAAGCAGAAGCAGTAGAGGTAACAGAGGAAATTTTTTTTAGTATTCCTAAGAAAAATTTGAGAAATCGGTTTTGTAGAAAATGTCATTCTGAGTAGACCCACATCATCTGTTTTTTGAAAAACTTATTTTTCACCAATATGTAAAAACCCCTCAAAAATAGAATCTACGAATTTTTTTTTTTTTTTGAAAAATCAAAGATATGGATTTTGTAGGTGTTCATGTACCAAAGAGACCCAGGTTGTCTATTTTTTGAAAAAGTAAGTTATTCTTGAATAACCCAACATGGAAGAACCCCTCAAAAATAAAATATATGAAACAATATTTTTTTGGAAAAATCGAAGATATGGGTTTAATAGGTGCTCGTATGCTAAAGAGACCCATATCGTCTGTTTTTTGAAAAAATATGTTGCTCTTGAAAAAGATAGATTATTTACAAAAGTAGAAATAGTAGAGGTAACAGAGACAAATTTTTTGAATCTTCTTAAGAAAAATCTAAGAAATGGGTATTGTAGAGAATGTCTTTTGAGTAGACCCAGATCGTCCGTTTTTCGAAAAATTGATTTTTCACCAGCATACAAGAACCCCTCAAAAATAGAATCTACGAAACTATTTTTTTTTTGGAAAATTCGAAGATATGGGCTTTGTAGGTGGTCATGTGCTAAAGAGACCCATATCGTCCATTTTTTGAAAAATTAAGTTATTTTTGAGAAAGATAGATTTTTTTGAAAAGTAGTAGTAGAGATAACAGAGGCAAATTTTTGTATCATCTTTAGAAAAATCTAAGAAATGGGTTTTATAGAGAATGTCATTATGAGTAGAGCAAGATTGCCCTTTTATTTGAAAAAGTGATTTTTCACCCACATGCAACAAGCCATCAAAACTAGAATCTATGAAACAATTTTTTGGGGGAAAAATCGATGATATGGGTTTTACAAGTGCTCGTGTGCTAAAGAGACCCACATCATCCATTTTTTGAAAAAATAAGTTTTTTTTGAAAAAGATAGATTTTTTTGAAATTTAGAAGCAATAGAGGTAGGTAACAGAAGCAAATTTTTTGAATCTTCTTAAGAAAAATTTAAGAAATGAGTTTTGTAGAGAATGTCATTCTAAGTAGACCTAGATCATCTATTTTTTCGAAAAACTGATTTTTCACCAACATGTAAGAACCCATCAAAAATAGAATCTACGAGATAATTTTTTTTGGGAAAAATAGAAGATATGGGTGTTCTAGGTGCTCGTGTGCTAAAATGAACTTGATCATCCGTTTTTTGAAGAAATAAGTCAATTTTCAAAAAGAAAGATTTTTTTGAAAAGTAGTTGTAGAGGTCACAAAGGCAAACATTTTAAATTTTCTTAAGAAAAATATAAGAAATGGGTTTTGTAGAGAATGTTGTTCTGAGTAAACCTAGATCATCCATTTTTTGAAAAACTGATTTTTCACCAACATGCAAGAACTCATCAAAAATAGAATGTACAAAACAATTTTTTTGGGAGAAATCGAAGATATGGGTTTTGTAGGTGCTCGTGTGCTAAAGAGACCCAGATCGTCCATTTTTTGAATAAATAAGTTGTACTTGAAAAAGATAGATTTTTTTGAGAAGTAGAAGTAGTAGAGGTAACAAAGGCAAATTTTTTGAATCTTCTTAAGAAAAGTATGAGAAATGGGTTTTGTAGAAACTGTCATTTTGAGTAGAACCAGATCGTCTAGTTTTTGAAAAACTGATTTTTCACCAACATGTAAGAACCCCTCAGAAATAGAATCTTCGAAACAATTTGTTATGGGAAAAATTGAAGATATGGGTTTTGTAGGTGCTCGTGTGCTAAAGAGACGTGTCTGATTTTTGA
The DNA here is from genome assembly GCA_007115665.2 of Sequoiadendron giganteum. Lineage (NCBI taxonomy): Eukaryota > Viridiplantae > Streptophyta > Pinopsida > Cupressales > Cupressaceae > Sequoiadendron > Sequoiadendron giganteum. Next base: position 325,045,017 of record CM021105.1, read on the forward strand.
AAAAATAAGTTGTTTTTGAAAATGATAGACTTTTTTAAAATGTAGAAATAGTAAAGGTAATAGAGACAAAAAAATTGAATCTTCTTAAGAAAAATCTAACAAATGGGTTTTTTAGAGAATGTCGTTATGATAACCGAGATCGTCTATTTTTTGAAAAACTGATTTTTCACCAAAATGCAAGAACCCCTCAAAAATAGAATCTACGAACAATTATTTTGGGAAAAATTGAAGATATTGATTTTGTAGGTGCTTGTGTGCTAAAGAGACCCAAATCGTTCATTTTTTTTAAAAATAAGTAGTTCTTGAAAAAGATAGATTTTTTTGAAAAGTAGAAGTAGTAGAAGTAACAGAGGCAAAAAAAAAAAAAAACTTCTTAAGAAAAATCTGAGAAATGGGTATTGTAGAGAATGCCATTCAATGTAGACCCAGATCGATCATTTTTTTAAAAACTGATTTTTCACCAACATGCAAAAACCCCTCAAAAATATAATCTTGGAAACAATTTTTTTTGGAAAAAATTGAAGATATGGGTTTTGTAGGTGCTCATGTGCTAAAGAGATTGAGATCATCTGTTTTTTGAAAAAATAAGTTGTTCTTGAAAAATTTAGATTCTTTTAAAAAGTAGAAGCATTAGAGGTAACAAAGGCAAAAAATTTGAATATTCTTAAGAAAAATTAAAGAAATGGGTTTTGTAGAGAATGTCATTTTGAGTAGACCCAAATCGTTCGTTTAAAAAAAAAATGATTTTTCACCAACATGCAAGAACCTCTCAAAAATAGAATCTACGAGACATTTTTTTTGGAAAAAATCGAAGATATGGGTTTTGTAGGTGCTCGAGTGTTGAAAAGACCCAAATCGTCCGATTTTGAAACAATAAATTGTTCTTGGAAAAAGAGATTTTTTTTTAAAGTAGAAATAGTAGAGGTAAAAGAGGCAAATTTTTTGAATCTTTTTAGGAAAAATATGAGAAATGGGCTTTGTACAGAATGTCGTTTTGACTAGACCCAGATCATCCATTTTTAGAAAAATAGATTTTTCACCAACATGGAAGAACCCCTCAAAAATAAAATCAACGAAATATTTTTTTTTGGGAAAAATCGAAGCCATGGGTTTTGCAGGTGCTCGTGTGCTAAAGAAACCTATATTGTCCATTTTTTGAAAATAAGTTGTTTTTGAAAAAGATAAATATTTTTGAAGAGTAGAAGCAATATAAGTAACAAAGACAATTTTTTTTAATCTTCTTCAAAGAAATATGAGAAATCAGTATTGTAGAGAATGTCGTTCTGAGTAGACCTCGATAGTCTGTTTTTTGAAAAACTGATTTTTCACCAAGATGCAAGAACCCCTCAAAAATAGAATCTACGAAACAATTTTTTTTGGGGGAAAATTGAAGATATGATTTTTGTAGGTGCTCGTGTGCTAAAGAGACCCAGGTCGTCTATTTTTGAAAATTATAGATTTTTTGAAAAAGTAGAAGCAGTAGAGTTAATAGAGGCAATTTTTTTTGAATTTTTCTTTAAAAAAATATGAGAAAATGGGTTTTTAGAGATCGTTCTAAGTAGACCAAATTGTCTGCTTTCCAAAAAATTGATTTTACAGCAACATGCAAGCACCCCTCAAAAATAGAATCTACGAAACATTTTTTTGGGAAAAATCGAAGATATGGGTTTTGTAGGTGCTCGTTTGCTAAAGAGACCTAGATCGTACGTTTTTTGAAAAAGATGGAATTTTTGGAAGAGTAGATGTAGTAGAGGTTAAGAGGCAAATTTTTTGAATCTTCTTTAGAAAATTTTGAGAAATGGGTTTTATAGAGAGCGTCTTTTTTAGTAGACCCAACTTGTCCATTTTTCAAAAACTAAATTTTCGCCAACATGCAAGAACCCCTCAAAAATAGAATCTACGAAACATTTTTTTGTGGGAAAAATCGAAGATATGGGTATTGCAGTGCTCGTTTGCTAAAAAGACCCAAATCGTCCGTTTTTAAAAAAAAATAGGTTGTTCTTGAATTTTTATTTTTTTTGAAAAGTAGAATCAGTAGAGGTAACATAAGCAATTTTTTTGAATCTTCTTAGGAAAAATCTGATAAATGGGTTTTGTAGAGAATGTCATTCCAAGTAAACCCAAATCATCCATTTTTCGAAAAAACTAATTTTTCACTAACATCCAAGAACCCCCCCTCAAAACTATAAATCTATGAAATCATTTTTTTGGGAAAATATAAGATATGGGTTTTGTAGGTGCTCTTGTGCTAAAGAGACCCAGATTGCCCGTTTTTTGAAAAAATAAGTTATTTTTGGAAAAGATAGATTTTTTTAAAAAGTAGAAGTAGTAGAGGTAACAAAGGAAAATTTTTTGAATCTTCTTCAGAAAAATATGAGAAATGGGTGTTGTAGAGGATGCCATTCTTAGTAGACCAAAATTGCCACTTTTTCAAAAAATTGATTTTTACCAACATGTAAGAACCCCTAAAAAATAGAATACGAAAGAAATTTTTGGGAAAATTTGAAGATATGGGTTTTGTAGGTGCTCAAGTGCTAAAAAGACCCAGATCGCTCGTTTTTTGAAAAAATATGTTGGTTTTGAAAAAAAATACATTTTTTTGAAAAGTAGAATCAATGGAAGTAACATAGGCTAATTTTTTGAATCTTCTTAAGAAAAATATGAGCAATGGGTTTTGTAGAGAATGTCATTTTGAGTAAACCCAAATCATTCATTTTTTGATAAACTAATTTTTCACCAACATGCAAGAACACCTCAAAAATAGAATGTATGAAACAATTTTTTTGGGAAAAATTGAAGATATGGGCTTTACAAGTACTCATGTGCTAAAGAGACCCAAATCATCTATTTTTTGAAAAAAAAAGCTATTTTTGAAAATGATAGACTTTCTCAAAAGTAGTAGTAGAGGTAACATAGGCAAAAAATTTGAATCTTTTATAAAAAATCTAAGAAATGGATTTTGTAGAGAATGTCGTTTTGAGTAGACCCAAATCATTCATTTTTCAAAAAACTGATTTTTCACCAACATGCAAAAATGCTTCAAAATAGAATCTATGAAACAATTTTTTTTGGAAAAATCAAAGATATGGGTTAGGTGCTCATGTGCTAAAAAGAACCAAATCGTCATATTTTTGAAAAAATAAGTTGTTCTTGGAAAAGATCTTTTTTTGAAAAGTAGTAGTAGAGGTAATTGAGGCAATTTATTTTAATCTTTCTAAGAAAAATTTAAGAAATGAACTTTGTAGAGAATGATGTTCTGAGTAGACCTAGATAGTCCATTTTTTGAAAAACTGATTTTTCACCAACATGTAAGAACCCCTCAAAAATAAAATCTATGAAACAATTTTTTTGGGAAAAATCGAACTATGGGTTTTGTAGGTGCTCGTGTGCTAAATAGATCTAGATTGTCCATTTTTTGAGAAAAAAAGTTGTTTTTGAAAAAGATAATTTTTTTTGAAGAGTAGAAGTAGTATAGGTAATAGAGACAATTTTTTTGAATCTTCTTAAGAAAAGTATGAGAAATGGGTATTGTAGAGAGTTTCATTTTGAGTAGACCTAGATCGTTTGTTTTTTGAAAAAATGATTTTCACCAACATGAAAAAATCCCTCAAAAATAGAATCTACGAAACAATTTTTTGAGAAAAAATCGAAGATATGGGTTTTATAAGTGCTCGTGTGCTAAAGAGACCCAGATCGTTTGTTTTTTGAAAAAATAAGTTGTTTTTGAAAAATATGGATTTTTTTAAAAAGTAGGATTAGAGCTAATAGAAGCAAAAAAATTTAATCTTCTTAAGAAAAATCTGAGAAAATGGGTTTTGTAGAGAATGTTCATTTTGAGTAGACCAAAATTGTTCGTTGTTCAAAAATTGATTTTTCACCAACATGTAAAAACCCCTCAAAAATAAAATCTATGACACAATTTTTCGGGGAAAAACATAGATTTTTTGTAAAGTAGGAGTAGAGGTAATAGAGGCAAATTTTTTGAATCTTCTTAAAAAAAATCTGAGAAATGGGTTTTGTAGAGAATGTTGTTTTGAGTAGACCTAGATCATCCATTTTTTGAAAAACAAATTTTTCAACAACATGCAAGAACCCTTGAAAAAATAAAATCTATTAAAACATTTTTTTTTAGGAAAAATTGAATATATGGGTTTTGTAGGTGCTCGTGTGCTAAAAAGACCCAAGGCCCATTTTTTTTTAAATTTGAAAAAAAATATATTTTTTTCAAAAGTAGAATCAGTGGAGGTAATAGAGGCTATTTTTTTTAATCTTAAGAAAAATATGAGAAATGGGTTTTGTAGAGAATGTTGTTTTGAGTACACACAACATTTTTTGAAAAATTGATTTTTCACCAACATGCAAGAACCCCTCAAAAATAGAATCTACGAAGCATTTTTTTGGAGAAAAATCGAAGATATGGGCTTTGTAGGTGCTCATATGCTAAAGAGATCCAAATCGTCTATTTTTTGAAAAAATAAGTTGTTTTTGAAAATGATAGATTTTTTTGAAAAGTAGTAGTAGAAGTAATAGAGGCAAATTTTTTGAATCTTGTTAAGAAAAATCTAAGAAATGGGTTTAGTAAAGAATGTCGTTGTGAGTAAACCCAAATCATTCATTTTTCAAAAAATTGATTTTTCACCAACATGTAAGAACCCCTCAAAAATAAAATCTACGAAACAATTTTTTTGGGAAAAATCGAAGCTATGGGTTTTGTAGCTGCTCGTGTGCTAAATAGACCTAGATCATCTGTTTTTTTTTTTTAAAAATAGATTTTTTGAAAAGTAGAAGTAGAGGTAACAAAGGCAATTTTTTTGAATCTTTCTAAGAAAATCTAAGAAATGGGTTTTGTAGAGAATGTCATTTTAAGTAGACCCAGATAGCTCATTTTCTAAAAAACTCATTTTTCACCAACATGTAAAAACCCCTCATAAATAAAATCTATGAAACAATTTTTTTGGAAAAATTGAAGATATAGGTTCTGCATGTGCTCGTGTGCTAAAGAGACCCAGATCATCCATTTTTTGAAAAAATAAGTTGTTTTTGAAAAAGATAGATTTTTTTGAAAAATAGTAGTAGAGGTAAGAAAGGCAAATTTTTTGAATATTTTTAAGAAAAATCTAAGAAATAGGTTTTTTAGAGAATGTCGTTCTGAGAAGACCTAGAACACCTATTTTTCAAAATACTATTTTTTCACCAACATGTAAGAACCCCTGAAAAATAAAATCTACGAAACATTTTTTTTTGGGAAAAACTGAAGGTATGGTTTTGTAGGTGCTCAAGTGCTAAAGAGACCCAAATCATCTTTTTTTGAAAAAATAAGTTAGTCTTGAAAAATATAGATTGATTTGAAAAGTACAATCAGTAGAGGTAAGAGGCAAACTTTTTTAATCTTCTTAAGAAAAATCTAAGAAATGGGTTTTCTAGAGAATATCGTTTTGAGTAAACCCAGATCGTCCATTTTTCACAAATCTTATTTTTCACCAACATGCAAGAACCCTTGAAAAATAGAATCTACAAAACAATTTTTTTGGGGAAAAACTAAAGATATGGGTTTTGTAGGTGTTCATGTGCTAAAGAGACCCATGTAGAAGTTGATAATCCAACCTCATGGATCCCAATGAACACTTGCAAGAAAATAACCTATCACTAAAGGAGATCAAGAGACACAAGAATGGTGCTCTACAAACATGAAGCAAAAATACATTAACCAAAATTAGAATAATTACAAAGAGATCAATCTTTAAGAAAGGAGATCAAAACCCTAAAGGTGAGAACCCTAGGATGAGGATTAAATTAACATGTGACAAGTGTCAAGATCATAATGAATGAGACGATATGACCAATTTAATGATGCAAAATAATGATTCCTAAGTTTAGCTTAAGTGAAATAAATTAAAGGTGGCTTAATTAATTAATCAATATGATTAAATTAATCGAGTAAACAACTTATCACTCTAACACCCCCTTAAGATGAACTTAGGGAGAACCTAAAACTAAGGAACAAAGGAAGAACATGGAAAACATGACTAAAGCATGAAGAAGGTGCAAACACTATCATAGAATGACTGATGAAATGCTAAAAGAAAAACCCTCTCTAAAAAAAATGATAATTGGGATCAAGAAGACAAGAATCTACATGAGTTCCCTCAATGACACTACTCGAATGTAATGGAAAACCAAGGAAAAGCATCTAGAACTCAAAGATATAGATAGCACACATACCAATAGTCTGAAGAGTTGATCAAGTGAAAATGGAAGGTCGCCTCCAGAAATAGGAATGTAAGAGTGTTCATATGGTAAGTGCTCCATCTCACCAAAATACATGGGTAACTAGCCGCTACATTTGCCTAGTACATAGGAACAAATACTATATACATAGATCACTCCAACACGAAACCAAGGAAGCATTAGCATAAAAAGTAGATACCCCCCCATAATGTTGATAAGGGAGAGGTATGATATGTACACTTAAATGAATACCTGAATGTAGTGCATGATAAAGAACAAAGAAAATCTAAATAGGCAGACATCAAAGTATAGGCAACAATAAAGGATTTGCAAGCCAAGATACACACGCATGAGAAAGGTATGAAGGAAAAAAAAGGCAAACATCAATCCCCATGGCACTTTATATCATAATATGAGTACAACAAGGCACAAAGTGATGTGCAAGAATACCAATGCTACACATAAAAAGTTGATGCACTTTATTTCAGTGCATTTATAGATGATAAATACATGCAATGTGAGCCTATAAGGTCCAAAAAAGGACAATAGCTGAGAAGAAGGATTTATGTAAAAAACCAAAAATCAAATCTGGAAACCACCTACACCACTACAAAGAGCTCAAAACCAGATTTTCGAGGATATCTCATTTTCCCATTTTCGACATCGAATGCAAATGTTATGCCAAAAACACGAAGGAGCCTCCAATCAAGAAGAAATTGTCCTAAAAGATAGGAACAAAGGAAGAACATGGAAAATACCATTGAAGCATGAAGAAGATGCAAACACTATCGTAGAATGACTAATGAAATGCTAAAAGAAAAACCCTCTCTGAAACAAATGGTGATTAGGATCAAGAAGAGAAGAATTTGCATGAGTGCCCAAAATGACACTACTCGAATTTGATGGCAAACCAAGACAAAACATTTGGAACTCGAAGATATAGATGGCACAAGTACCAATAGTCTGAAGAGTTGATCAAGTGAAAATGGAAGGTCGCCTCTAGAAATAGGAATGCAAGAGTGTACATATGGTAAGTGCTCCATCTCACTGAAATGCATGGGCAACCAGCTATTGCATCTACCTAGTACATAGGAACAAATAATATATGCATAGCTCACTCTAACGCGAAACCAAGGAAGCATTAGCACTAACAGTGGAAACCCCCCATAATGCTAACAAGGGAGAGGTATGACAGGTACACTGAAATGAATGCTTGAATGTAGTGCATGATAAAGAATGAAGAACATCTGAATGTGCAAACATGAAAGTACAAGTAGGAATAAAGGATGTGAAGCCAAGGCACACAAGCATGAAAAATAATCTAACCTCACAAATCCCAATGAATAGCTACAAGAAATAACCTATCACCAAAAATTAAATCTACAAAACACTTTTTTGGGAAAAATCGAAGATATGGGTTTTGTAGGTGCTAAAGAGAACCATATCATGCGTTTTTTGAAAAAATAAGTTGTTTCTTGAAAAAAGAGATGTTTTTGAAAGGTGGATGTAGTAGAGGAGAGGTAAAAGAGGCAAATTTTTTAAACCTTCTTACGAAAAATTTGAGAAATCAGTTTTGTAGAGAATATCGTTTTGAGTACACCCAAATCGTCCGTTTTTCAAAAAATTGATTTTTGACCAACCAGCAAAAACCCCTCAAAAATAGAATCTATGAAACATTTTTTTTTGGGAAAAATAAAAATATGGGTTTTGTAGGTACTCATGTGCTAAAGAGACCCAAATCATCCATTTTTTTTTTTAAATAAGTTGTTTTTGAAAAAGATAGACATTTTTCAAAAGTAGAAGCAATAAAGGTAATCGAGGCAAATTTTTTGAATCTTCTTAAAAAAACTCTAAGAAATGGGGTTTTGTAGAGAATGTCATTCTAAGTTGACGCAGATCGTTCATTTTTCGAAAAATCGATTTTCACCAACATGCAAGAACCCCTAAAAAACAAACTCTATGAAACAGTTTTTTTGGGAAAAATCGAAGATATGGGTTTTGTAGGTGCTCATGTGCTAAAGAGAGCCAAATTGTTCATTTTTTGAAAAAATAAAGTTTTCTTGAAAAGATAGATTTTTTTGAAAAGTAGAAGTAGTAGAGGTAACAAATGCATATTTTTTTAATCTTCTTAAGAAAATTTTGAGAAATGGATTTTGTAGAGAATGTTGTTATGAGTAGACCTAGATCGTCCATTTTTTGAAAAGCTGAACTTTTACCTACATCCAATAACCCCTCAAAAATATAATCTACGAAACACTTTTTTTTGGGAAAAATCGAAGATATGGGTTTTCTAGGTGCTTGTGTGGTAAAGAGACCCAAATCTTTCATTTTTTGAAAAAATAAGTTGTTCTTGAATAAGACACATTTTTTTGAAAAGTAGTAGTAGTGGTAACAGAGGCAGTTTTTTTGAATCTTCTTCAGAAAAATCTGAGAAATTGGTTTTGTAGAGAATGTCATTCTAAGTAAACCCAGATTATCTGTTTTTTGAAAAACTAATTTTTCACCAACATGAAAGAACCCCTCGAAATAGAATCTACGAAACAATTTTTTTTGGGAAAAATCGAAGATATGGGGTTTGTAGCTGCTCGTATGCTAGAGAGACCTAGATTGTCCATGTTTTGAAAATATATGTTGTTCTTGAAAGAGATAGATTTGTTTGAAAAGTAGAATCGGTAGAGGTAAGAGAGGAAATTTGTTTGAATCTTCTTAAGAAAAATATGAGATATGGGTTTTGTAGATAATGTTGTTCTGAGTAGACCCAGATCGTCTGTTTTTCGAACTACTAATTTTTCACTAACTTGCAAGAAGTCATCAAAAATAGAATCTACGAAACAATTTTTTTGGGAAAAATCGAAGATGTGGATTTTGTGGGTGCTTGTTTGCTAAAAAGACCCAAATCATCCGTTTTCTGAAAAAATAAGTTGTTTTTGAAAAATAGATTTTTTTGAAAAGTAGTAGTAGAGGTCATATAGACAAGTTTTCTGAATCTTCTTAAGAAAAATCTAAGAAATGGGTTTTGTAGAGAATGTCCTTATGAGTAAACACAAATTGTCTATTTTTTGAAAAGCTAATTTTTCACCAACATGCAAGAACACCCCAAAAATAGAATCTACGAAATAGTTTTTTTTGTGAAAAAATGAAGCTATGGGTTTTGTAGGTGCTTGTGCGCTAAAGAGACCCTACCCCGATCGTCTACTTTTAAAAAAAATAAGTTGTTCTTGAAAATGATAGATTTTTTTGAAAAGTAGAAATAGTAGATAGAGGTAATAGAGGCAATTTTTTTCAATCTTCTTAAATAAAATCCGAGTAATGGGTTTTGTAGAGAATGTCATTTTGAGTAGACACAGATCATCCATTTTTCGAAAAACTTATTTTTCACCCACATGCAAGAAACACTCAAAAATAGAATCTTTGAAACATTTTTTTTGGGAAAAATTGAAGATATGGGTTTTTACAGGTGCTCGTGTGCTAAAGAGACCAGATCATCTATTTTTTGAAAAAATAAGTTGTTCTTGAAAAATATAGAAGTTTTTGGAAAGTAGAAGCAGTAGAGGTAATCGAGGGAATCTTTTTGAATCTTTTTAAGAAAAATCTAAGAAATAGGTTTTGTAGAGAATGTTGTTCTGAGTAGACCCAGATCGTTCGTTTTTTGAAAAACTGATTTTTCACCATGTAAGAACCCCTCAAAAATAAAATCTATGAAACAATTTTTTTGGGGAAAAATCAAAGATATGGGTTGTGTAGGTGCCCGTGTGCTAAAGATACACAAATTGTCCATTTTTTGAAAAATTAAGTTGTTCTTGAAAAATATAGATTTATTTGAAAAGTAGTAGTAGAGGTAATAAAGATTTTTTTTTTAATCTTCCTAAGAAAAATCTGAGAAATGGGTTTTATAGAGAATGTCATTCCAAGTAGACACAAATAGTTCGTTTTTCAAAAAAAAAAAAATTCACCAGCATGCAAGAACACCTCAAAGATAGAATCTATGAAATACTTTTTTTGGGGAAAATCGAAGATATGGGTTTACAAGTGCTCATGTGCTAAAGAGACCCAGATCATCCATTTTTGGGAAAAATATGTTGTTCTTAAAAAAGAGATTTTTTTGAAAAGTAGACGTAGTAGAGGTAACAGAGACAAAGTTTTTGAATGTTCTTAAGAAAAAATTGACAAATTATTTTTGTAAATAATGTCATTCGAAGTAGACTCAGATCGTCCATTTTTTGAAGCATTATTTTTCACCAACATGCAAGAATCCCTCAAAAATAGATTCGACGTTTTGGGGATTTTCACCAAACCCAAGAGCACCAACTACAAATAACACCTTCACAAATACGAAAGAAGGTCAGGGATCTTTCACAAGGAAAAATGGAAAATGTATTGATATCTGATTTTACATATTATAAATTGTGGCTTATACAGGCAAGAAAAATGAGTATTGGGTAAACAACCACCTAGCACAGGAAGAAACTAAACAAAATTTTACCCTAAGTTAAAACTTAAATACTCTAAGAGCCCCCCCTTAAGTGCAACTTAGGGAGAATAAAGATGGAAAAATGTAAAAAATGCAATATGGGTCCTAACTACACAACCATGTTAGGTACCCATTTACAATGCAAAAAGGAAATCTCTCACAACCATACAAAAGGAGAAATTTTTTTGGGAAAAAATCCCTCTCCAAAAGAGAGAAAAAAAAAAAATTATGTATGGATAGAGGACTCTATCACACCCCCCAAGGACTACATACATCATGTATATACAATCAACAGGCCCCCCTCCCTGATAACAAGGAAAGAAAGAGACTATATAGCCCCCCATAATGAAGAAGCTCATATGCCAATGGTGCATGCATGAAGACAAAACACTATCCAATGTTTGCAAACAATATTTAACCTTGGGAAAAAACCAATCCACTAGTGTATGAAGAAACTCCAAACCAAGGGATGAGGAAGGAAGTCTCAAGAAGTATGAAGTCTCTGAAGGATGCTCAAATGGCTCCATGTCGATACCGAATGATACCATAATCAAATCAGGATCTAATGAAGACTTAAACATATCAACCTCCAAAGATAATGATTCCTCTGAATGGTGCTCAAGATACTCCAACTCAATGCCAAATTGTGACACTAGAAGAGAAGAAGAAAGAACAAGAGGTTATGAAGGTTACCTCATCTCATCTGAAGTAGTGAAATCAACTCTTTTAAAGAGGAGATGAACATCATCAATCGTGTCCTCCAAATCATCAATGTGAGACTCCACAAACAATAATGATATGTCTGCAAGATAAGAATCCCAATGAGGTGGATCTATAAAAAAATATGCATCCTATTGATCAGGATCATGGGAAGTAGCAACCAATGAATGTGAAGGCTCAACAATTATCTCTATAGGAGGAGTGAATACCTCATCATCAAGATGTGCAAGGTGTTCCAAAGAAGCAAACTCCTATAGTGTATCATAGTCATATGGTATATTATCTGAATCATCAAGAGGTACAAGACAATCTGAAGCAGGATCATCTGGGAAGGTGGAGTATCAATATTTCTATATAAACCCCAAATTTTGGTCCATAGAGCACAAGGACAGTCAATATCATCAATGAAACTCAATGTGTTATCACCAACATGAAGAGCAATCACTCCAAAAACATGATCTCTTTTGGAATGCCAAACAAAATTCTTGCTCCAAGAAGTACCAATTTGAGGAACAAGACCATATAGGTATGGTAAAAGATGAAAACATCACAAATGCTTCAATATACGATATGTCCATTGTTTATAATTCCCCTTATTTAAGATGATTAGAGAAGGGTAAAATGAAAAACCCATAATGACTATCAATTCTGCAAAAAATATAGAGATAATACCTTCCATGAAGACAAATTCCAAATGAAATAAATACTAATAGACAGTAAAATCAGGTGGATTGTCTTGTACCATTGGGAACTTGGTGAAGTTAGCTTTCTAATGATATGTGGAACGTGAAAAACGGACTCCGTATTACAAAGATATGTTTCATGGAAGAAGGTCACTTATATGGTGTGCAAAGCATGAATGAAGGGCCCAGATTAAGCCTTAGGGAAGATTAGCCCTTGGTCTCCCACGTGACCACCTATAGTAATTATCGAGAAAATGTGATTTATTGCAAAATATAATGGCAATTGTGCAATCAATCACCAATTTGACTCACCAAGCATGCATATCAAACACACATCCAAAAGCTTCCCAAAATCACTTCACAAGCACATCATGAGGGTTGGAATATGAAAAGGGCTAAAAAGGCTAATATGGGGAAAATGTGCAATTAAAGGTCCCAAAATAGTACTTAAAAAAAAGTTATGCATGGGCCAACCTCCAAACCCTAACCAAATATTTGATGCAAAACTGTAGATATGTTTCAAGTTTGCTACAAAATCAACCAATTAAGGTCCTCCAATTTGCACAACCCTATCAAAGAATAGAATTACTCCCAGCAAGGAGGGAATGCCTCAACTATAAATGAACACTAGGGAATAGAGGTTGCACGACCTCTAGATCAGATTTCCCAACACAACCTTCAATTTCAAACACTAGTCGCAGTCTGATTGAGCAGAAAATTCCAACATAAGGAATGAACGGGAGCTCTGTGACACTCATTGTAGTGTGTTCCAAATCCAGATGCTTTGAAATGAAGGAAAAATTGCCTTTACGCTTCTCAAAATGACACCTTCTCCAAACAGAAAATCCACGCTGCCTCTAGATTTGTAAAGAAACATGCCGCAAAAAGTCGCAGTTGCCAAATCAAATAGAAAATAAATGCCTCCCTTCATGCATCTTAAACTCAAGTTTCAGTGCCTCTGATGGTTTCAACATGCCTTTAAAATAAATGCAGCCGGAAAAGGTTGAATCGATCTGCAAGGAAAACATTGTTGCCTCCAAATGCAAAAAACACACCTTCTAAAGAGAGAAGCACCTTCGATGAATAGGGAATGAGAATCAAGTGCCAGTTAAAACAAATCAGATGCCTCTTCAAAAAATGAGCCTCTTCATATGAAAATCGTGCCTCCACAAGGGAAATCATTCCCTCACCAGTAGCAGATCGAGGCTCCAAGAAGAAAATTGGGCCTCTAATAGGTAAATCACACCTTCCAGCAAAAGAAACTCATCTAGCAAAAAAATCCACACCTCCTCTAGGCAAAGTCGTGGTTGTAAATGGGCAGAGAAAACTCCATGGGAAGGAATTCATGCCTACTAGAGGAAGGAAACACACCTTCAAACATGAACACCAAACTCCAAATGCGAAAGGAAAAGAATGAAATAATCAAAAAAAGGAATTATGAGGCAATTTTGAAATTTAGGAAAATTTCAAATGCTGAATAAAAATGATCTCAAAGCCGATGAAAACTATCAATGGCAGAAGGAGGGAAAAGTGGTATGCTCTAATACCATGCTGGGGATTTCCACCAAACCCAAGAGCACCAATTGCAAATAACACCTTCACAATTATGAGAGAAGCTCAAGGTTCTTTCACCAAGAAAAATGGAAAATGTATTGAGATCTGATTTTACATATTGTACAATTTTCCTTATAAAGGAAAGAAAAATAGGTATCGAGTAAACAAACACCCAGTACAGGAATAAACTAATCAAAATTTTATCCTAAGTTAAAACTTAAATACTCTAACACTACGAAACAATTTTTTTGGGAAAAATTGAAGATATGGGTTTTGCAAGTGCTCATGTGCTAAAAAGACCTAGATTGTACATTTTTTTGAAAAAAAACAAGTTATTCTTGAAAAAGATAGATTTTTTTAAAAAGTAGCAATAGAGGTACAAAGACAATTGTTTTGAATCTTCTTTAGAGAAATCTAGGAAATGGGTTTTGTAGAGAATGTTGTTTGGAGTAAACCCAAATCGTGCATTTTTCAAAAATCTAATTTTTCACCAACATGTAAGAACCCCTCAAAAATAGAATCTACAAAACAAGATTTTTTGGGAAAAATCAAAGATATGGATTTTGTAGGTGCTCATGTGCTATAGAGACCCAGATCATCCAGTTTTTGAAAAAATAAGTTGTTCTTGAAAAAGAGATTTATTTTTAAAAGTAGTAGTAGAGGTAACAAAGGCAATTTTTTTGAATCTTCTTAAGTAAAATCTAAGAAATGGGTTTTGTAGAGAATGTCATTCTGAGTGGACCCAGATAGTCCGTTTTTCGAAAAATTATTTTTTCACCAACATGCAGGAACCCCTCAAAAATTAAATGTACGAAACATTTTTTTTTGGAAAAATCGAAGATACGGGTTTTGTAGGTGCTCCTGTGCTAAAGAGACCTAGATCGTTCGTTTTTTGAAAAAATAAGTTGTTCTTGAAAAGGATAGATATTTTTGAAAAGTAGAAGTATTAGAGGTAATAGAGGCAAATTTTTTGAATCTTCTTAAAAAAAATTCTAAGAAATGGGTTTTGTAGAGAATGTCGTTCTGAGTAAACCAAGATCGACCGATTTTCGAAAAAATATTTTTTCACCAACATGCAAAAACCCCTCATAAAAAAATCTACGAAACAATTTTTTGGGGAAAAATCGAAGATATGGGTTTTGCAGGTGCTCGTGTGCTAAAGAGACCTAGATCATTCGTCTTTTGAAAAAATAATTTGTTCTTGAAAAAGAGAGTTTTTTAAAAAGTAGAAGCAGTACAGGTAACAAAGACTTTTTTTTTTAATCTTCTTAAGAAAAATCTCAGAAATAGGTTTTGTAGAGAATGTCATTTCGAGTATACCTAGTTCATTCATTTTTGAAAAGCTGTTTTTTCACCAACATGCAAGAACCCCTCAAAAATAGAATCTACGAAACAATTTTTTTGGGAAAAATCGAAGATATGGGTTTTGTAGGTGCTTGTATGCTAAAGAGACCTAGATCGTCCATTTTTTGAAAACATAAGTTGTCCATGACAAAGATAGAATTTTAAAAAAAGTAGAAACAAGAGAGGTAACAAAGGGAAAAAATTTCAATCTTCCTAAGAGAAAACTGAGAAATGGGTATTGTCGAGAATGTCATTCTAAGTAGACCCAAATCGTCCTTTTTTCAAAAAGCTGATTTTTCACCAATATGCAAGAACACCTCAAATATAGAATCTACAAAACAATTTTTTTTGGGAAAAATCGAAGATATGGGTTTTGCAGGTGCTCGTGTGCTAAAGAGACCTAGATCATCCATTTTTGAAAAAATAAGTTGTTCTTGAAAAAGAAATATTTTTTTGAAAAGTAGAATCAATAGAGGTAATAGAGGCGATTTTTTTGAATCTTCTTAAGAGAAATTTGAGATATGGGTTTTGTAGAGAATGTCGTTATGAGTAGTCCTAGATCATCCAATTCTTGAAAATTTTATTTTTCACCAACATGCAAAAACCCATCAAAAATAGAATCTTCTAAACAATATTTTTGGGAAAAATCAAAGATATGCGTTTTACAGGTGCTTGTGTGCTAAATAGATCTAGATCATCTATTTTTAGGAAAAAATAAGTTGTTCTTGAAAAAGATAGATTTTTTTGAATAGTAGAAGCAATAGAGGTAACAGGGGAATTTTTTTTAAACTTCTTAAGAAAAATATGAGAAATGGGTTTTGTAGAGAATGTCATTCTAAGTAAACTAGATTGTCTATTTTTCAAAAAATTATTTTTTTACCAACATGCAAGAACCCATCTAAAATAGAATCTGCAATTTTTTTTTGGAAAACTCAAAGATATGGGTTTTGTAGCTACTTGTGTGCTAAAGAGACCCAGATCGTCCATTTTTTGAAAAAGTAATTTGTTCCTAAAAAAGAGATTTTTTTGAAAAGTAGAAGTAGTAGAGGTAGTAGTGGCAAATTTTTTGAATCTTCTTACAAAAAATCTAAGAAATGGGTTTTGTAGAGAATGTCATTTTGACTAGACCCAGATTGTGTGTTTTTTGAAAAACTGATATTTCACCAACATGCAAGAACCCCTCAAAAATATAATCTACGAAAAAATATTCTAGGAAAAATCGAAGATATAGGTTTTGTAGTTGCTCATGTGCTAAAGAGACCCAGATCGTCTGTTTTTTGAAAAAATAAGTTATTTTTGAAAAAGATAGATTTTTTGAAAAGTAGAAATAATAGAGGTAAATTTTTTGAATCTTCTTAAGAAAAATCTGAGAAATCAGTTTTGTAAAGAATGTTGTTCTGAGTAAACCCAGATCGTCCATTTCTAAATAAAATGATTTTTTACCAACATGCAAGAACCCCTCAAAAATAGAATATGCGAAATAATATTTTAGGGAAAAATTTAAGATATGGATTTTGTAGGTGCTCATGTGCTAAATAGACCGAGATCATCAATTTTTTGAAAAAATAAGTTGTTTTTGAAAAAGATAGATATTTTTGAAAAGTAGAAGCAGTAGAGGTAATAGAGGCAAAAAAAATTAATCTTTTTAAGAAAAATTTGAGAAATGGGTTTTGTAGAGAATGTCGTTCTGAGTAGACCCAAATCATTTATTTTTTGAAAAACTAATTTTTCACCAACATCCAAGAACCGTTCAAAAATAGAATCTATAAAACATTTTTTTTGGGAAAAATAGAATAAATGGGTTTTGTAGGTGCTTGTGTGTAAAAGGACCGAAATCGTCCGTTTATTTTAAAAATAAGTTGATTTTGAAAAAGAGAATTTTTTGAAAAGTAGAAGTAGTAGAGGTTGGTGACACTCTCAATTTTTACAAATTTGAAGTGCCCATATCAAAAAATTTGCCTTTGCACACTGAGAGGTACCTCTAAAAAATCTGTGTAAGTGACCTACTTTGGAAGGTCATAATTTGAAGCTAGTTGATTTTCGTGAAAAACCCCTTGGTGGACCCACCCATGTGACACATTTGAATGTGCATGTCATTTTTTAGCTTCCCATAATAAGTTTTGACAACATTTTGAAAAGTGAAGCTGGAGGGTTCTGGCATTGTTTTGTTGTTTCAGAACTTTCAGTTCTACAAAGTAGCCTCCTATTTGAGCTGATATTTTGCAACTATATGATTGTCATGTTAAGAGGATTGTTTATATCTTTTCTCCCCAAATTCATATAGTCCCCTATCCGATTTCAGAACTTCCTGATCTTATTTGCTTTTTTTTTTCGAGATTAAAAGCAAATGTAGTTTGCTCTGTTTTACATCTGCATTTTTTTATAGTGTTTCAAGGTTAATAAGATTAAGATTAATAATTGAAGCAAAGCCCTCTTGCACGAATGTTCGGTGTACCAAAATGAGCTAATGTTTCCAGTGGTAGCCTCTCAAAAGTTGATTTGATATTTTTGCAAAATGGTGATTTGGTGAGTTTTAATTGATTTTGAACAGGTGCAGATGCAGAAAAGTCTAATTGTGCAACTTTGATGATTAATATCTTTCACCTCAGGATCTCTTTTTCTGAACCGTCTTTCGCGCTCCATTTTTGGATCAAATGTTTACATGTCTGTAAGTTGTTATGGCTCCAAGAGGTCATTTGATTGGCTTCCTAGGGCGATTAAAGAGCCCACCTGACCAATTTTACTCACTGTTCAAATGTGCTAGAAAACATATTTTAGTGGAAACTTAGTTCATCTTTTCACTGTAGATGCATTTAGAAGTTGTGTTAGGACAAATTAAGGACAAAACTTATTTGAAAATGATTTTTCTTTAATCGAGTCCGCAAGTGGAGCCGACATATGTTACACAATTTGATGAGGTTTTCTCCAGTTGGGTCAAAGTGAAAACTATGGTGAAAATAAAGGTAAAATGATAAATAATTTGAACCTCATCCTGAAATGAATGAATATGAGGATGATCATATGATTTTGTATAATGATTTTGATGAGAGAGGTTTTCATAAAATATGCATTAGGGGATGTCCCCAAATTTGTCTGAGCACATGTTTCTAAATGTGGTGAAGGGATTTCAAGTTTGACATTTTCGTCAGAGTTTAAAAATATGACATTACCTATTATAGGCACGAATATTCATATTCAAATGTTTATACAATACCTAAATGCATTTTTGAATTCCCTAAAGGGTCCAATGTAAGTCTTGAAGCAACATCTGAATGTGCTAAACAAGAAGTATTCCTAACATAGCAGCCTTGAATGGGAAAACTGCATCATTGTAGTAATCAGGCAGTGGTGTCATGAGACCATATGAAAGAATTGGAAAGGGATCTAGTCAAGTATATGTTTTATTAGGAATACACTCAAGATAAACAAGCACTCATCAAATGCTTTATCATGCTTGGCAACATAAGGTAAAAGAAATTATTAAAACTCCACGAAGTAAATCAGAAACAAGGGATTTGAGGGGTGGTGACTAAGTACAGAGACACTGTCGTCAAATGGTCCAATATCTTGATAACCAATATAGAAAGGATTCTTGAGGAAGATAGCAGTGTTCTAGTTGAGAGTGCTACAATAAATGTTGTCATGAACTCGGTTTTAGTTGATGGTGTTTGAGCAGCTGCATGATATTTGAATAGAAAATCATGCATACAAGCCTATCAATCTCTTGTCACCATGGTTCCAGGTAGGAATTAATTTCAGCTGAGCAAAGAAAATGAAGATCAGTGTGATGGCATTAAAGGTCATTTTGATGAGGGATGAAATCACAACACTATTTGATGTTGCTTGCGCACTGTTTGAATAGCTGCATGGTATTGAAATGACAAATCTATTGTCATGCTTGTTTGGTTAAAGTTTCTTCATTATGTGGCTGCATATTTACATCTTGCATGAGAACAAAGGCTTGAAGTCATATCCTTTTAAATTTGATTAAGGGTACCTGGAAACTCTTCTCTGAAATACTGAGACAAGAGGTAAAGACGAACCATGTCACTTTTTGCTTTTCTATGAAGGCTTGTTATGGTATACAAAACTTGGATCAGGGCTTATCATTCAAACCTCAGTGTTTGCACGTGCTCTCCATCCAACCACGCACCATAATATTGTAAACTGGATTCTTTGAGCCTTTTGTGCATACCTTGAAGCTGTAGTAGTATCACCCTAGCTTCATATGATGCAAAATATAGAGATCAATCACCGTTTACAACCCATGTTTACAAAGAACCTTGGAGTGGCTCGAGTTCCATGTTGTAGGATACTAACGTAGAGTTCAGATCTGGCGCTTGTCTATTGTGCGCAAAGGATAATCTGTGTTTGCAGTGAAGATGCACCAGTATTGCTTAGGGAAATCATATTTTGAACTGTAGATAAGGAAAATAAACTCTTAAAATATTTCAGTTGCATCCGATACACTAAATGGACTTTTGAAAAGGCCTTAGAAACTTTTGAGCAAATGCAATTGGCAGAGGTAAAGGCCGACTTCCACAACCTTTGATAGCATCTTCCCTGCCTTGCATGCACATGAGCTTAGGAGACCTTTTGAAAATGATTAAAGAGCGCCATTGAGCAAGCAATGAAGGAACGACTGGAGGAGGCTCGAGGCCCATATTATTGCAGAGGGAGGTGCCATCACACATATGGAAAAATGGATTTATTGAAGATGCCTCATAAACTTTAAGCAAATGCAATTGGCAACTACATTGCCATCTCTCTTGCCCGCGCCAAGGATGGTGGAGTGAGCTCATGCCTATAGCAAAATGACCAAGAATGTTAGAGAATGCATTGCCTTAGCACACCAACCAAGGAATGGTCTGTATGATGCTATGAATGGAGGAGTTTGTGCTGCCATAGCTAGAGGAGGTTGCAGAAGCGTGAAAGGAGAGTTAGGGCAAGAAAATGAGATCGACGGCCGAGAAAGGACCTGGCAAAGTGGAGTGATCGCGCAGGCTGCATGAGAGGTGGGTGACGTCATCCAGATGGGCCACGCGGGTGCACATTCTCACCATGTGGAGTGTGGGCCCAGGGCATATTGTATGCCCCAGTAATGGTTTTAAAAGAGGGGGCCCGATCATAATATTTCAAAGCCCTTCATTTTTAATGAATGATGGAATATTAAATACTGCAAAACTTTTAAATAGTGAATTTTTATGTTGCCCAATAAATTTTAATAAAACCTTTTGGTGGGGCGGGTAATATTTTTAAGTGTTGCCCGATAAGATTCAAGGTTGTTACTATTTAAAGGCAGTGCTTTTAAATATAAAGTGCATATATGGGGAGTGGGTAAATTTTTATCCAAGAAAATTTTAAAAGTCCCTACTACATGAAAAAGTAAATATGAAAAATGCTTGGTTGTGAGTAAAAGGTGGAAGGGCATGGATAAATTTTATTTTTCTAAATGAAGTTCTATTTAGAAGAAAATATTTCAATGTAAAGTGAAATATGAAGAAGGTGAAAAAGGTTTTTAAATGTAAAATGTAAAATGTAAAGTGTAAAGTGAAAATGCACAGGCAAAATGGTTGTAAAAGCTTATAAAATGAATTAAGTTATTCATTTTATAAATGATGGTCATTATGTGCTGGGAAATAAAGTGCAGCCACAACATTGCAAAAGGGTAGAAATATGAAGCTTTCATAGGCAGAGGTATTTTTGCATAGCAAGGTAAAATGGAGTGAAATTTTTCACATGGGCAATTTTTTGTTGCTGAATAACTTGAAGCAAAGGCAAAATTCAGAGGTAAAGTTTGTTACAAGGAAGAGAGAAGAGAGAGGTTTTCCAGATATTTTTGTTGCTAATTAATGGTGGATAAAGTTCCAAATGTCATCAACGAATCAACTCTTGGGCTTCTTTTGTGTCTTTATATTCTTTTTCTCTTCTCATTGTAGAGGGTTCTAAGTTTTGTATGAGGATGGGTAGAATAGTGTTAAGTCTGAATCATTTATTGAATATGCAGTTGTAATGTTTCAATTTTATGAGTAAATGTCAGCCAGTTTGTGCAAGCAAAACATAACTGTCATCAAATTGTCTCTAGATTTGTACATTTTAATCATATGAATTCAATAATACAAAGTATGTTTGAGTTTGTCATCTCAATTTCCTTGAGACTGTATTATGTGTTCATGGTTCTATTTCAATGAAGTAGTTAAATTACTTTGAGTAGATGATTGTGATTTTTAGTGTGTAGGTTGGATCTATAAGAAGAATTTGATTGACAATAGGGGTGGATCTATTGGTGTAATGCATTAGCAGGTTGAGTCCACTGGTTGAAGTTAATTTGCTGATGAATTTCTCTTTATCATTCTGTATTTGACTTCGTGGCTTAGAGTTTGGCACTAATTTGTCATTCACTTGATACATTTCAGAAACAATTATTAAACTCAAAATAATTAAATCTTTAAGTTGTGATATATGTACTTAAAATGTCAATTAATCCCTAGCAATAGATGGTAGTTTGTCTAAAGGTCAGCCAAACCTTAGATGAATTGTGTCTATTGGCATATAGCAAGAATAGATTTGCGTGTTGAATTGTTCTTGAAGTATTAAATATCAAATGAACACAATAAGGAATACCCTCCTTAGTCCCACAGAGCCTAAACAGTAGGCATAAGGGCTTGAAAATTTTTACTCATCATTTGGCCACTAACTTTGATGATTCTTGAACATAGAGATTGGCTACCTCTTAGAGAATTGTAGGGTTCAACTAGGAAAAACACCAACAAAGGTAACAAAGGCAATTTTTTTGAATCTTCTTAAGAAAATTCTGAGAAATAGGTTTTGTACAGAATGTCGTTTTGAGTAGACCCAAATCGTCCATTGTTTAGAAAACTAATTTTTCACCAAATGCAAGAACCCATCAAAAATAAAATCTACGAAATAATTTGTTTGGGAAAAATCGAAGATATGGGTTTTGCCAGTGCTTGTGTGCTAAAGAGACAGAGATCGTCCGTTTTTTGAAAAAATAACTTGTGCTTGTAAAAGATAGAATTTTTTGAAAAGTAGAAGCAGTAAAGGTATTTGAGGCAATTTTTTTTATTCTTCTTAAGAAAAATCTGAGATATGGGTTTTGTAGAGAATGTCATTTTGAGTGCAACCAGATTGCCTATTTTTTGAAAAATTGGTTTTCACCAACATGCAAGAACCCCTCAAAAATAAAATCTATGGAAAATTTTTTTGAGGAAAAATCCAAGATATGGGTTTCAGGTGCCCATGTTCTAAAGAGACCCAAATCATCTGTTTTTTACAAATATAAGTTGTTTTGGAAAAAAATAGTTTTTTTAAAAAAGTAGAAGCAGTAGAGGTAACAGAGGTAATGTTTTTGAATTTTCATAAGAAAAATCTGAGAAATGGGTTTTGTAGAGAATGTCGTTCTAAGTAGACCCAGATTGTCCATTTTTTAAGAAACTGATTTTTCACCAACATGCAAGAACCACTCAAAAAATATAATCTACGAAATAATTTTTTTGGGAGATGAAAGATATGGGTTTATAAGTGCTCGTGTGCTAAAGAGACCCAGATTGGCCATTTTTTGAAAAAATAACTTGTTCTTGAATTTTATTCTATTTTTTTGAAAAGTAGAAGTAGTAGAGGTAATAAAGGCAATTTTTTTGAATCTTCTTAAGAAAAATCTGTGAAATGGGTTTTGTAGAGAATGAAGTTTTGAGTGGACTTAGATTGCCCATTTTTCAAAAACTAACTTTTCACCAACATGAAATAACCCCTCAAAAATAGAATCTATGAAACAAATTTTTTTGGAAAAAATCGAAGATATGGGTTTTGTAGGTGCTTGTATGCGAAAGAGACCTAGATCGTCCATTTTTTGAAACAATGTTTTTTTTGAAAAAGATAGATTTTTTTGAAAAGCAGAGGCAATGGAGGTAACAAAGGCAATTTTTTTTACTCTTTTTACGAAAAATATGAGAAATGGGTTTCGTAGAGAACGTCATTCCGAGTAGACCCACATTGTCGGATTTTTGAAAAACTGATTTTTCACCAACATGCAAGAACCCCTCAAAAATAGAATCTTCGAAACAATTTTTTTTTGGGAAAAATCGAAGATATGGGGTTTGTAGGTTCTCGTTTGCTAAAGAGACCAGATCGTCTGTGTTTTGAAAAAATAGAGATTTTTGAACAGTAGAAGTAGTATAGGTAACAAAGCCAAATTTTTTGAATCTTTTTCAAAGAAAAATATAAGAAATGGGTTTTGTAGAGAATGTTGTTCTAAGTAGACCCAGATCGTCCGTTTTTCAAAAAACTAATTTTTCGCCAACATGTAAGAACCCCTCAAAAATAGAATCTACGAAACATTTTTTTTGGGAAGAATCAAAGATATGGGTTTTGTAGGTGCTCATGTGCTAAAGAGACGTAGATCATCCACTTTTTGAAAAATTAAGCTGTTTTTGAAGAAGATAGATTTTTTTGAAAAGTAAAAGTAGTAGAGGTAAAAGAGGCAATTTTTTTGAATCTTCTAAAGAAAAATATGAGAAATGGGTTTTGTAGAGAATGTTGTTCTGAGTAAACCCAAATCATTCATTTTTTTGAAAAACTAATTTTTCACCACCATGCAAGAACCCCTCAAAGATAGAATCTACGAAATATTTTTTTTGGGGAAAATCGAAGATATGGGTTTACAACTGCTCGTGTGCTAAAGAGACCTAGATCATCCATTTTTTGAAAATAAAGTTGTTCTTGAAATAGATAGATTTTTTAAAAAAGTAGTAGTAGAGGTAACATAGGCAATGTTTTTGAATCTTCTTAAGAAAAATCTGAGAAATGGGTTTTGTAGAGAATGTCATTCTGTTAGAGTAATAGGTTAATTACTTAATTAATTTAATCATGTTGATTAATTAATTAAGTCACTTTTAGTTTATTTTTCACTTAAGCTAAACTTAGGCCCATTAATAATTAATTAATTATTAATTATCAATTACTCACCTTTAGGGTTTTGATCTCCTTTAATAAGGATTGATCTTATTGTAATTATCATATTCTTGTTTATGCATTTTTTGCTCCATGAATTGTAGAGCACCATTGTTGTGTTTTAGTTATCTCTTCTACGTGACAGGTTATTTGCTTGCAAGTGTTCACTGGGTTCTGTGAGGTTGTATTTCTCAACTTCAACATGGTATCAGAGCATCAGATTTGTCACTTCCTGTTCATTTTTTGAGGGATCTTACTTGAAAGTGAATTTTCAATCAATTTGGACCTCACCATTGCGTCCAAAAGGTTTGAAATAGTAAAGATTAACCTTTGTTTCATCAATTTTGGTTATATGGAGCCCAATCTATGAGGGTTTAAAGTTTTTTGAGGGGTTCATGATCCAGAGAATACCTAGAATTTTGGAGCGTTTTGAGCCCAACACAACCTCACCATCACGTTCAAAGCACCTAAAAACCCTAAAATCGATTGTCAAATCATCGAAATCGGACAGAGTGACTCAGGAAGCAATTTTTTTCATTTTTGGGTCGTACGGCCTGATACAACACGCAATCTAAAAATTAAAAGAAAAAAGTGGTAATGGCTGCTATTGTCAGTTAACCACGAGTGGTTAATACTAGTGGCTAGCCTAACCACTAGGCTTAACCCCCAAACCTTTTTGGAGAAGTTTTGGTATTTTGGCCATAACTTTTGTATACGAACTCGGATTTTCAAAAACAAAATATCGTCAGAAAGCTATTTCTAAGTCCAATCTAGTGGTGTAGGTTTTATTTCCTGATTTTTTTGTTTTTCCTACATTTATTTCTAGTCAAAGTCAAACCTTGTTTTTTCACTTCCGGGGGCATAACTTTTTCATACAGACTCCATTTTTCGCAAACGAAAAGGCATTGGAAAGGTGTTTGAATGCTCTTTCCAAATCTATAGTTTCTTTCATCAAAAATAATTCCAGGTACATAGAGAAGTATCTAAATTGAATTTTACTTTTTCATGCTTTCTAGCTTTAAAATTTGTACTGGGGTTTGGTTTTTTGTGTTGTGGGGGGTGCTTTTTTCTTGTTTCAGGTATATGCACATCAAAAACAAGAAAAATCTTCCATTAAAACACATTTCACTCAAACATCATGATAGACACCTCTTCAGTTGAACATCTTTCCCCACACAATTATCACACCTGGAAGGCACCAATTACTAGATTTCTCATGTGAAAGAGGTTATGGTCCTATTTGGAGGAGAATCAACCTCCGTTGACACATCCATCTGAGGTTCTACAACATAGAAACATGATGGATGAGGCTATGGGTTTGCTATCATTACATGTTTCAACTAGTCTTCTTTTTCACCTGGAGGGTTGCACAACTCCTCGGGCTATGTGGACTAAATTTCATGATCTTTTTGGCACCATTTATTAGTTCAGGGAACTTCAGATTGAGGCAGAATTGATCACCTTAGTACTTTATTCTTTTCCATCTATTGAGGATTTCTTGATGAAATTCAAATCACTTAGATCTTTTTTATAGGGTTGTGTTAAGAACAAAATAGACACCGAGTGTATATACCTGATTCTATCTAAGCTTTGAGGTTCATTTGAGATATTCTCTTCTACATTCTACTCCACCATGGATGCTTTGGGTCCATAATTTACCATGCCTACCATTGAGGTATTCTGTGATCGATTGACATGTGAGAAGGCCAAGCTAACACAATTGGATGCTCTTCCAAGAACAAAGAACCAAGCATTGGTAGCTCAAACATCTCAGGGGAAGCAGAAGAAAAAATAGAGATTGAAGACAGATTCAACAGATAGTGAGAGTTCCTCCAAGCCACCACCTAAGTCTAATTCCAAACCACAATCCAGCCCTAAATATGGTAAATCTTCTAAGTCTGGTGATTCATCCTCCAAGACTAAGAAGAAACCAAGTGATCCTTGCAATTTTTGTGGCAAGGAAGGTCATCTAGTTTCTAGGTGTTGGAAGCGATTAGAGGGTTTAGAGGAGGCCATGCAACAACATAATATCACCTCACCTCACTCACCTTCCCCACACATAGGGAAAGGCCATGCTCTTTCTACACGAGCATTTCCTTTAGTATTCACTTGGATTCTAGATTCTAGTGCTTCTCACCATATGACACACACTCCAGAGTTTTTCACCACACTTTCCTGTTGTGGCACTTCACAAATTGTTGTTGGTGACTCTACACAACTTACAATTATGGGTTCAGGTTTTTTTCCATTGGATGGTGGTTATCTTCAAGACATTCTTGTTGTTCCTAACATTTTGATAAACCTCCTTTCCATTTATCAGATTTTGCATTCAAGCACTGGTAAGATAGTTGAGTTCTCACCACATGATGTGGTTATTCAAGCCTTACATGATCCTAATTTGGTTGTGGCTACTGGGAGTATTGATTCTGCATCCCACTTATACAGATTTGATGGCTTTGAGAGTATAGATGGTTTAGGTTCATCTCTTATAGCACATGCAAACATAGTGAGTAGGCTTTGGCATGAGCGTTTTGGCCATGTCAATTATAGATATCTCCAATAGATGAATACACATGCACTTGTGATTGGGCTCCCACAAATTTCTTGTACTAATGGTGTTTGTCAAAGTTGTGTACTTGGAAAACATCATTGGAATTCTTTTCCTATGGGTAGAGCCACACGTTTTAAGGCACCCTTGGAGTTGGTACATAGTGACCTCATGTCCTTTCTGACTTCTTCATTTTCAGGGGCCAAATATGTGCTCATATTTATTGATGACTTCTCTAGACGTACATGGGTGTACTTTCTTAAGTACAAGTCTTATGTGTTTGATTCATTCAAGATTTTAAAGATATTTATGGAGAAGCAATATGGTGTTTCTATCAAGAGGATACACATAGATAATGGGGGGGAGTTTGTTAATCAGGATTTCAGGGACTTTTGCACTGAGCATGGTTTGCAACATTAGTTTATAGTACCTTACACCCCTCAGTAGAATGGTGTTGTTGAGAGGAAGAATAAGACTTTACGGGAGATGGCCAATTGTATGATATAGTCACTGTCCATGGATTCTTCATTTTGGGCTGAGGCAGTCAATTGTGCCAATTATATTTAGAATCGGATGCCTCATAAGGCATTATTTCACATGACTCCTGAGGAGGCTTGGACTCATGTCAAGCCCAATGTTTCTACATTTCGAGTTTTTGGTAGTGAGACTTGGGAATTTATTCCTAATGCTCATTGGAAAGCCATGGAGAGTAAAGCCAACCACTCATATTTTTTGGCTACTGTGAGGATGTTAAGGCATACAGGCTGTTTGATCCTAATTCCAAAGAGGTCTTATTTTGGCAAAATGTCCAGTTTGAGGAGTGCTTTCCTTTGATGGATTCTTCATCACCAACTTCTCCCTCTTCATCTGTTGAGGGTGATGTAGATGATAATGATCCACTATCCCCACCACCACCAGATACACAACATTTACCCAAGTGGGCCCACTTTACTGTAGAGGCAGTTGGACCTTTGGCAAGTGATCCTTAAGATTCTCATCGTACACGTGCACAAACATCAGGTGCTAGTATTTTGAGTCATGCCATTTCGGATGATCATATGAGTATTCTATTTTCATGTCAAAGGAAGTTTCAATGAACATATCTTTTTCCTTTGCCATTGATGTCAAAGGGGGAGAGAGAGCATGTGAAAAGGAGTGAAAGATGATCTTTTAAGGGGGAGAAGCAAAACTAAAAATATTGAGAAGTATTTTCAGAACTGGTATGGTGTCTTTGATGGTTTTTCACATCATGTGTTGCCATCAATGACAAGGGGGGAGATTGTTGCAAGAATAGAAAGAGGAATGAAAGTGTTGTCATTGATGTCAACTAGTCAGCTGGTTATCTACTAGTTGTTGTTGACTGTATATGTTGAGGATATTAAAAAAATTGTATTAAAGGAAGATTACAGGTATTCAATTGTTGATGATGATCATATGATACTTTTCCCTATGTTTTTTCTATGTTTTGGTTGACATCCGAGAGAATTGTTACTGGTCTGGATTTCTCTTTGTTGAAGTCTTTTGACTTGCGGGTTTAGAAATAATATGTTCTGATTGCATTGAAGATACTTTTGGTTTCTAGAAGTATTGAGCTTAATTGATCTATGTGTTTTACACTGGTTTTCTTCACCATGTGTTAAGCACTATCTTTGAAGTTGATGAAGCGTGTTGGATCTATTATGGGTCTCGGTGAAGCATGTGTTTGGGTCGCCCTCATTCGAATTCCACCCTAGGATGTTTAGTGTTGACCTAGTTTGAATTTGAAGTTGGATGGCCGACTTTGTATCTTTTCAAGGTTGTAGAAAGTATAAATATAGAATGAGATAGCGATGAAAATTGTTCACAAGAAAAGAAGGAAGATAAGTGAAAGAGCAGACACAACTTAGATGCTATTCTAAAAGTGTGTGAGTTATGTATGTGGTTAATCATTTAATCGGTTTATGTGTTAGTTCCGGTAATTGAATTGAAGGTAATAATATGTGACAACTAATTCAAAAATATATGCTACGAAGTATTTTTTTTTGGAAAACATCGAAGATATGAGTTTCATAAGTGCTCATGTGCTGAAGACACCTAGTTTGTCCATTTTTTGAAAAAAAAGTTGTTACCTAAAAAGGTAGAGGTTTTTGAAAAGTAGAAGTAGTAGAGGTAGCACAGGCAAATTTTTTGAATCTTCTTCAAAAAAGGGCAGATTTTTGGATCAAAATTTGAGATATAGGTTTTGTAGAGAATGTCCGTTTGAATAGAGCTAGATCGTTTGTTTGTTGAAAAACTATTTTTTTCACCAACATGCGAGAACTCCTCAAAAATAGAAGCTACGAAGCAAATATTTTTGGGATAAATTGGAGATATGGGTTTTGTAGGTGCTCGTGTCCTAAAAAGACTCAGACCGTCCATTTTTTGAAAAACTAAGCCGTTCTTGAAAAAAATAGAGTTTTTTGAAAAGTAGTAGTAGAGCCAATTTTTTTTATTCTTCTTTAGAAAAAGGGCAGATTTTTAGAGAAAAATCTTAGATATGGGTTTTGTAGAGAATGTAATTCTAAATAGACCTAGACCGTCCGATTTTTGAAAAATATAATTTTTCACCAACATGTGAGAAACCCTAAAAAATAGAAGCTATGAAGCAATTTTTTTTGGGAAAAATTAGAGATATGGGTTTTGTAGGTGCTCATGTGCTAAAGAGACCCAAATCGTCCATTTTTTGAAAAAACAAGTTGTTCTTAAAACAAATAGAATTTTTGAAAAGTAGAAGTAGTAGAGGTAATAGAGGCAAATTTTTGAATCTTCTTCAGAAAAAGGGTAGATTTTTAGAAGAAAATCTGAGATATGGGTTTTGTAGAGAATGTCCTTTTGAATAGACCCAAATCGTTCGTTTTTTGAAAAATAACTTTTTTAACCAACATGTAAGAACCTCTAAAAATAGAAGTTGTCAACCAATATTTTTGGGAAAAATCAGAATATGGGTTTTGTAAGTGCTTGTGTGCTGAAGAGACCCAAATCATCTATTTTTCAAAAAATTAATTTGTTCCTAAAATAGATAGAGTTTTTTTAAAAGTAGAAGTAGAAGTAGTAGAGGCAATTTTTTTGAATTTTCTTCAAAAAAAGGGTAGATGGGTTTTGTATAGAATGTCGTTATGAATAGATCCAGATCATTCATTTTTTGAAAAACTGATTTTTTCACCAACATGCAAGAATCCTTGAAAAGTAGAAGTTGTAAAGGAAATTTTTTCAAGAAAAATCGAAGATATGGGTTTTGCAGGTGCTCATGTGCTGAAGAGACCCAAATCCCTTGTTCTTTGAAAAACAAACTTGTTACTACAAAAGATAGAGTTTTTTGGAAAGTAGAAGTAGAAGAGGTAACAAAGGAATTTTTTTGAATCTTCTTCAAAAAAAGGGCTGATTTTTGGAGAAAATTTTTAGATATGGGTTTTGTAGAGAATGTCATTCTGAATAGAAAAATTGAAGGTATGGGTTTTTTAGGTGCTCATGTGCTAAAGAGACCCAGATCATTTGTTTTTGGAAAAACTAAGTCATTTCTAAAAAAGATAGAGTTTTTTGAAAAAGGGAATTTTTTTTAAAAGAATCTGAGATATGGGTTTTGTAGAGAATGTCATTCTGAATAGACCCAGATCGTCCATTTTTCAAAAAATTGATTTTTTCACCAACATGCAAAAACCCTTTAAAATAGGAGCTACAAAGAATTTTTGTAAGAAAAATCAGAGATATGGGTTTTGTAGGTGCTCATGTGATGAAGAGACCAAGATCTTCCGTTTTTCAAAAAAACTAAGTTGTTCCTAAAGAAGATAGAGTTTTTTGAAAAGTAGTAGTAGAGGTAACATAGGCAATTTTTTTCAATCTTCAAAAAAAAAGGGTAGATTTTAGGAGAAAAATTTGAGATATAGGTTTTGTAGAGAATGTCACTATCAATAGGCCTAAATCGTCTACTTTTCAAAAAATTGATTTTTTCACCAACAAGCGAGAACCCCTCAAAAACATAAGTTGTGGAGCAATTTTTTTGGAAAAATCAAAGATATGGGTTTTGTACATGCTCGTGTGCTAAAGAGACTCAGATCATTCATCTTTCGAAAAACTAAGTTGTTCCTGAAAAAGATAGAATTTTTTGAAAAGTACAAGCAATAGAGGTTAGTTGAGGCAAAAATTTTAAATGTTATTCAGTAAAACGACAATTTTTCGGAGAAAAAATTGATATATGAGTTTTGTAGAGAATGTTGTTCTGAATAGACTCAGATCGTCGTTTTTGAAATACTATTTTTTTCACCATGCAAGAATCCCTCAAAAATAGAATTTGCAAAGCATATTTTCAGGAAAAATCAGACTCTTAGAGATATAGGGTTTTGTAGGTGTTCATGTATTGAAGAGTGCAAGATCATTTATTTTTCGAAAAACTAAGTTCTTGAAAAAGATAGAGTTTTTTGAAAAGTAGAAGCAATAGAGGTAATAGAGGCAATTTTTTTGAATCTTTTTCAGAAAAATGGTAGATTTTTGGAGAAAAATCTGAGATATGGGTTTTGTAGAGAATGTCGTTTTGAAACCCGAATCGTTTATTTTTTGAAAAACTATTTTTTTCACCAACATGCAATAACCCTTCAAAATAGAAGTTGTGAAGCAATTTTTTTGGGAAAAATCAAAGATATGGGTCGTGTAGGTGCTCGTGTGCAGAAGAGATCCAGATCGTCTATTTTTCAGAAAACTAAGTTGCTCCTAAAAAAGATAAGAGTTTTTTAAAAAGTAGGAGAGGTAGTAGAGGCAAATTTTTTAATCTTGTTCAAAAAAAGGTTAGATTTTTGGAGAAAAATTTGAGTTATGGGTTTTATAGAGAATGTCGTTCTTAATAGACCCAGATCATCTGTTAGTCAAAAAACTGATCTTTTCACCAACATGAAAGAACCCTTCAAAAATAGAAGTTGCGAAGCTAAATTTTTTGGGAAAAATCATAGATATGGGTTTTGTAGGTGCTCATGTGCTAAAGAGACCCTACACAGATCATCCGTTTTTTGAAAAACTAAGTTGTTCCTAAAAAAGATAACTTTTTTTAAAAGTAGAAGTAGTAGAGGTAGCAGAGGCAAAAATTTTGAATCTTCTTTAGAAAAAGGGCAGATTTTTGGAGAAAATTCTGAGATATGAGTTTTGTAGAGAATTTCGTTCTGAATAGACTTAGATCATTTGCATTTCAAAAAATATATTTTTTCACCAACATGCAAAAACCCCTCAACATAGAAGTTGCGAAGCAAATTTTTTTGAGAAAAATCATAGATATGGGTTTCGTTTGTGCTCATGTGTTGATGAAGCGTGTTGGATCTATTATGGGTCCCAGTGAAGAATGTTTTTGGGCCACCCTCATTCTAATTCCACCCTAGGATGTTTGGCACAAACCTAATTTGAATTTGAAGTTGGATGGCTGACTTTATATCTTTTCAAGGTTGCAGATAGTATGAATACAGAATGAGCTAGTGATGAAAATTATACATAAGAAAATAAGGAAGATAAGTGAAAGAGTGGACACAACTTTGATGCTATTCTAAAAGTGTGTGAGTTATGTTTGTGGTTAATCATTTAATCAGTTTATGTGTTAGTTCCAGTAATTGAATTGAAGGTTATAATCTGTGATAACTAATTCAAAAATATATGCTACGAAGTAAATTTTTTTGGAAAAAATCAAAGATATGGGTTTCGTAAGTGCTCGTGTGCTGAAGACACCCAGTTTGGCCATTTTTTGAAAAAAAAAAAATTGTTCCCTAAAAAGATAGTTTTTTGAAAAGTAGAAGTAGTAGAGGTAGCACAGGCAATATTTTTGAATCTTCTTGAAAAAAGGGCAGATTTTTGGATCAAAATTTGAGATATAGGTTTTGTAGAGAATGTCCTTTTGAATAGACTCAGATCATTCATTTTTTGAAAAACTAATTTTTTGATCAACAAGCGAGAACTTCTCAAAAATAGAAGTTTCGAAGGAAATATTTTTGGGATAAATTGGAGATATGGGTTTTGTAGGTGCTCATGTGCTGAAAAGACCAAGACCGTCCATTTTTTGAAAAACTAAATTGTTCTTGAAAAAAATAGAGTTTTTTGAAAAGTAGTAGTAGAGGTAGTAGAGCCAAAAAAAATTATTCTTCTTTAGAAAAAGTTCATATTTTTAGAGAAAAATGTGAGATATGGGTTTTGTAGAGAATGTCATTCTAAATAAACCCAGATTGTCCAATTTTTGAAAAATAATTTTTTCACCAACATGCGAGAAACCCTCAAAATAGAAGCTGCAAAGCAATTTTTTTGGGGAAAAGTCAGAGATATGGGTTTTGTAGGTGCTCGTGTGCTAAAGACCCAAATCGTCCATTTTTTGAAAAAATAAGTTGTTTCTTGAAACATATAGAGTTTTTTGAAAAGTAAAAGTAGTAGAGGTAATAGAGGCAAAAATTTTAATCTTCTTCAGAAAAAGGGTAGATTTTTAGAAGAAAATCTGAGATATGGGTTTTGTAGAGAATGTCTTTTTGAATAGACCCAGATCATGTATTTTTCGAAAAACTATTTTTTTCACCAACATGTGACAACTCCTAAAAATAGAAGTTGCGAACCAAATTTTTTTGGGAAAAATCAGAGATATGAGTTTTGTAAGTGCTCGTGTGCTGAAAAGACCCAGATCATCTATTTTTGAAAAAAATAATTTGATCCTAAGAAAGATAGAGTTTTTTTTAAAGTAGAAGAAATAGAGGTAGCAGAGGCAATTTTTTTTAATCATCTTCAGAAAAAGGGCAAATTTTTGGAGTAAAACCTGAGATATGGATTTCATAGAGAATGTTGTTATGAATAGATCCAGACCATCCATTTTTTGAGAGACTGATTTGTTCACCAACATGCAAGAACCCCCTGAAAAGTAGAAGTTGCAAAGAAATTTTTTTCAAGAAAAATCAGAGATATGGATTTTGTAGGTGCTCATGTGCTACAAAAACCCAAATCGTCTATTTTTTGAAATACTAACTTGTTCCTAAAAAAGATAGAGTTTTTTAAAAAGTAGAAGTAGAAGAGGTAACAAAGGAAAAAATTTTGAATCTTCTTAAGAAAAATATGAGAAATGGGTATTTTAGACTATGTCATTCTGAGTAGAACCAAATCGTTCATTTTTTGAAAAATTGATTTTTCACCAGCATGCAAGATCACCTGCATGCAAATAACCTATCACAAAAGAAGATATGGAGACAAACAAGCAAGGGTTTTCTGGAAACTAAAAATGTATATATCAGAGAGAATGAGAGAATGAATTGATATGAAATACAATGGGATCAATCCTTATAAAAAGGAGATCATGCAAACCCTAATAAAACCCTAATAGGAAAAATCCTAATAGA
Source organism: Sequoiadendron giganteum (assembly GCA_007115665.2). Lineage (NCBI taxonomy): Eukaryota > Viridiplantae > Streptophyta > Pinopsida > Cupressales > Cupressaceae > Sequoiadendron > Sequoiadendron giganteum. The sequence continues at coordinate 325,078,893 of CM021105.1, forward strand.
AGCCCTAATAGGATAACATTTAATAATTAATATAATTATTGAATGTCACTTTATGCAAACTAACGTGAAATCTTAAGAAGGGAATAAAGGTAACTTAATCAACATAATTAAGTTAAGACCTTTACTCTAACACCCCCCCTTAAGATGAGCAACAGTGCAGCTACAAACAAATGCAGAAAAGCAAAGGTAACTACAATGCAAGAAGGCAAACATGGGTCCCAACAACTAGGCCAGATCAGGTACCCAAATACAACCAAATCTCTGTAAAATGGAGAAATAGAGAAAACCTCATGAGAAAAATCTCTACCTTAAAAAGAGAAGAAGAAAGCCAAGAAGAGACATCACTGAAGCAGAAGAAGCTGCAAACAACTGTCGAAAGATAACTGCTATAGTTCTGAAGAACCTTCACTGAAGATAGGATGATTAGGAACAAGAAGACAATAATCTGCATAAGTGCCCATATGACACTACTCGAATTAGATGGCAAACAAAGGCAAACACCTAGAATGAAGATACAGATGGCACAAGAACCAATAGTCTAAAACATTGATCAACTGAGAATGGAAGATTCCTTCCAAGGAAAAACCAAGGAAGAATTAGCACGAACAATATAATAACCCCCCCATAATGTTGAACTGGGAGAGCCTGACAGATCCACTGAAACGATGTGAAACACCCTGTAGTGCATGAAGGAGAAGAAACATCTAAAAGTGCACAAGATAGCACCTGCAACTGAAAAAGTGGTGTGCAAAACAAAGCACACATGCATGAGGCTGGAATCATATGGATCCATGGTCGTCGTGGAGGGACACTCACCAGATAAAGGTGTGATGGCAAACAAAGGCAAACTACACAACCCCCCATGGTATGGATTCAATGTCGTCATGGAGGGATACTCACTGGACAAAGATGTGATGGAAAAACAAAGGCAAACTACACAACCCCTCATGGCACTTTATAATAACAGTGTGAGTATAAAATATGGTACAACCTTATGTGCAAAATCCCCAAAAAATGCATGTACAATAGTGTGGCACTTTATCTCAGTGCGTTTACATAAAAGATAGCTTACAAATGATGCTCAAAATGTCCAAAAAGGACAAGATGCTGGAAATACATGAAGAACAACCAAAAACGAAGCATCCCATCCAAACAAAAAGTTTCCAAGAGCAAATATGTCTAGGTAATCCACCAGAGTGTGAAAACACAAATAACTGAATAAAATATACTTGGAGTGAAATCTGGAAAAATAGCATGGATGAAATTGAAGAGCTCTGAAATATGGTTCCAACACCGCTGAGATTGTGAAAAACGAAGAAACTAATCAAAAGTTATGAGCTTGAGATAGAAAGAATCCCCTTTGTCTTCAACTAGCTGTAGAATGCACCAATGGAAAAGGATGTGATGAGACCCACACCACTAGAAAGATGAGAAAACCAGCTTTTCGATGATATCTCGTTTGCCAAAAAAAATATCGTATGCGCAAGTTACGGCCTTCGGAATAAATCAGCTCCAAAGAGGGAAAAAACCAACGCTCGGTTAAATGTGACGGTCATACGGCCGTCGCAACAAAATCACTGGATTAAATTTGACGGCCAAACGACCGTCACTGTAAAAGCATAATAGGACTTATTTTCAAAAAAAATGTTTAAAAAAAAAATAGAAAACAAAAAAAAATCATTTTTTTAGCAGGCGGGGGTTGCCGCCTGCGGTAGCAGAGTACCGCCGGTCGGCAGTACTGTCAACCGCCGGTCGGCATTAAGCTGTCGGTGGTCGGCAATACACCGACCAATGTACTGCAAGGCTCATAGGCCTGCAGATGCAGGGACCTGCGGGTACCCTTGTACCAGGCCGATAAGCCCTAAAACTACGAAATTTTTTAAAATTTTGATTTTTTGATTTTTTTTTTGTAAAATCAAAATTTTTGTATAATGAAAATTTTGTAGAAAAGTAAATGTTTTTTTTTGACGAAAAAAAGAAATTTCCAAAATTTTTTTTACCAAGCAGGCGATGGCCGTACTGCAAAAAAATTTTGCCTCAAATTTTGACTTTGTCAAAAATGGACGAATGAACAGTCGATTTAGGGGTTTTGGACTGCTGCGGATGCAATGGCAATGTTCGTTTGAGCTGAAAATGCTTCAAAATTTCAGGTATGCCCTAGATCAAGAAAACAAACCCCAAACCCTTGAAGCTCCAAAAATCTTCAAAACAAGAACATGAAGCAACAGGTGTGGAGCTCTGATACCATGTAGGAGTTGAGAAAATACAACACCACAAACCCCAAAGATCACTTACATGCAAATAACCTGTCACAAAAGAAGAGATGGAGACAAACAAGCAAGGGTTCTCTGAAAATTGAAAATGTATATATTAGAGAGAATGAGAGAATGAATTGATATGAAATACAATGGGATCAATCCTTATAAAAAGAAGATCATGCAAACCCTAATAAAACCCTGATAGGAAAAACCCTAATAGAAGCCCTAATAGGATAACATTTAATAATTAATATAATTATTAAATGTCACTTTATGCAAACTAACGTTAAATCTTAAGAAGGGAATAAAGTTAACTTAATCAACATAATTAAGTTAAGACCTTTACTCTAACAGAACCCTCAAAAATAGAATCTACGAAACAATTTTTTTTGGAAAAAATCAAATATATGAGTTTTGTAGGTGCTCGTGTGCTAAAGAGACCTAGATCACCTGTTTTTTGAAAAAATAAGTTATTGTTGAAAAATATAGATTTTTTTGAAAAATAGTAGTAGAGGTAACAAAGGAATTTTTTTTGAATCTTCATAAAACTAATCTTAGAAATGGATTTTTTAGAGAATTCCATTCTAATTAGACCTAGATCATCCGTTTTTTGAAAATTTGATTTTTCACCAACATGCAAGAACCCCTCAAAAACAAAATCTATGAAACAATTTATTTGGGAAAAATGGAAGATATGGGTTTTGTAGGTGCTCGTGTGCTAAAGAGACACTGATTGAGAAAAATTAGAGATATGGGTTTTGTAGGTGAATGTGTTGAAGAGACCTAGATCATCCGTTTTTCAAAAAACTACGTCAATTCTGAAAAAGATAGTCTTTTGAAAAAGGGCAATTTTTTTGAAAAATATCCGAGATATGGATTTTATAGAGAATGTTGTCCTGAATAAACCCAGATCGTCCATTTTTCAAAATTCAAAAGAATAAAAATTTCACCAAAATTGAAAAACCCTTCAAAATAAGAGCTGTAAAGAATTTTTTTTAGGAAAAATTGAAGATATGGGTTTTGTAGGTGCTCATGTGATGAAGAGACCCAGATCTTCCATTTTTCAAAAAAACTAAGTTGTTCCTGAAGAAGATAGAGTTTTTTTGAAAAAGAGTTAGTAGAGATAATATAGGCAATTTTTTTGAATCTTCTTCAAAAAAAGGGCAGATTTTAGGAGAAAATTTTGAGAGATGGGTTTTGTAGAGAATGTCATTATCAATAGGCCTAGATCGTCTACTTTCCAAAAGATTGATTTTTTCACCAACAAGCGAGAACCCCTCAAAAATAGAAGTTGTGAAGCAATTTTTTTGGAAAAATCGGAGATATGGGTTTTGGAAGTGCTTGTGTGCTAAAGAGACTCAGATTATTCATCTTTCAAAAAATAAGTTGTTCCTGAAAAAGATAGAGTTTTTTGAAAATTACAAGCAATAGAGGTAGCAGAGGCAAAAAATTTAAATGTTATTCAGTAAAATGATAATTTTTTGGAGAAAAAACCGAGATATGGGTTTTGTAGAGAATGTTGTTCTGAATAGACTCAGATCGTCATTTTTTGAAATAATGTCTCACCATGTGAGAACCCCTTAAAAATAGAAGTTGCAAAGCAAATTTTCAGGAAAAATCAAAGATATAGGGTTTTGTAGGTGTTCGTGTATTGAAGAGACCAAGATTGTATGTTTTTCGAAAAACTAAATTGTTCCTGAAAATGATAGATTTTTTGAAAAGTAGAAGTGGTAGAGGTAATAGAGGCAAATTTTTTGAATCTTTTTTAGAAAAAATGGTAGATTTTTGGTGAAAAATCTGAGATATGGGTTTTGTACAGAATGTCGTTTTGAATAGACCTAGATCATTCATTTTTTTAAAAACTGATCTTTTCACCAACATGCGTTAACCCTTCAAAATAGAGGTTGCTCAGCAAATATTTTTGGGAAAAATTAGAGATATGGGTCTTGTAGGCGCTCATGTGCTGAAGAGACCAAGATCGTCTACTTTTTGAAAAACTAAGTTGTTCCTAAAAAAGACGGTTTTTTTAAAAGTAGGAGAGGTAGTAGAGGCAAATTTTTGAAACTTCTTTAGAAAAAGGGTAGCTTTTTGGAGAAAAATCTGAGATATGGGTTAAATAGAGAATGATGTTCTAAATAGACCCAAATCGTCCGTTAGTCAAAAAATTGATCTTTTCACCAACATGTGAGAACCCTTCAAAAATAGAAGTTGCAAAGCAAACTTTTTTGGGAAAAATCATAGATATGGGTTTTGTAGGTGCTCATGTGCTAAAGAGACCCAGATCATCCATTTTTTGAAAAACTAAGTTGTTCCTATAAAAGATATTTTTTTGAAAGTAGAAGCAGTAGAGGTAGCAGAGGCAAAAAATTTGAATCTTCTTTAGAAAAAGGGCAGATTTTGGGAGAAAAATATGAGATATCATGGGTTTTGTAGAGAATGTCATTTTGAATAGACTCAAATCGTCTACATCTCAAAAGAATGATTTTTCCACCAACACACAAAAACCCCTCAACATAGAAGCTGCAAAGCAAAAAAATTCTAGAAAAATTGGAGATATGGGTTTTGTTTATGCTCGTGTGTTGATGACACCCAGCTCGTCTATTGTTTAAAAAATATATTTTTTTAAAAAGTAAAAGCAATAGAGGTAACGAAGGAAAATTCTTTTAATCTTCTTTAGAAAAAGAGCAGACTTTTTGAGAAAAAATTGAGATATGTGTTTTGTAGAGAATGTTATTCTGAATAGAAGCTATGAAGCAATTCTTTTGTAAAAAAATCAGAGATATGGGTTTTGTAGGTGCTCATGTGCTGAAGAGACCCAAGTTGTCCATTTTTCGAAAAACTAAGTTATTCCTAGGAAGATAGAGTTTTTCAAAAAGTAGAAGCAATAGAGGAAAATTTTGGAATCTTCTTTAGAAAAATGGTATATTTTTGGAGAAAAATCTAAGATATGGGATTTGTAGAGAATGCCATTTTGAATAGACCTTGATCGTCCATTTTTTAGAAAAACTGATTTTTTCACCCAACGTTTGAGAAACCCTCAAAAATAGAAGTTGCGAAGCAATTTGTTTGGGAAAAATCAAAGATATGGGTTTCGTAGGTGCTTGTGTGCTAAAGAGACCCAGATTGTTCATTTTTTGAAAAAATAAGTTGTTCTTGAAAAAGATAGAGTTTTTTGAAAAGTAGAAGCAATAGAGGTAGTAGAGGCAATTTTTTTGAATCCTCTTCAAAAAACGGGCAGATTTTTGGAGAAAAATATAAGATATTGTTTTTGTAGAGAATGTCATTCTAAATAGACCCAGATCATCCGTTTTTTGAAAAACTGATTTTTCCACCAATAAGCGAGAACCCCTCAAAAAAGAAGCCACACAATAAATTTTTTTGGGAAAAATTAGAGATGGGTTTTGTACATGCTCTTGTGCTGAAGAGACCTAGATCTTCTTATTTTCAAAAAGCTAAGTTGTTCCTAAAAATAGATAGAGTGTTTTGAAAAGTAGAAGCAATAGAGGTAGTAGAGGCAAAATTGTTGAATCTTATTCATAAAAGGGTAGATTTTTGCATAAAAATCTTAGCTATGGGTTTTGTAGAGAATTTCGTTCTAAATAGACCCAAATCGTCCATTTTTTGTAAAACTGATTTTTTCACCAACATGTGAGAACCCCTCAAAAATAGAAGCTACGAACCAAATTTTTTCGAGAAAAATGCGAAATATATGTTTTGTAGGTACTCATGTGTTGAAGAGACGCAGAGTGTTCACTTTTCAAAAAACTAAGTTGTTTCTAAAAAAGATAGAGTTTTTTGAAATGTAGAAGCTATAGAAGAAGTAGAGGCAAATATTTTGAATCTTCTTCAAAAAAATGACATATTTTTGGAGAAAAATATGAGATATGGGTTTTGTAGAGAATGTGGTTCCGAATAGACCCAAATCGTCCATTTTTTCAAACAAATAATTTGTTCACCAACATGCAAGAACCCGTCAAAAATGAAAGTTGTGAAGCAAAATTTTTTTGGAAAAATCAGAGATATGGCTTTAAAAGGTCCTCATGTGCTGAAGAGACCCGGATCATTCATTTTTTGAAAAGATAAGTTGTTTCTGAAAAGGATAAAGTTTTTTGAAAAGTAGAAGTAGATGTAACAGATGTAATTTTTTTGAATCTTCTTTAGAAAAAAGGAGAATTTTTGCAGAAAAATCTGATATATGGGTTTTGTAAAGAATGTCGTTTTGAAAATAAACCCAAATCATCCATTTTAAAAAAAAACTAAAATTTTCACGAACATGCGAGAACCCCTCAAACATAGAAGTTGCAAAGCAAATTTTTCTAGGAAAAATCAAAGATATGGGTTTTGTAGGTGCTTGTGTGCTGAAAAGACCCAAATCATTAGTTTTTCAAAAAACTAAGTTATTCCTGAAAAGGATTAATTTTTTTGAAAAGTAGTAGTAGAGCTAGTAGAGGCAATTTTTTTGAATCTTTTTAGAAAAATGACAATTTTTTGGAGAAAAATCTAAGATATAGGTTTTTGAGAGAATGTCGTTTTGAATAGACCCAGATCGTCCGCTTTTTGAAAAATAGATTTTTTCACCAACATGTGAGAACCCCTCAAAAATAGAAGGGTGATCCCACAATACTGGTTTACAATATTTGGCCAAATTGGACACTGAATTGATTTTTTCTAAATAAATCTTCACTTTCGGGCACCTATAGCGGCTAAACCGTGAGGAATTTGAAGATGATGCAAACTAGTGATTTGTGACATTTTGTCTATAGATTCTAAATATATTTTTTTCAATTTTTTTGGAATCAAATTGTACTTCTTTTTCCATCTCCTTCGAAAACTAGCTTTTTCAGTAAACACCATTTTAAGGAGTGATGCTCACCGTATACAACATTATTTTTTTTCCATGAAAGATAAATTATATTTTTTTTGAATTTAGATTTTTAACTGTGATATCTAGCACTTTCATTTGGTTTCATAGTGTTTTATTGAATATTTTTTCTTTAATCAAGTTTTGAAGTCAAACCAATTACAATTCAGACATAGGTGTAATGTATACAACATAATTTTTTTTGTATGTATCAAAATTGAAATTTCTTTTTGTTGGATCAAGGATTTCAATATCTAGTGCACTGATATTTTAAAAAATAAAATTATAATATGCTATTTTCCACATGTGCAGAACAAAGAATTTGGTTTTCAGTGAAAAACCTACATTTACAAGAAATAAAAAATAAATATAATAATAAAATTAAATTTATTTAAAATTATACTTTTTGGGAAGCTTATAATAAGGACTACATACTTACAAAAAATAAATTTGAAATGAATTCATTTGATCCCCCAAAAGGTAAATCAAAAGTGATTTTTTATCAACATTTTGATAGGTGTAAATGAGACTCTGTTATAGGTATGGTTTAAAACTAGTAGGGTTCTATCCAAGGGGGTTTGATCTAAGGTGGTTTGATCAAACCCTCTTCAATTCGAATCCACCAAATGGAACTTTTAAAGGCTTAAATCATTATATTTTGTAAAAATATGTGATTTCAACAAAAACCAGAATCTCCTAGAAATTGTAAGCCAGCATTGTGGGATCACCCAGAAGTTGTGAACCATTTCTTTTTGGGAAAATCATAGATATAGGTTTTGTAGGTGCTCATGTACTAAAGAGATCCAGATCGTCCTTTTTAAAAAAAAATAAGTTGTTTCTGAAAAAGATAGAGTTTTTCAAAAAGTAGAAGCAATAGAGGTGTAGCAAAGGAATTTTTTTTGAATCTTTTTCAGAAAAAAAAAAGGGCAAATTTTTGGATAAAAATTTGAGATATGGGTTTTGTAGAGAATGTCGTTTTGAATAGACCTAGATCGTCCATTTTTCAAAAAAATGATTTTTTCACTAGCATCTGAGAATACCTCAACAATAAAAGTGTCGAAGCAAATTTTTTCGTGAAAAAATAGAGATATGGGTTTTGTAGGTGCTCGTGTGCTGAAAAGACCCAAATCGTCTATTTTTTAGAAAACTAAGTTGTTCCTAAAAAAGAGAATTTTGAAAAGTAGAAGTAGTAGAGGTAATAATAGAGGCAATTTTTTTGAATGTTCTTCAAAAAAAGGGCAATTTTTTGGAGAAAAATCTAAGATATTGGTTTTATAGAGAATGCCGTTCTAAATAGACCAAGATAGTCTATTTTTTGAAAAACTAATTTTATCACCAATAAGCGACAAACCCTCAAATTAGAAGTTGAGAATCAAATTTCTTTTGGGAAAAATCAGAGATATGGGTTTTGTAGATGCTGTTGTGTTGAAGAGACCCAGATCATCCATTTTTCAAAAAACCTATGTTGTTCCTGAAAAAGATAGAGATTTTTGAAAAGTAGTAGTAGAGGTAGTAGAGACAATTTTTTAAAATCTTGTTAAAAAAATGGCAAACTTTTGGAGAAAAATCTGAGATTTGGGTTTTGTAGAGAATGTTGTTTTGAATAGACCTAGATCATCCATTTTTCAAAAACCTATTTTTTTCACCAACATGTAAGAACCCCTCAATAATAGAAGCTGCAAAGAATTTTTTTTGAGAAAAATCAGAGATATGGGTTTTGTAGGTGCTCATGTGCTATAGAGATGAAAATTGTTTATTTTTTGAAAAACTAAGTTGTTACTAAAAAAAATAGAGTTTTTTGAAAAGTAGAAATAGATTATCTGTTACTAAAAAAAAATGATCAAGTTCTCTTTACATGATCAGGGTTTGATTATCCATTATAAGGGTATCTTAGATGACTATTAGGAACCTTTAGTCGGAGCCTGACTTCAAATTTTTGAGTCGTTGACCTCTACTACTTCTACTTTACAAAAAACACTATCTTTTTAAGGAACAACTTAGTTTTTTGAAAAATGAATGATCTGGGTCTCTTCGGCACACGAGTACATACAAAACCCATATCTTTGATTTTTCTTGAAAAAAATTGTTTAGCAACTTCTATTTCTGAGTGTTTCTTGCATGTTGGTGTACAAATTATTTTTTGGAAAAATGGATGATATGGGTTTATTCAAAATGACATTCTCTGCAAAACCCATGTTTCAGATTTTTCTCCAAAAATCAACCCTTTTTCTAAATAAGATTCAAAAATTTTGCCTCTGCTACTTCTACTTTTCAAACAACTCTATCTTTTCCAGGAGCAATTTAGTTTTTTGAAAAATAGACAATCTGGGTCTCTTTAGCACATGAGCACCTACAAAATGCATATCTTCAATTTTTCCCAAAAAAATTGCTCTACAAGTTCTATATTTGAGGGGTTCTCGCACGTTGGTGGAAAAATCAGTTTTTCAAAAAATGAATTAGAAAACCCATATCTCATATTTTTCTCCAAAAGTCTGCTATTTTTATAAAGAAGATTCAAAACATTTGCCTCTCTACCTCTTTTACTACTTTTCAAAAAACTCTATCTTTTTGAGGAACAACTTAGTTTTTCAAAAAATGGGCGATTTGGGTCTCTTCAGCACACGAGAACCTACAAAACCCATATCTATGATTTTTCCTGAAAAAAATTGCTGCACAACTTCTATTTTTTAGGGGTTCTTGCATGTTGGTGAAAAAATTATTTTTTCAAAAAACATACAATCTAGTTCTATTTAGAACGACATCATCTACAAAACCCATATCTCAATTTTTTCTCCAAAAATCTTCCCTTTTTCTAAAGAAGATTCAAAATATTTGCCTTTGCTACCTCTACTTGTACTTTTCATAAAACTCTATCTTTTTTAGGAACATCTAAGTTTTTCAAAAAATGGATGAATTGGGTGTCTTCAGCACACGAGCACCTACAAAACCCATATCTCTGATTTTTCCAAAAAAATTTTGCTTTGCAGCTTATATTTTTGAGGGGTTCTTGCATGTTGGTGAAAAAATTAGTTTTTCAAAAGAATGGATGATCTGGGCATGTTCCTGAATGACATTGTCTACAAAATCCATATCTCTGATTTTTCTCCAAAAATCTATCTTTTTTTGAAGAAAGATTCAAAAAATTTGCCTCTACTACCTCTACTTCTAGTTTTCAAAAAACTCTATCCTTTTTAGAAACAACTTATTTTTTCAAAAAATGGACGATCTAGGTCTCTTCAGTAGATGAGCACCCACAAAACCCATATTTTCAAATTTTCCCCAAAAAATTTGCTTTGTAACTTCTATTTTTCAGAGGTTCTTGCATGTTGGTGAAAAAATTGACTTTTCAAAAAATGGACGATTAGGGCCTATTTAGAATGGCATTCTCTACAAAACCCATATCTTAGGTTTTTCTCCAAAAATTTACCTTTTTTCTGAAGAAGATTCTAAATTTTTTCCTTTGCTACCTTTACTGCTTCTACTTTTCAAAAAACTCTCTTTCTCAAGAATATCTTAGTTTTTTGGAAAACGGACAATCTGGGGCATTCAACACACGAGCACCTACAAAACCCATATCTCTGAATTTTCCCAAAAAAATTTGATTCACAGCTTCTATTTTGAGAGCTTCTTGAATGTCGGTGAAAAAATCTATTATCGAAAAATGAACGATTTGGTTTTATTTAGAACGACATTCTCTACAAAACCCATATCTTAGATTTTTGGATTCAAAAAGTTTTCCTCTACTACCGCTACTTCTACTTTTCAAAAAACTCTATCTTTTCCAAGAACAAATTAGTTTTTCAAAGAACGGATGATCTCGGTCTGTTCAGCACACGAGCACCTACAAAACCCATATTTTTTTATTTTTCTTCAAAAAATCTTCTCTACAGTTTCTATTTTTGAGGAGTTCTCGCAATGTGAAAATAATAGTTTTTCAAAAAATGGACAATCTAAGTTTATTCAAAACAATATTCTCTACAAAACCCATGTCTTACATTTTTCTCCAAAAATATGCCCTTTTCAGAAGAAGATTCAAAAAATTTGCCTCTGCTACCTCTACTACTACTTTTCAAAAAACTCTATGTATTTTAGGAACAACTTAGTTTTTCAAAAAATGAACGATCTAGGTCTCTTCAAGACGCAAGCACCTATAAAACCCATATCTTCGATTTTTTCCAAAAAAAATTGTTTCGCAGCTTTTATTTTTGAAGGGTTCTCGCATGTTGGTGAAAAAATCATTTTTCAAAAAATTGGACGATTTGGGTCTATTCAGAACGACATTCTCCACAAAACCCAAATCTCAAAATTTTCTCCAAAAATCAACCCTTTTTCTAAAGAAGAGTAAATTTTTTTTCCTCTACTACCTACTTCTACTTTTCAAAAAACTCTCTTTTTCTAGAACAACTTATTTTTTCAAAAAATGGATGATCTGGGTTTCTTCAGCACATGAGCACCCACAAAACCCATATTTTTTATTTTTCCTAAAAAGAAAATTATGTGTAGCTTCTATTTTTGAAGGGTTCTCGCATGTTGGTGAAACAATTAGTTTTTCAAAAAATGGACAATCTGGGTCTATTCAGAATGACATTCTCTACAAAATGCATATCTCAGGTTTTTAAAAAAAAATTTACCTTTGTTACCTCTACTACTTCTACTTTTCAAAAAACTCTATCTTTTTCAAGAATAACTTAATTTTTTTGAAAAACAGATGATCTAGGTCTTTTAGCACACAAGCACCTACAAAACCCATTTATCCGATTTTTCCGGAAACATTTTTCTCTGCAGCTTCTATTTTTCAGGGGTTGTCGCACGTTGGTGAAAAATTTAGATTTTTGAAAAACAAACGATCTGGATCTATTCAGAACGACCTTCTCTACAAAACCCATATATCAAATTTTTATCCAAAAATCTACCATTTTTCTGAATAACATTCAAAATAAATTCATCTACTACCTCTACTGGTTCTACTTTTCAAAAAACTTATTTTTCAAGAACAACTTAGTTTTTCAAAAAATAGACGATCTAGGTCTCTTCAACACATGAGCATCTACAAAACGCATATCTCCAGTTTTTCTTGAAAAAATTTGCTTTGCAACTTCTATTTTTGAGGGGTTCTCACATGTTGGTGAAAAAATCAGTTTTTCAAAAAATGAATGATCTAGGTCTACTTAGAGCGACATTCTCTACAAAACCCATTTCTTAGATTTTTCTTAAGAAGATACAAAAAAAAATTCTCTGGTACCTCTATTGCTTCTACTTTTCAAAAAAATCTATATTTTTCAAGAACTTATTTTTCATAAATGGAGGATCTGGGTCTCTTTCACACACGAGCCCCTGCAAAACCCATATCTTTGATTTTTCCACAAAAAAATGTTTCATAGATTTTATTTTTGATGGGTTGTTGCATGTTGGTGAAAAATCAATTTTTTGAAACACGAAAAATTTGGGTCTACTTAGAATGACATTCTCTACAAAACCCATTTCTCATATTTTTCTTAAGAAGATTCAAAAAATTTGCCTATTGTTACCTCTACTACTTCTACATTTCAAAAAAATCTATCTTTTTCAAAAACAATTTATTTTTTCAAAAAGCCGACGATCTGGGTCTCTTTAGCACATGCGCACCTGCAAAACCCATATCTTCAATTTTTCCAAAAAAATTGTTTCGTAGATTCTATTTTTGAAGGGTTGTTGCATGTTGGTGAAAAATTAGTTTTTCAGTAAGTGAACGATTTGGGTCTACTCAAAACAACATTCTGTACAAAACCCATTTCTCAATTTTTTCTTAAGAAGATTCAAAAAAATTGTCTTTGTTACCTCTATTGTTTCTACTTTTCAAAAAAATCTATCTTTTTCAAGAACAACTTATTTTTTCAATAAACTGATGATCTAGGTCTCTTTAGCACATGAGCACCTACAAAACCCATATCTTCAATTTTTTCGAAAAAAATTGTTTCGTAGATTCTATTTTTGATGGGTTCTTGCATGTTGGTGAAAAATTAGTTTTTCGAAAAAATGATCGATCTGGGTCTACTCAGAACGATATTCTCTACAAAATCCATTTCTTGGATTTTTCTTAAGAAAATTCAAAAAAATTGTCTCTATTACCTCTACTACTTCTACTTTTCAAAAAATGGATGATCTGGGTCTCTTTAGCACATGAGCACCTACAAAACCAATATCTTCGATTTTTCCCAAAAGAATTGCTTCGTAGATTCTATTTTTGAGGTGTTCTTGTATGTTCTTGGAAAATTAGGTTTTTGAAAAAACGAACGGTCTAGGTCTACTTAGAATGGCATTCTCTAAAAAATCCATTTCATAGATTATTCTTAAGAAGATTCAAAAAAACTGCCTTTGTTAACTCTATTGCTTCTTCTTTTCAAAAAAAATCTATTTTTCAAAAACACCTTTATTCAAAAAATGGATGATCTAGGTCTCTTTAACACATCAACACCTGCAAAACCCATATCTCTAAATTTTCCCCCAAAAATTTGTTTCATAGATTTCATTTTTGATGGGTTCTTGCATGTTGGTGAAAAATTAGTTTTTTGAAAAATGATTGATCTGGGTTTACTCAAAACGACATTCTCTGCAAAATCCAATTCTTAGATTTTTCTTAAGAAAATTCAAAAAAATTGTCTTTATTACCTCTACTACTTCTACTTTTCAAAAAAATCTATCTTTTTGAAGAAAATTTTATTTTTTCAAAAAATGGACAATTTGGGTCTCTTTAGCACATGAGCACCTACAAAACCCATATCTTCGATTTTTCACAAAAAAAAGTGTTTCGTAGATTCTTTTTTTGAGGGGCATAACATGGTGAAAAATTATTTTTTTGAAAAACGGACGATCTGGGTCAACCAGTCACAACGAGATTCTCTACAAAATCCATTTATCATATTTTTCATAACAAGATTTAAATTTTTTACCTCTATTACCTCTACTACTACTTTTCAAAAAAATCTATCCTTTTTGAGAACAACTTAGTTTTTGATAAAAAGGATGATCTCGGTTCTCTTTAGCACATGAGCACCTATAAAACCCATATCTTCAATTTATCCCCAAAAAAATATTTCGTAGATTCTATTTTTGAGGGGTTTTTGCATGTTGGTTAAAAATCAATTTTTCAAGAAATGGATGATCTGAGTGTACTCAAAACGACATTCTCTACAAAACCCATTTCTCATAATTTTCTTAAGAAGATTCAAAAAAATTGCCTTTGTTACCTTTACTACTACTTTTAAGCAAAATCAATCTTTTTTCATAACAACTTATTTTTCTAAAAAATGGATCATCTCGGTCTTTTTAGCACGCGAGCACCTGCAAAACCCATATCTTCGATTTTTCCCAAAAAAAATGTTTCGTAGATTCTATTTTTGATGGGTTCTTGCATTTGGTGAAAAATCAATTTTTCGAAAAACGGACGATCTCGGTTTACTCATAACGACATTCTCCACAAAACCCATTTTCTCAGATTTTTCTTAAGAAGATTCAAAAAAATTCCCATTGTTACCTCTACGACTTCTACTTTTCAAAAAATCTATGTTTTTCAAAAACAACTTATTTTTTCAAAAAACAAACGATTTTGGTCTGTTTAGCACACAAGCACCTGCAAAACCCATATCTTCGATTTTTCCCAAAAAAATTGTTTCGTAGATTCTATTTATGAGGGGTTCTTGCATGTTGGTGAAAAATGACTTTTTCGAAAAGCTGACGATCTGGGTGTACTCAGAACGACATTCTTTAGAAAACTAATTTCTTAGATTTTTCTTAAGAAGATCCAAAAAAATTACCTATGTTACCTCTACTACTTCTACTTTTCAAAAAATGTCTCTTTTTCAAGAACAACTTATTTTTTCAGAAAATGGATGATCTAGTTCTCTTTAGCACATGAGCACCTACAAAACCCATATCTTCGATTTTTCCCAAAAAAAATGTTTCATAGATTCTAATTTTGAGGGGTTCTTGCATGTTGGTGAAAAGATATTTTTTGGAGAATTGAACAATTTGGGTGTACTCAGAAAGACATTCTCTACAAAACCCATTTCTTAGATTTTTCATAAGAAGATTCAAAAAATTTGCCTTGTTACCTTTACTACTACTTTTCAAAAAAATCTATCTTTTTTCATAACAACTTATTTTTTCAAAAACCAGTTGATTTGGGTCTGTTTAGCACACGAGCACTTGCAAAACCCATATCTTCAATTTTTTCCAAAAAAAATATTTTGTAAATTTTATTTTTGATGGGTTCTTGCATTTGGTGAAAAATCAGTTTTTTGAAAAATGGACAATCTAGGTTTACTCAGAACGACATTCTCTAGAAAACCCATTTTCTAAGATTTTTCTTAAGAATATTCAAAAAAATTCCCTCTGTTACCTTTACTACTACTTTTCAAAAGTCTATTTTTTTCGAAAACAACTTATTTTTTCAAAAAATAGAGGATCTAGGTCTCTTTAGCACCCAAGCACATGCAAAACCCATTTCTTTGATTTTTCCCAAAAAAATTGTTTTGTAGATTCTATTTTTGAGGGGTTCTTGCATGTTGGTGAAAATTTAGTTTTTGAAAAGCGTACAAACTGGGTTTACTCAAAACGACATTCTCTACAAAACCCATTTCTCAAATTTAAAAAAAAAAGATTCAAAAAAATTGACTTTGTTACCTCTACCATTTCTACTTTTCAAAAAAATCTATATTTTTCAAGAAGAACTTATTTTTTCAAGAAACAGACGATTTGGGTCTCTTTAGCACACTAGCACCTGCAAAAGCCATGTCTTTTATTTTTCCCCGAATAAATTGTTTTGAATATTCTATTTTTGATGAGTTCATGCATTTGGTGAACAATTAGTTTTTCGAACGATCTCGGTCGTAGATTCTATTTTTGATGGGTTCCTGCATGTTGGTAAAAAATCATTTTTTTGAAAAATGATTGATCTGGGTTTACTTAGAACAACATTCTCTACAAAATCCATTTATTAGATTTTCTTAAGAAAATTCAAAAAAAAATGTCTCTATTACACCTCTACTACTTCTACTTTTCAAAGAAATCTATCTTTTTCAAAAACAACTTATTTTTTCAAAAAATGGATGATGTGTGTCTCTTTAGCACATGAGCACTTACAAAACCCATATCTTTGATTTTTCCCAAAAGAAAAAAATTGGAGATTCTATTTTTGAGGGGTTCTTGCATGTTGGTGAAAAGTCATTTTTTTGAAAAACGGGCGATCTGATCCTACTCACACTAACATTCTCTACAAAACCCATTTCTCATATTTTTCTTAAGAAGATTAATTTTTTTTTCCTATATTACCTCTACTACTACTTTTCAAAAAAATCTATCCTTTTCAAGAACAATTTATTCTTTCAAAAAAAGAATGATTTGGGTCTCTTTAGCACACAAGCACCTACATAGTAACAAAATCCATATCTTTGATTTTTCCCAAAAAACTTATTTCATAGATTCTATTTTTGAGGGGTTCTTGCATGTTGGTGAAAAATCATTTTTTCGAGAAATGAACGATTTGGGCATACTCAAAATGACATTCTCTACAAAACCCATTTCTTAGATTTTTCTTAAGTAGATTCAAAAAAATTGCCTTTGTTACCTTTACTACTTCTACTTTTAAGAAAAATCTATATTTTTTCATAACAACTTATTTTTTCAAAAAATAGATCATCTTGGTCTTTTTAGCACACGAGCACTAGCAAAACCCATATCTTCGATTTTTCCCAAAAAAAATTGTTTCGTAGTGTAAGGCCCCTCCTTTTGCATGATAGTTACAAATACTTAAATTATACTATTGGCATATTTTTCCTTGGTAGCGATAATTGGTTGAGTTAAATGAATGAACTATTCAACTTAGAACTATTAAGGAACATGCAATGAACATGATACCTAATTAAGATGTTAGTATGTGGTTAGTATCACAAGATGTTTATATGATTGTTTGGTACCATACATTTATCTCTTGAGGCTTCATCATCCAAAGTGGTCATCAATTTGTGAATCTTACTAATGTACATTGTATCCACATTCCATGTGATTGGTTGAAAAACTTGCAATTGAAATATATAGGATAGCCCCTTTGACAAGGGTGGGGTGTATCATGGATAAACATTAATATACGATGGTTATTAACCCTCTTATATGATTAGCTACCTTGTAATCATGTACGAAAGGAAGGCAGTTTAGATAGATTGCTATTATTGGTGAATTTGTGATTTTATGAATTTAACATTGACAAGAAAAGGTTTGCTTTATTGTAAACATTGGTCATACTATTGTGGTACAAATTTTATGAACTTGGTAAAGTTTTATTTGGAATGCCACTTCTCTTACATTGTTCTCTTTAGAGCTATATATGGTTATATTATGATTGGTCATGTGAATTATAAATTAACATGTTAATTTATCTACTTCATCTTAATGGTCATTTTTGTAAGTAAAAAGTGAAATTATATAGGAAGGATGCTATTTTGATATTCAGGTGACATTTTGAATATGATGACTAGATTACTTAGACATATTGGATTTAAATTGGTATGTGTACAATTAGCATTATATAGTGCTAACATTTAGCGACAAGAAGCTTTCCTTCAAATGTTCAAGATTGGACTACGATCATCCAAGCTATCGAAGTAAGAAACTTTAATTATTATCCAATCGATTCTTTAATTTCAATATTTCATTTAAATTATTTCACATTGGAGTATTAACAAGGATGCAAGTGTGCAGGAGTATAAATGGTCAATGGAAGGCGAGAGGACCACCAAGACCCTAGCTATCCCCACTTCACAATGTGAAGTTATGTTTTAATGATGTGATTGTTGAGATATGTATAATGTTTTGTATGACCAAGTGATTATTTTAATTTTCTTGGGGAAAAGAGTTAGGTGAATTTTAAAATCCATACCCGAGTGTTTAGGGTTAGGTCATGAAAAGAGGGGATAAAAAAGTGATTTTTGGGCACTATTTTGGGGGGAGTTGAATGACGGGGGTGGGGGCTGAAGCTTTATGTGAGGAGGAGGAATGGTTGTGCTACAAGTATGAGGTAGATTTCTGGTATAGTATAGTTGTTGCATGTTTCTCCTTGTTGTTTGATGTTGTTGTAATTTCTGATAGAGTAGTTTCTATTGTGAGTTTCCCTTGGTTGTTACAAGTTTTATTGTTGTTATTGTAAGCAATAGGAGGAAATGAAATATGAGTGTGTTTTGGAATGACTGTATGTATATAGGCCTTCTCAGTGAGGATGGAAACATTCTATTGTTATGCTGAGATACCCATTTATGTTTGAACCCACAACAATCCTTGTTGTGGGTGAATTATGTGAAAATTGTATGTTGTTTGTCAAAAACAAATTGGTCACAAGAATTTGAAGGGTCTTCGGTGGTTTCTCTTGGCTCGGGGTTGGCTAGAGCCCTTGTGGCTTGATGATGCTAATATGGATGGGAGGAGAGCTTTTCCTTCCTATTGGTTGTGTTTGAGTTTTTGGGTTTGCTAATCTGCAGCTAGTATTTCCTCACCATCTACTCACCCTATGCTCAGCTCCTCCAATGTACATTTAAAGTTATATGTTAGGTGAAAAAACAAATGTCCTTTCTATCAGTTGAAAGAACATTTTAATAGACTTGTATTATATCATATGTAGTGTAGGAGGATGTATATGTTCTTATTTTGAGACTTTCAGAAAACTTTAATCTGGATATTCAAATTTACACCTGTATGAACATCCACATGCTCTTTTCAAGAGGCTCTAGGAATTTTAAACTATATACCTTAGTAAGGTCTATATAGAAAAACAAAAGAAATCACTTTGAGAAGGGTATGAATATGGAATTAGCCAGATACAACTCTTCATTTGATTCTTTTTGGAAAGGAAATAAAACTCATTCACCTGTAGGTTCCAAATACTTGCTAGCAAATGTCAAATTTAATTCTTTTTACTTGTGTCACTGAAACTCATATGAAACCTATCAAACATGTATTAAGAATGAATGGTCAAGTGTTCTAAAATTATAGATCTATAGATAAATCTATTCTTGTAGTTTCTTGAAGGTATTAATTTTGGGATGGGTTTTACAACTTCTTTCTTTCCTGAGATCTAATCTACTCAATTGCTTTGTTTTCTTCTTTGTGTTCCTACAAGGAGATTCATGAATAAGCACCTATTAATAAATAGATACAAAAGTTAACATAAGAGAAAATAAAATTTAAACAAAAAATATATAGATAAATAAATCCCATTAAAGGCCTTGAGGAGGCCATGAGTTTTCCCTATTAAAAATCAACCATGGCTGGTGTAACAAGGAGAAACCCAGCTTACTTTGGTGGATAGCAAGCTCCCGTTTGATGGCTCTGGCTCGTACTCTCCGCAACCGATGGTGGATGAGCCTGGTGAGGTTCAGGGTGCTATGAATGTTGCGGTGGATTTGGACAAGGTGGCGAAGAGATTGGACACTCTGGACAAAATATTTCAGGGGCTGACTCGCTTCACCATGAAACTGGGTCACTTTATTATGAGTACTCTATCTAATGCCATAAAAGAGGAACTAGAGGGGAACAATATCCAGGAAAACAAGGAGTGGGTGGGAGATGAGGCGGTGGACCTCCTGATTAAAAACTGGGACGATGCCAGTTAGTTGCTCCTGGTGCTGGTTTGTCAGTTGTTTCTCAGCTGTTGATGTGCTGCCTTTGGGTTATCTCTATTTTTTCCTATTTATGTTAGTTGTTTAAGACTTGTCCTTTTTTGGCCCTAGTGGCTCATTGTGTAGGGTACAACGCCCTGTAAATGTTGTTTAACTTTTCAAAAACAAGGAGAAACCCACATTTTATGAATTGGAATTCTAAATCAAAATATTAAAAAAAATAAGAAGGGATACCAGTAAATAGGTAGCTCTGTGCATCTAGGTTTCAATTAGGGAAAAGAAAAAGGCCCCTAAACCTTAAACTTGAGACTTTACCCTGAAGGCCAATAGTCTCTTTGAGGGCGGCCCCATAGTTCCTCCTCTACTCCCTCAACATTTAGATGGTGGTCTGGGAAGGAAGCTAAGAACTTGTATCATGGAGATAATTATTCTGCGGCCAAAATAAACCCATCGTCCTCTATATAATGCGGATGCATCCTCGCTTAGGCTTAGTTGCTTCCAAGGTAATCTATATGCCCTTGCTGCTATGAAATTTTGAGGTTCTACACTTCTCTCTATTTAGCTTTTGGAGCTATTTAGCAAGCCACACCTATGCTTAATGGCACTTCCATACCTTCCTTTCCTTTCTCAACTACATGAGCACCTACAAAACCCATATCTTCGATTTTTCCAAAAAAAATTGTTTCGTAGATTCTATTTTTGAGGGTTATTGCATGTTGGGGAAAAGTTAATTTTTTGAGAATCAAATGATCTCAGTGTACTCAAAATGACATTCTCTACAAAACCCATTTCTCGGATTTTTCATAAGAAGATTCAAAAAATCTGCCTTGTTACCTTTATTGCTTCTACTTTTCAAAAAATTCTATCTTTTTTCAGAATTTTTTTTTTTAAAAAAATGGATGATCTGGGTCTCTTTAGCACACAAGTACTTGCAAAACCCATATCTTCGATTTTTCCAAAAAAAATTGTTTCGTAGATTCTATTTTTTATCAGTTCTTGCATTTGGTGAAAAATTAGTTTTTTGAAAAATAGACGATCTGAGTTTACTCAGAACGACATTCTCTACAAAACCCATTTTCTAAGATTTTTCTTAAGAATATTCAAAAAAAATTCATCTGTTACCTTTACTACTACTTTTCAAAAGTCTATCATTTTCAAAAACAACTTATTTTTTTGAAAAATAGGCAATCTGGGTCTCTTTAGCACCTGAGCACCTCCAAAACCCATATCTTCAATTTTTCCCAAAAAAAATATTTTGTAGATTCTATTTTTGAGGGGTTCTTGTATGTTGGTGAAAAATTAGTTTTACGAAAAGTGTACAATCTGGGTTTACTCAAAATGATATTCTCTACAAAACCCATTTCTCAAATTTTTTTAAAAAAAGATTCAAAACATTTACTTCTGTTATCTCTACTATTTCTACGTTTCAAAAAAATCTATCTTTTTCAAGAAGAACTTATTTTTTCAAAAACATGTACTACTTGGGTCTCTTTAGCACATGAGCACCTGCAAAAGCCATATCTTGTATTTTTCCCCAAATAAATTGTTTCGAATATTTTATTTTTGATGAGTCCATGCGTTTGGAATTAGATTTTCGAATGTTCTGGGTTTACTCAAAACGACATTCTCTACAAAACCCGTTTCTTAGATTTTTTCTTAAGAAGATTCAAAACATTTTCCTCTATGACCTCTACTAATACTTTTGAAAAAAATCTATCTTTTCAAAAACAACTTATTTCTTCAAAAAAGATCAAGTTCACTTTAGCACACGAGCATCTACAAAACCCATATCTTCGATTTTTTCCCAAAAATAATGTTTCATAGATTCTAATTTTGAGGGGTTCTTGCATGTTGGTGAAAAATCAGTTTTTTAAAAAGTGGACGATCTGGGTTTACTCAAAACAACATTCTCTACAAAACCTATTTTTCAGAATTTTCTTAAGAAGATTCAAACAAATTACCTCTGTTAGTAACTCTACTACTACGTTTCAAAAAAATCTATCATTTTCAAAAAAAACTTATTTTTTCAAAAAACGGACGATTTGGGTCTCTTTACCACATGAGCACCTACAAAACCCATATTTTCGATTTTTCCCCAAAAAAATTTCATAGATTTTATTTTTGAGGGGTTCTTGCATGTTGGTGAAAAATCTATTTTTCAAAAAATGGACGATCTAGGTTTACTCAGAAAGACATTCTCTACAAAGCCCATTTCTCAAATTTTCCTTAGGAAGATTCAAAAAATTTGCCTCTATTACCTCTACTACTTCTACTTTTCAAAAAAAATCTCTTTTCCAAAAACAACTTATTTTTTCAAAAATTGGACAATCTCAGTCTCTTTAGCACACGAGCACCTACAAAACCCATATCTTCGATTTTCCCCCAAAAAAATTGTTTCATAGATTTTATTTTTGAGGTTCTTGCATGTTGGTGAAAAATTAGTTTTTGAAAATGGATGATTTTGGTCTACTCAAAACGAAATTTTGTACAAAACCCATTTGTCATATTTTTCTTAAGAAGATTCAAAAAAATTGCCTTTGTTACCTCTACTACTACTTTTTAAAAAAACTATATTTTTCAAAAACAACTTATTTTTTCAAAATCTCTTTAGCAGACAAGCACGTACAAAACCCATATCTTTGATTTTTCTCAAAAAAAAATGTTTCGTAGATTCTATTTTTGATGGTTTTTGCATGTTGGTGAAAAATCAGTTTTTTGAAAAATAGATGATTTGGGTTTACTCAGAGTGACATTCTCTACAAAACCCTTTTCTTAGATCTTTTGGAAAAAGATTAAAAAAATTTGCCTCTATTACCTCTACTACTTCTACTTTTCAAAAAAATCTATCATTTTCAAAAACAACTTATTTTTCAAAAAATGGATGATCTAGGTCTCTTTAGCACACAAGCACCTATAAAACCCATATCTTCAATTTTTCCAAAAATAAATAATCGTAGATTCTATTTTTGAGGGGTTCTTGCATGTTGGTAAAAAAATAGTTTTTCAAAAAATGGACGATCTGGGTCTACTCAGAATGACATTCTCTACAAAACATATTTCTTAGATTTTTCTTAAGAAGATTAAAAAAAATTGTCTCTATTACCTCTATTGCTTCTATATAAAAAAAAACTATTTTTCAAGAGCAACTTTTTTTTTTTTTTAAACAAACAATTTGAGTCACTTTCGCATACAAGCACCTACAAAACCCATATCTTCGATTTTTCCCAAAAAAATTGTTTCGTAGATTCTAGTTTTGAGGGGTTTTTGCATGGTGGTGAAAAATAAGTATTTCAAAAAATGGATGATTTGGGTCTACTCAGACCAATAATCTCTACAAAACCCATTTCTCTTTAGCACATGAGCACCTACAAAACCCATATCTTTGATTTTCCCCAAAAAAAAAATCGTAGATATTATTTTTGAGGGGTTTGTGCATGTTGGTGAAAAATCTGTTTTTCAAAAAGTGGATGATCTAGGTCTACTCAGAACGACATTCTCTACAAAGCCCATTTCTCATATTTTTCTTAGGAAGATTCAAAAAAATTGTCTCTATTACCTCTACTACTACTTTTTAAAAAATCTATATTTTTCAAAAACAACCTATTTTTTCAAAAAACGGACGATTTGTGTCTCTTTAGCACACGAGGACCTACAAAACCCATATCTTCGATTTTTCCCAAAAAAAATTGTTTCGTAGATTCGATTTTTGAGGGGTTCTTGCATGTTGGTGGAAAATCAGTCTTTCGAAAAACAGACGATATGGGTCTACTCAAAATGGCATTCTCTACAATACCCATTTCTTAGATTTTTCTTAAGAAGATTTAAAAAAATTGTCTATGTTACCTATACTGCTTCTACTCTTCAAAAAAAAATAAAAAATTCAAGAACAACTTATTTTTTCAAAAGCAAGCGATCTAGGTCTATTTAGCACATGAGCACCTACAAAACCCATAGCTTCAAATTTTCCGAAAAAAATTTATTTTGTAGATTTTATTTTTGAGGGGTTCTTACATGTTGGTGAAAAATCTATTTTTCAAAAAATGGACTATCTGGGTCTACTTAGAACGACATTCTCTACAAAGCCCATTTCTCAGATTTTTCTTAGGAAGATTAAAAAAATTTGCCTCTATTACCTCTACTACTACTTTTCACAAAAATATCTTTTTTCCAAGAGCAACTTATTTTTTGAAAAATTAGATGATTTGGCTCTTTTTAGCACACGAGCACATACAAAACCCATATCTTCAATTTTTCCCAAAAAAAATGTTTCGTAGATTATATTTTTGAGGGTTTCTTGCATGTTGGTGAAAAATCAGTTTTTCGAAAAACGGACGATGTGGGTGTAGTCAGAACGACATTCTCTACAAAACCCATTTATCATATTTTTCTTAAGAAGATTAAAAAAATTAGCCTCTGTTACCTCCACTGATTCTAATTTTCAAAAAAATGTATCTTTTTCAGGAACAACACATTTTTTCAAAAAATGAACGATCTGGGTCTCTTTAGCACACGAGCACCTACAAAACCCATATCTTTGATTTTTTCCAAAAAAATATTTCGTAGATTTTTGTTTTTAGGGCTTCTTGCATGTTGGTCAAAAATCAGTTTTTGAAAAATGGACGATTTTGGTCTACTCGGAGCGACATTCTCTACAAAACCCATTTCCCGGATTTTTCTTAACAAGATTAAAAAAATTGGCCTCTATTAGCTCCACTCCTACTTTTTTTTTTAAATCTCCTTTTCAAAAACAACTTATTTTTTCAAAAATAGACGATCTGGGTCTTTTTAGCACACGAGCACCTACAAAACCCATATCTTTGATTTTTCCAAAAAATAATTGTTTCGTAGATTCTATTTTTGAGGGGTTCTTGCATGTTGGTGAAAAATCAGTTTTTTGAAAAATGAATGTTTTGGGTTTACTCAGAACAACATTCTCTACAAAACCCATTTCTTAGATTTTTCTTTAGAAGATTCAAAAAATTTGCCTCTATTACCTCTACTACTACTACTGAGAAAAATCTATCGTTTTCAAAAACAACTTATTTTTTCAAAAAACGGACAATTTGGGTCTCTTTAGCACACGAGTACCTGCAAAGCCCATGTCTTTGATTTTTCCCAAAAAAATTGTTTCGTAGATTCTATTTTTAGGGTTCTTGCATGTTGTTGGTGAAAAATCAGTTTTTCAAAAAATGGACGATCTGGGTTTACTCAGAAGGACATTCTCTACAAAACTCATTTATCACATTTTTCTTAAGAAGATTCAAAAAATTAGCCTCTGTTACCTCCACTAATTCTACTTTTCAAAAAAATGTATTTTTTTCAAGAACAACACATTTTTTCAAAAAATGGACGATCTAGGTCTTTTTAGCAGACGAGCACCTGCAAAACCTATATCTTCGATTTTTCCCAAAAAAATTGTTTCATATTCTATTTTTGAGGGGTTCTACATGTTGGTAAAATATTAGTTGTTTGAAAGAGGCGCGATTTTGGTCTACTCAGAACAAAATTGCTACGAAACCCATTTCTCAGATTTTTCTTAAGATTCAAAAAAATTGCCTCTATTACCTCTACTACTACTTTTTTTTTAAATCTCTTTTCCAAGAACAACTTATTTTTTTTAAAAACAGACGATCTGGGTCTCTTAAGCACAAGAACACTTGTAAAACCCATATCTTATATCTTTCCCAAAAAAATTATTTCATAGATTCTAGTTTTGAGGGGTTCTTAGTTGTTGGTGAAAAATCAGTTTTTCAAAAAATGGACGAGCTAGGTGTTCTCAGAACAACATTCTCTACGAAACCCATTTCTCAGATTTTTCTTAAGAAGATTCAAAATAATTGCCTCTATTACCTCTACTGATTCTACTGTTCAAAAAAATCTATCTTTCAAGAACAACTCATTTTTTCAAAAACGGACGATCTAGGTCAGTTAAGCACACGAGCACCTGCAATACCCATATCTTTGGTTTATTGAGATGTTCCAAGAACAACTTATATTTTTTAAAAATAGATACTTAGGTATATAGTGGGTCCAACTTTAATTATTTATATGGTGAATGTTGATTTTCCATCGATATACAGTCGAGGTCAATTAACACCTGATTTTAAGGCTACATTGTAGCTGTGTCATGCAAACTCCCATTTTTCACCCATTATCGACCAAGTTTGAGATCTTTAAATTTAGATTGTGTTATAGATGACTATTAGGAACCTTTATTTTCTATCCACTTTCGTGAATGTTTACTTTCCATTGATTTAATGTCAAGTTTGGCTAACACCGAATTTTAAGGCTACGTTGCACCTGTGTCATGCGAACTCCCATTTTTCACCCATAGTTTACAATTTTTGGAGAAATTTTATTTTAGATTGTGTTTTAGATGACTATTAGGAACCTTTATTTTCTATTGGCTTTCGTGAACGTTGATTTTCCATTGATTTACAACCGAATTTGGCTAACACTTGAATTTAAGGCTACGTTGAAACTGTGTCATGCGAACTCCCATTTTTAACCTATAATCAACAAAGTTTGAAGAACACTGATTTTGGATTGTGTTGTAGATGACTATTAGAAACCTTTATTTTCTCTCATTTTTTGTGAATGTTGATTTTCCATGAATTTACAACTGAGTTTGGCTAACACCTTATTGTAGGGCTACGTTGATGTTGTTTCATGCAAACTCCCATTTTTCACCCATCATCAACCAATTTTGGAGAACTTTGATTTTATATTATGTTGTAGATGACTATTTAGGAATCTTTATTTTCTATTGACTTTCATGAACGTTGGTTTTCCATAGATTTAAAACCGACTTGGGCTAACACCTAATTTTAAGGCTATGTTATAGTTGTTTCATGCGAACTCCCAAATTTCATCCACAATCAACCAAGTTTCAAGAATTTTGATTTTAGATTGCATTGTAGATGACTATTAGGAACCTTTATTTACTATCGTCTTTCGTGAACGCTGATTTTCCATCGATTTACAAAGAAGTTTGTCTAATACCTAATGAACGTTGATTTTGCATCGATTTACAGCTGAGTTCAGCTAACACCTGATTTTTAGGCTATGTTGCAACTATGTCATGCAACTTCCCATTTTTCACCCATAATCAACAAAGTTTGGAGTAATTTGATTTATATTGTGTTGTAGATGACTATTAGGAATATTTATTTTCCATCAACTTTTGTGAACATTGATTTTCTATCGATTTATAGTTGAGTTTAGCTAACACTTGATTTTAAGGCTACATTACAATTGTGTCATGTGAACTCCCATTTTTGACCCATAGTCAACAAAGTTTGAATCCTTTATTTAATATCACCTTTCGTGAATGTTGATTTTTCAGTAGATTTGCAGCCATGTTCGTCTAACACCTAATTTTAAGGCTATGTTGCAATTGTGTCATGCAAACTCCCATTTTTCACCCATAATCAACCAGGTTTGGAGAAATTTGATTTTAGATTGTGTTGTAGATGACTATTAAGAACCTTTATTTTCTATCAGTTTTCATTTATGTTGAATTTCCATCAATTTAATGTTGAGTTCGATGAACACCTGATTTTAAAGCTACTTTGCAGTTGTGCCATGTGAACTTCAATTTTTCATCCATAACCAATCATGTTTGGAGAAATTGATTTAAGATTGTGTTGTAGATGACTATTAGGATCCTTTATTTTATATCACCTTTTGTGAATGTTGATTTTTGATCAATTTACAACCAAGTGTGTGTAACACCTAATTTTAAGGCTATGTTGTAGCTGTGTCATACGAACTCCCATTTTTCACCCATAATCAACCAATTTTGAAGAAGTTTGATTTTATATTGTGTTGTAGATGACTATTAAAAACCTTTATTTTCTATCAATTTTTGTGAATGTTGAATTTCCATTGATTTAATTTTGAGTTCGTTGAACACCTGATTTTAAGGCTACATTGTAGCTGTGTCACATGAACTCCTATTTTTCACCCATAATCAACCATGTTTGGATAAATTTGATTTAGGATTGTGTTGTAGATGACTATTAGGATCCTTTATTTTGTATCACCTTTCGTGAACGTTGATTTTTGATTGATTTACAACCAAGTTCATCTAACACCTAGTTTTAAGGCTACTTTCCAGCTGTGTCATGCAAACTCCCATAATTCTTCCATAATCTACCAGGTTTGGAGAATGTTGATTTTTGATTGTGTTTTAGATGACTATTAAGAACCTTTATTTTCTATTTGTTTATTTGTTTTCGTGAGTGTTGAATTTCCATTGATTTAATGTTGAGTTCGATGAACACCTGATTTTAAGGCTATGTTGCACCTGTGTCACATGAACTCCCATTTTTCACCAATAATCAACCATGTTTAGAGAAATTTGATTTAGGATTGTGTTGAATATGACTATTATGATCCTTTATTTTATATCGCCTTTTGTGAACGTTGATTTTTGATCGATTTACAACTAAGTTTGTCTAACACCTAATTTTAAGGCTACATTGGAGTTGTGTCATGTGAAATCCTATTTTTCACCCATAATCAACTAGGTTTGGAGAAGTTTGATATTAGATTTTTTTGTAGATGACTTTTAAGAACCTTTATTTTCTTTGAGTTTTTGTGAATGTTAGCATTATATACATTCACCTAGATTGTCTATACTACTCATATGGGATAGAAGTAGTAGAGATATGGATTTAAGGAAAGTGGGTAACAGATAAGTAGGTGCTTGTCAAGAGCACCTACTTAATAAAAAATATATCTAATAAGAGGTGCTTTTGAATTTACAACCTTTAATTAGGTATATGTTTGATTAGGTATATGTTTAATTGTGTATATGTTTGGACCCACTAATGGAACAACATGTAACAATATGTCATAACCAAATAAGTTATATGCCCAATCAAATAAGATGACAAAACATGACTGTGTAAATTGATTTAGAATAAGATCTAAAAATAATGATGGCTTTACAAAAATTGTGCAATGAATTTCATCAAAGAGGAGAGATAACCCATCAAATATGTCCTCTAATCTATAATTTGAGACTCATAAAACAAATTAATTATACCTATAAAATGCTCATCCAATAAAGCTAAATTTGAAAGAAAATGATCATCTTGCTTAATTTAAGTATTGGAAACGAAAACTCTAAAATATGAAGAATCAAGAGGTGAAGACTATGGAAGCTCTTCATAAGGCTTAAGATCCCTAAGGTTCAAGTAACCAAGGTGAGCCTCTAATGAACTATCCACACTTGATGTAGGAGTATCAACCTTAGCGAAATCTTCAATAAGTAGAGTTAATCTCTGATGGGGGTCTTTGTTATAGTCACCCCTTATTGGGGGAAGATGAGGGTGGTCAAGTAGTTTTTTTTGATGAGGTTGATTGTGTTCATGATAGTTTGCCTCATCTACAAGGATTTTTTTTTTTCTATTAGCTAGTTTCAGTTATGTAGGGGCAGCTAGCAAGCTTTCCAGTTCTCTCTTCAAGCCTATTATTGTTCCCTTTACGCCAGGTTGGGAGAATTTTTCATTGTCTCCCATTAATATGTTTCTTCATTCATTCAAGCTTTCAGATCCTCAGATCAATTTTCTTAGTTTCCAATAATTAAATCAATGTGATTCTATGCTAACGTTTGGCTTGCCAAATTAATGTGAAGAGATTTTAAATATATTTGATGGTCAAGTGGATGAGGAAAATTTCATTTTTCCTCACCTGAATTTTTGTGCTTCTATTGTTCTTCCCTCTGATTTTCCTTCAGAGGTGGACCTTGAGAAATTTGTTGATCCGACTTTAGTAATAGTAGGAGAACAAATGATAGATGATATTGCTTCAGAGGTTTTTGGGGAAGGGAAGTTTTCAAATGATTTGGGTTCTTTATCAATATCTTAGACTTTTTTATCTCCATCTCCAAGTAAAAAATTGCCTGCCAAAAGGGGTAGAAAGTCCTTAGCTACCAAGTTACAAGAGGAAATATCTGTAGGCATACAATCAACATTAAATGTTAATATGGGCTTAGGCATGAAATAAAAAAGGCCAAGGAGAGCTTGTTGCTCTCCCAAGTTGCAATGAGGCTAATATGATGGAATGTCAGAGGCATTAATGCCTCTGACAAACGGGCCCAATTCAAGCTTCAATTGGATGCTTGTGGGGCTAATATAGTTGTTCTTCAAGAGACTAAAACTTTTGATGAGACCTTTCAAGCAATAAATAAGAAGTGGCACAAATGATAATCCTCTCATTCTCCATCTCAGGGTGCTTTAGGGGGATTGATTACTTTTTGGAATGCTACATAATTAGCATTAGTAATATTTATTTTGACCATAACTGAATGTTTATCTTTTTGGTTGTTGAATGTTTATGGGCCTAATAGTATAGTAGGTAAGAAGTTGTCATGGGAAACACTGAAACTTAAATTAGATGGGTTTGGACAAGACAAAGTTGTTCTTGCAGGATATTTTAATGCAATTAAAAGTTTAGTATAGAGAAAAGGTGGCATATGCCCTCCAAAAAGAGACATGGAGGATTTTGTTGCTTTCATTCAAGATAATGCTTTAGTGGATGTAATTCCACAAAATCGGGGATTTACTTGGACAAATAGGAGGAAAAATTTCCTCCAAATTGCGGAAAGGTTAGATAGGTTCTTAACTTCTTTGAATTGGGTCTTAAGTGATTTTGATTTGACATCTGAAATTCTACCTTTTTTTGCCTCTGATCATTTTTCTATTTCACTTGATTTAATAGCAAAAAAAGTAAAATCAAAGTTTCATTCCTCTTTGAAGTTTGAGGCAATGTGGTTTAGACATCCCGAACTTATTTTTTTGATAAAGAAATTGTGGGTGAGTGCACCCTTCTTTAATGGTTCTAGAATGTATTAGTTGAGCAAGAAATTGGATCATGTTAAGCAATAGTAAAAAATTTGGAATAAGCTTGTTTTCAAGAATGTTTTTTGTGCAGAAAGACTTGGTGTATAAAAGGTTAGCAAAGGTAAATGAGAACATCATTGTTAATGGGCTTGATAGTGTTTGCTATATTTGAAGAACAGAGTAAATTGCAAGAAGAATGGAAAGATTTGTTATTGAGAGAGGAGATTTACTGGAGGCAGAAATTTAGAGAATTATGGTTGAAAGATGGTGATAGGAACACCATTTTTTTTCACATATCAGCTCAAATTGAAAAAGCTAAAAGTTCTATTTTCTCAATTCAAGATAGTGTGTCAAGATTTTTTCTTTCTAAAGAGGAAGAGATTCAGAATGAAGCAGTTACATTTTCTCTACCTTATTAACAACAAATACTAATGTTAATGCTAACTTAGTAGGGGAAAGAGAAGAGCTTCTTCATGATATTCCAAAGTTGGTTTCTCATGAAGATAATAATAGGTTGCTTGCTCCTTTTTCTCTCAATGAAGTAAAATAGGTGGTTTTCTCCATGCCTCCTAATAAAGCCCCAGGGCTAGATGGTTTCACTACCATTTTTTATTTAAAATGTTGGGAATTCATTGGAGTTGACATATAAAATGCCATTGAGGAATCAAGTAAGTCAGGAGGTATGTTGAAAAAATTTAATGTCACCAATATTTCTATCATTCCTAAAAGTCAATTCCTAAATACTTTCTTTGATTTCTGGCCTATTTCACTTTGCAATACAATATATAATTTTTTCACAAAGGCCATTTATCTCCGGTTACATCCCCTTGTGTCTACAATTATTTTTGAGGAATAGGGGTGTTCGTGCCTAGTAGAGAAACATAAGAAGGAACATTTTTTTCTCATGAAACTTTCCACTCCATTGTTGTAAATAAAATGTCCTCCATGATTATTAAACTTGATATGTAAAACGCCTATGATAGGGTTGATTGGTTTTTTTTGCATCAAGTGTTATTGAAGTTTGGTTTTTCACCTAAATGGTGTTAGTGGGTATTGGCATGTTTATCAAAAGTCAATTTATCGGTGTTATTAAATGGTTTAGCAATTGGGTTTTTTGGTTCTACCCAAGGGGTCCACCAAGGAGATCCATTGTCCCCATTTTTATTTATCATTTTAGTAGGGGCTCTATTTAGGTTTTTTCATAAAGCTCATGAGGAAGGTATCATTCAGGTTGTCTCTATTCCAAATACCAATATATCAATAACATTCACTTTTTTCTTATGATACTTTTCTCTTCGGTAAAGCTATAATCTTTGAAGCTTTGCACATAAAGTCATTATTGGATAAATATACTAGAGTTTCATGCCAAAAAGTAAATGAAGGAAAGTCAAAAATTTATTTGTTCAATACAAAGTCTGCCATAAAGAAGTGAATGGTGAGGTTATTTATTTTTCAATAGGCTCAATTTCCATGTAAATATATTGGTATTCTATTTCTTTCAGGTCAAAATAAGGTCTCTTATTGGCATAAAATTATTCAAAGTATTTAAGCTAGAATTTTATCTTGGAAAGGGAGATGATTATTTCTAGTAGGGAGAATTTTGTTAGTAAAATTTGTGTTATCATCAATTCCCAATTATTTTATGGCAGTACTAAACGCTCCAAAGTCAATCAATTTTCAAATTCAAAAGTTGATAAGAAAATTTCCATGGTCAGGTAATGTGGACAGAAAAAATATAATACCTCTGATTTCTTTGGAAACAATGTGTTTAGAGAAGATCAAAGGTGGAGCAGGTCTCTATAATTTGATTGAAAGGAATTTGGCTTTAGGAGCTAAAATGGTTTGGTGAATGTATGCAAAACCTTCCCTAAAACGGTGTCACCTTATGCAATACAAGTATGTGGATAATCAATGTCCATCCAGAATATTTATTGTGGAAAATCCACCCTCAAGATCAACAATGTGGAATTTTCTAGTCTCTTGTAGGAAAATTATTTTACCTCATTTAACTTGGGAGGTAAATGATGGTAATGAAACCTTATTTTGAAAAGATTCACGGAATGGATATTAGAATCTAGCTAATTTTTTTAATTTTTAGAGTACTACAACCCTATTGACTCAGTGCTGGGGTCCAAAAGTCAAAGATTATGTTCCACATGTGCCATGTGGACTCATTGATGGGTAAAGTCAAGTGGAAATATTTTTCAAATGAATCAATAGATGTGAATCATAAAGGACATATTACATCTATCCTTCAGGAAAGAGAAGTTTATTTTTCTTTCAACCCTGATAGATTAATTTGGTCTAAATAAAAAACTGGTTGTTATATAGTTAAAGATGGGTACAAATCAATTTCTCAAGCTAATTTTCAAACAACGGAACAAAGAGCATATCAGTTTTGTTGGAACTCAAATTTTTTTCCTAAAGTAGGCTGTTTTGCATGGCTAGCTATTCAAAATAAAATTCTTACAAGTGACAAGTTAGCAAAACTAAGGATAGATGTTCCTTTTTAGTGTGTGCTTTGTGATCAAGAGTTGGAAGACATAAATAATCTTTTCCTTTTGTGTCTAGTAGCACAGGTTTGTTGGTTATTTATTGTGGCTAAAATGAATTGGAAGACAGTGTTGCCAAATACTATTTGGAAATCGTTTACTATCTGGCTTCAATTGTATAAATCTTCTTTTTTTGCAAGTATCTGGTGTATTATGCCATCCTCAGTTTTATGGTCTATTTGGTGGGCAAGAAATACATGTATTTTTAGGAAAGAGAAACTGAATATTGATCAGATGTTGTTATTATTGGAAAGGGAAATATGTGAAACTGTAAATACATATGTGTGCAAAGCTAAACATGTTGGTTCATTATTTTTTG
This sequence comes from Sequoiadendron giganteum, assembly GCA_007115665.2. Classification (NCBI taxonomy): domain Eukaryota; kingdom Viridiplantae; phylum Streptophyta; class Pinopsida; order Cupressales; family Cupressaceae; genus Sequoiadendron; species Sequoiadendron giganteum. Next base: position 325,112,377 of record CM021105.1, read on the forward strand.
ATTGGGATTAAAAGATGATGTTTTCTTGGTCATACTTATCTCTTCCTTTCAAAGGAAATCTTCATCAGGTTGCTCAAAAAGTAAACAAAGCTTCTACTATTTGGCTTCCTCCTCTTGTTGGTGTCTTTAAGTTGAATATAGATGGGCCATCTAGGGGGAACCTAGGTTTATCTCGAGTAGGGGTGGTTATAAGAGATCATAAAGGCTTAGTTTTATGTACTAAATCTTTCAAATTGTTATCTAGAACTAGCAATGCTGCTGAAGCTCAAGCTCTTTTGCAAGGATTGAAATTAGTTTTTAATTTCAAGCTCCCAAGGATCCAAGTTGAAGGAGATTCACTAATTTTAATTAATGCATGTCAAGATCATAAGATTCAAAACTAGAAGTTAGAATATATTGCTAAATAGATCTAGTCTTTGCTAGATAAAACTGGCAATTATCAAATTTTGCATACATATAGAGAAAGTAATACGGTTGCAGATTTTTGGTAAATCATGGATGTGATCAACCAGTAAAGGAAGTGACTCATATGATTGAAATGGGTAAGATTCATCCTACTTTAGAAGCATTACTTTCAAAAGAGGAAATCCATTGATATGAGGATGTCTGTTTTGATATAGTGTTGGATAATTTGATGGAAATTTCAAAATAATCTCAAATTCTAGCTAATATTCACTAATGGATGTTAGGCAAGGTTTGAATTATTTTATGAATAATAAAAAGATTCATAACTACTATTTTCTCTATGATGTGACAATGAGTTGATCTGGCAACTCATATGTGATTGACAATTATAGGTGTGTTATATTCTAGTTAGATCTATGAGAAAATTTAAATTACAAGTGTGTTATTTCTAATAACATGGGTAACTAACAATGTTAAGAGCATATTTTATAATGAAGAAAAATGAATCATGCTTGGTGATCTAGCAACACATGTGTAATTTTCAATTACATGTGTGTTACACTATCGTCTAGTTCTTTATAAATGAAAGGTATGCCTTAAATCCAAAAATTTCACAAGTCTGCAACACAGAAGTAAGGAATATGTATGATGTGGTAGTTCATTTGAAGTGGAAAGCATGTCTTTTCTAGGGAATACCACAAGATCATGTGTTGATGGTTCACATAGGTTTGTGGGTATGCCAGATTTTGGGTAATCTAGTTAGCATGAATTGGAAGCAAATTTTGACACATTTCTATTTTCCGGTGATGCAATCATTGATGTTTTCCTGCAATTGTTGTACTCATACAATTTTGTGTCTCATTTTGCTCGCACTTCTTAGTACGCATTAAGATAAAATTGAGTTGCCACTCTAAAGGGTGGCACACTTGGCTTATACAGATCATCCTTTGTAAAATTGTTAATTTGTGCGACATGTTTATAGGTGTATAGAAACATTATTACTTTGTATGCTTCATAATTTTTAGTACTTATAGAATCTTATGTATCACGGTTCATCAACTTCAGAGATGTTGAAGTTTTATGAAGCATGTGTTAAACGTCATTTTGAGATTAAGGTTTTGTACAATATAAACTCTAAGGCATCATTAGAGTTTATGTTTATGGCAAGGGCTCTATTATTTATTCGACCAATGTAAGTGATTGTTTGCAACAATATCTTATTATCTATCCTCTACAAAGCTTAATTCTATTTTTCTTTAAGATTTGCAATAGTGATGGATTATCGCTAGAAAAAATTTCGTGTGTGGTTTCTAGTGCAAAGGTGGGAGAGATCATTTTCAGGAAAATTAGAGGAGGTGCATCTACAATAAGTGTTCAAGTTTTGTTGTCCCTGTGACCATAGGTTTCTTAAGTGTGTTATTGGGATGAAAGTTTTTCACCCTAAGTCAAGGAGATTGCTCTATCCTTCAAATATTCTTTCAATTTTTGTTTCTAATCTTATGGACATGCTACAATGTTTAGATTATGTGATTGTAATTGTAGAAAAAATGGTCAATGATATTTTCCTGCAGAATGATGCCCTAGTGGTTTGTGCACAAAAATATGTCTTTGGTATGGGGAAGGGCTATGTAGGTGGTATATTCCCTCCACACTTCTTACCTCACAATAAAGCCTTTATAAATGTCTTTGATGCACTCAAGCAATCATTGGAGTTCAGTGATTTAAGCCATCTAAATAGGGCTTTGTCATGATACAACCACCATATGGGGAGGGAAATGTCTGAATGTTTCAGAGAGAAATATCATTATGTATCTTTCTTGATACACCATAATTTCTATCATGCAGCTTTAGCTATTCAACGACAATGAGGAAATGTTCATCCAGCTTTATAGGGGGTTGCCTAGAATTTGAACCAAAATATGTCATAGGCTCTATCTCAAGGAGCCAATTTCCGCAGTTGGGTTGCCACTGGAATGGTTCCAGATATGAGTATTGCACTAAATTCATATAATTTGGATGTGGGTAATGAAGAGAAAGGAGAAAACTCAATGGATATTATGAAAATGGAAGAATAAGTTAAAGTCAAATTCATTTTTTTGAGTTGGTTTAACAAGATGAACAGGTATTCAAGTGCAATTTTTTGTTCAAATTTTTGTCTAGGCTTAATTATGCAAAAATCAAGTTAAAAGGGAAAAGTTAGTTTTTGTCAGCTTAGATACAAAGTGGATGCAATTTTTTTGGTTTATGGACAACTAAATCGACTTGTTGGGTGATAGTTTGGCCACTAATCAAAAATATAGTTGGCATGACTGATTAAGCTATAATTTTATAAATACATGTAAAGGGACCAAGTTATAAAAAATTATAAATCTCCTCCAGTTTGTAAGTTTTATTTTGTAACCTTTTGAGCTATAACTAAAGGTTTTATTCTTGGTTCTTTCCCACTGGTATGATCGTTGAACTAGGGTTTGTAAATTTTATATATATAATAATATAATATAGTGGCTTGCCTCTTTTGTTTTAAAAAAAATGTTAAAACATCTAAATATTAAAATAATGATTAGCCTTACCAACCACAATAATATTTCTACTATGTAATATTGGATGGATACTAAATCTAGAGTGAGCTCAATAGTCTTCCTTGTACCACTTTGTGTTATCTAATACATGGAAATAAGATTATTGGCAAGTTCGGGAATAAAAGTGAATATCATTAAAATGTCTATTACCCATGTGAACATATCCTTTTGCACAAACAACCATATAAGTATTATTTGGAATCAAGATTTTAGATGTAATTCATGGTTTAAATGTCAATAATTGATCAAGTGAACATGCCATGTGGTGGCAAACTCCAAAGTCAATAATCCATACTGTAGACTCTACAACTGTAGTCACAACAAGTGCATTTCCTTTCATCTTACCAAATCTATTAGAAAAACCCAATGTTCTTGATTGTGTGGATGATGATGATGATGGTGTAGAAGAAGAGGGTGAACTAGAAGACTTGGAAGAAAATGAAATATTATGATCTTAAATGAGTTGCCTCATCTCTTCTAACTATTTATTATAACAATTTTGTTCACTTTTCTCTTATTTATTGAAATATGCACAAGAGTCTCTCCTTCTTGGGTTTATCCTCTTTAGAAGAGGTGGGAAGATCAATAAATTTTGTGTTCATCTTATATTTCTTCTTTCCTTTTCCTTTAGGTTGTTGAGATAACAATGCATGATGTTTTGGGAAGAGCATCTAACTAGATAAGATTAACTTACTCTCTAGTCAAACATTCACAAAATGTCTCAAAAGAAGGCATGTTAAATGAGTCACCTAAGGCATCCATGATGGAATATTATGTAGAATCAAAGAATTTAAATGACCCCTTTAACTTAGATAAAATGAAGAAGAAACTTTCCTTACCAGATTTATTTTCTTGCAACTAGCTAATTGTGATCTCAAAGATTTGAATTTTACCATATAATCTTCAATATTAGGAAATGTATCAAGAGAAAGAGATACCAATTTTGTATCTAATTTCAAAGCAAAAAATTCACTAATAGTACCAAACAATATTTATATTTTTCCCATAATTCATTTGGTGTAGTGAATTCCTCAATATGAAAAAATAGGTTATTAGAAACATGCAATTCGGGTTGATCATCACCCAAGGTAGACCAAATACCTTGGAAATAAGTAACCTTTACATTTTGGTATTTCATGTGTGATAGTTATGAGGAGTGAGAGATGTAAGAGCCAAGAGAGATAAATAAAAAACATACTACAAAAATATGCCATGAACCTCCCAAATCTAAATCAATACTAAAAATGAATTCCCTCCAAAAGGCATAACCTCTCTAGGTGGACCAAGATGTCTAAGTAATGAATTAGAATGTGATATTGGAAAAAAATTGAATAAAATTTACTTGGGGTTGAATCTAGAAAATTCATATGAATAGAACATAAGATCTCTTGAATACCTTTCCAATGCCACAAAAATCATGAAAATCAAAGATCTAGGAACAAATTTATGAGCTCGGAGGTCCAAATGGGAGATTTGACTTCAATCGAAAATAAAATACATTGGAATTAAATTATTATAATGAGACCTACACCATTGGAAATTACACAACCAAATTTCCAACAATATCTCATTTGTGAAAATCTAATTCCTAGATCAAAAGATATGGCTCCTAGAAAAAATATTCCCTATTAGAGCATGAATAGTTAAAATTAGGAACCTTAGGGGCTAGTTGATTGTTCCTCACATGACCCAGTGTTTACCACTAGGATTTTTAAAAACCCCACCACTAGTACAGTGGCAGGTGGCTGGTGAGATGATGGAGTGCTTGGTGGTGAGTTCCCATCACACTCAGAGTTAAGTCTTATGTGTTGGTTGCAAGATTTCCTACTAGGACCGGGATTTGGAGGTTGAATTGCTAAATCAATGTAGAATTTTTTATTTATTTTTAAATAATTAAAAAACCAAAAAATCATATCACAGACAATGTTAATACTAGTCTGATGTAGGAATTGTATTGCAAGCTACACATAGGGAATATTCTACTTGAATATTCTTCCAAATGTAATCTTGAATCTACTAGTGATTGTAGACTTGTACGAATCATAAAGATGGTACAAATCCATATAATTGTATGACATGTGTAGAAAATAAACTAATTTTTGTAAACCTTAGAAAAAATGGCCAAAAATTTGCAATCACCAAAATATCAAGTATTTTATATCAAATAGGGGTCTTAGGCCATTTGGAATGATTAGTGAGGTTTTTTCTATCTTAAAGTGTACCTAGCAAAAGCTCACACCCAAATCACCTTCAACTCTAAGGAGTTTGCATATCTAGATCTATGATACCATGTACAAGTTGATAATGAAATCCAAGGAGCTAATAGTTATCTACCACAGTCTAGGATCACCTACAAAACAAAACAAAAACCTTCCACAAGAGATTTTTTCAAGAGAATGTCTTTTTTGATTATGAATAAAACTTGATACAAGATTCCTTGCTTATATATGCGAGGTGAGAGATAAGATTAGACAATATCATGAAAAGTTTCTTAATCCTATGACATGAGACAAATAAAGATAAGATAATATAAGATAAGATCACATGATAAATAAGACTTCTAGAAAGATTCATTGAATCCTAAGTAAACTTAATATGTGAATAAGATCTACTAGTTGAACTATTTAGGTTAAACACCATATGCACCCCAACATTTACATAATGTTGATCAATGGAAAAATTTGATCTATGGGTATAGGGAAAAAAGTGACCACAAAATCTACTAGAAATAGTCATATAAAATGACATGAATATTTAGGATTTACACTTTCTAGATACTATTATACATAAAGGAATGACTAACACACTAGTTTCACATTTGAATCTATGCAAACATGCATACATAATGATATTCAAGTGACAACAATTCTATAGTTTCAAGGCCATATCAACTCATTAATGATGTTCAATGTTATTTTATCCCCCATTTCTATAAAATTATGTGCAAATTCATGCTCAAATGATGAATAGTGTTCTTTGGGTAGGAAAAACCTTTTCTAGAAATTACTATATCGCATCTAATCCTAAAATTGCCTTCTAGATGTGTAGGGAGGTAGGTGGGAGCTAAAATGAAAAATTATAGGAGTTTTGAATTGTTTAGGATCAGAGTTTAGAGATGAATCATACTTGGTACCACTTAAAGCAAGTCTGCATCTCAAACTTTGACAAGAAATACAAATGAAGTTATTAGCCAAAAAGTAGGACAGTGAAGACATCGATCGACAAAATGTACCATATCTTGGTACAAAACACTCGTGGAGCATAATATTATAAAGATATCATCTAGACTAGGGGTATCATATATGGGTCATGTCCCATCCCATTAATATATGCATAAAAGAAGATATGAATGACAAAATGTAACAGAGAGAGCTATAGATAAATATGCAAGCAATAGATGTATAAGAAGAATTATATGTATAAATGTATGGAGGAATAGATGTATAGATACTAGATATACACTAAGAAAGAGAGGATATAGAGAATTATAAAGAGAATAAATAAAAATGTAGTATTTTTAATCATATTAATACAATGGATACCATAATTATATCTATATAATGTTATATGTTATTCTGTGAATATATATAAGTAGTTAACTATATGTCTGATTCTATTAGTGTTTACCTTTATATGACTGAGTGTGGGGTATAAATACAACACTTTAGAAAATACTTGGGGCTCAAAAAAATTGTTTGTCTTCCCCCAATTTCTTGCTAACTTTGGTTCCCTTTTCGTGACCCTAGCTAGGTTCAATAAAGTACTATAACACAAAAAAATTCAAAAGTTTAAATCAGACATAGAAAAAGAAAAGGGAACCAATGAGGATATAAAAATCTATGGAACTATCCACTTGGTGCTTACCTTGTGAGATGAGTTTAGGCACCAAGGGGATGGAGAATGGAAAGGGGGAATATTTTGGAAAGCATCTTTGAAAATATGTGACTCCTAAAGGAAAAATAATAAATAACTATTATCGTAAATGATATAAGGATTGATAGAAAACCATGAGAAAGATTAAAGGACAAATTGAATTTGTAAACAAAGTAAACATGGCCAACCTAAAAGGAGAATAAAGAAGAAAACAACAAAGGATTGAAAGAGAAGAAAGACATCACAAAAGAATAAAAATTGTGGAGAATATGAGAAGTGAGCACCAAAGAGGATGTTGTTGAGTGTGCTAAAGGGGTGTGACCAAGGAAATAGGAAAAAATGGTAAAGAGGAGAAACAAGAAACTCCAAAAAGATCAAAAATATGTTGCAAAAAGTGAGACAACTCATAACCAGTATAAAGAAAAATAATCATAATTATAGATTTGTAGAATTTTTGAAAACTCTAGAGAAGACCCTATTAATTCAAGAAAAATATTTAGAAGAATTATTCAATAGAAGCATATTGAAGTTAACAGAAGAAAAAATAATAAAAAATAGAGGGAATAAATTGAATTTGGGTAAAGAATTATTTTTACAACGAAATAAAATGACACTAACAAACAGGAAAATGAAAAGATATTTTAAGTCATAACCCCCCGACCAAGATCCATCCCATTAGCCATATAAGATTTGAAGAATTTTAAAAGAATAGATACCATAGGACAAAAAAATAAGAGGAGGAAAATTAGAGTGGGAAGTGTTAATGTAATTAATATTTCATTACACTTGCATAACTTTACTTAGGTTGAGCTAATTTTAGGTCAACATTAGGGTTGCATACTTTGCTTTTATAAAGCAAATCATCTCATTGTAATATTTAATTCCTGAAACATCATTTTGCACATTCGCATGCAAAGCTCTATTTTTCTGATGTTTTCTCTTTTGTGGAAGGTGTTTAGGTTTGCATGTCTGATCTAGGGTTTCTAACATGGTATCAGAGCCTTGACATGCAGCCCCTTCTCAAATTTTGGAGAATTTCATTGCAGAGTTCGTTCGAGGTTCCTCGAGGATTTTTTGCCTTGAGTTCATTTATGTAGTGTCTTGGATCAGATCGAGCCTCACCATTGGATTTTGAGCACTAGAAAAAGTTAGGTTTGGCTTTTATTTTGCAGATTTTGGTCATGATTTTCCAGATCTGTGAGGGTTTCAAGCTGTGTGATTTTTTGGAAACTCTAGAGGTAGCTATTTTTTTGAAGCATTTTGAGCAGAAATGGAGGTCACCATTGCATTCGCAGTGGCCAAAAACCCTAAGATCGCCTTTCGTTTCATCGATTTTGGTGAAGTTGGTTCGGAGGGCAAAATGAGTTTTTGGGAAACCCACCGGCGCTCCCAGTTCAGAATGAATTCTGCCGCTGGCGAGTCACCCGGCGGCCCCCGAGCAACACCACCCCTTCCCACCGCCGCCCACCAGCGCTCAGCCCCCGTGGGCCCGTTTCGTAGAGCCCCAGGTCATATGGGGGACCGGGTGCTATGCACCCAGCCCCCGACCACTTCCTCTACATGCCTGTGGTCACATGGGTGACTAGGGGCTCCGCCCTAGCCCCCTGTCCGCCAGCCCCTGGTCGCATGCAGGACCAGGGGCCAAAATTTTTTAGCCCCCTAGGCTGCCTGTAGGCCTTATAGGCCATTCTGGAGCACTTTTACAAAATCGGGTGTAACTTTTGCGTACGGTGTTCGTTTTTCGCAAATGAGATACCGTTGGAAAGCTTTATTTTGCAGGTCCTTGAACTCAGATGTTCTATTTTTCACTCCGGAGGGCATATCTTTTGACTCGGTGATCCTTTTTTCGCCATTCTTACGGCATTGGAAAGCTGGTTCAGTCCTCTACATAGATCTGAGGTCTATTTTCATTTTCTATTTATTTATGTTAGGCATTCTCTCCTTTTGCATTCATTGGAGATTGTAATAAATGAACTGATATAAAGTTCCTTCAGGGGGGTTTCTTGCATAATAATATTCATCATGTTTGATGGCAACTCGCATGGGTTGTAATCTGGTTTCTTAGTTTTTTTTGGCCATATTTTGTCTTAGTTTGACACATACCAGATTCATTTTGTTTCACACTTTAGATTGAGAGCCTATGGTTAGTGATCCACATCAGATCCATCTCAGTTTGAGGGCCACTAAATTTGTGGTTATTGTTCCCGAGTCTGTATGGTACTTTTTCCCATGGAAGAGTTTCAGTCTTATTTTGACATCGACATCGAGATTCACGGCTTCTAGATTCTGTCATCATCATATCATCTACTGTTGCTCTATGGATTCCAGTGTTACTCCACAGTGTTCTTCTAGTGCTTCTTTGCAGCAGTCATCTCATTGTAGGGGGGGTTGTCCCACTGGGTTTTCCTTCTCTACCTCATTATTGCATTTGTACATGGGTACCTGATCAGGCCTAGTTGTCGGGACCCATTCATGCTTTCTTGCATTCATCTTAGTTTTAGGTGCATGCTTATTTAGTCTCCCTAAGTTGCACTTATGGGGGGGTGTTAGTGTAATTAATATTTAATTACACTTGCATAACTTTACTTAGGTTGAGCTAATTTTAGGTCAACATTAGGGTTGCATACTTTGCTTTTATAAAACAAATCATCTCATTGTAATATTGAATTCCTGAAATATCATTTTGCACATTCGCATGCAAAGCTCTACTTTTCTGATGTTTTCTCTTTTGTGGAAGGTGTTTAGGTTTGCATGTCTGATCTAGGGTTTCTAACAGGAAGGAATACTTGGGAGAGAATACTTTGATATAAAACTAGCAAGAGACAAAGGTAGAGAGAAAAAACCTTATATTGTTAGAAAGGTAAAGAAAGAGAAAGGAGAAAAACCTAGTCCACAAATCCAAGAAGTTAGGATAGCAGAAAGAAAAGACATGATGGAATTCACAATCAAGATCCCAATATTTGGGAAAGATAAAACAAAAGCCAAAAAACATATATTTTAGGTAGAATCCATGTGGGAAAGGTAGGATATAGATCAAGATAACCCAAAATTACTTGAATTTATATCCCCACCCAAGAAAGATCTATTATATTGGTATAAGAAGACGTATCATAAACATAGAAAAATCTAGAAAGAGGTAAAATAAGATTTATTCACTAAATTTGATACACTGTACATTCCAACAAAAAGTATAAGTAAAATGAGAGACCTAGTACAAAAGGAAGATGAATAAGTAAAATAATATGATAGATGATTCAAATAAGTGTGTCACAAGCTAGAAGAACCATTGATAGAAAGATAGAAGATAGAATGGTTTATTTTTGGACTTCAAAAAGATATAAGAGCATCCTTGGATGGGAAGACATTCAACACTTATATGGATTAATTCACCACGGCATACCACATTGAAGCTCAAACGTGGTACAAACCTCAAAAGGATTACCTGAAGGAGAATATTGAGAAATTACAACTTATGGTAGAACAAATAAAAATACAAAATTCAATCTTATCAAGAGGAGAAACAAAAAAAAATAAAAAAAATTTGTGCACATACTACTCACGAGAAGGTCACCTCTGGAATGACTGTCATATGGGTCAAGGAGAGAGAAATATTGTCATACTACATGTAGAATTAAAGATAGTTCTAACCAAAACTAACTCAATGTATTGTGGGACTTCCTAAGAGTGGGATAGTCACTTCACGAAGGATAGTTTTGCAAACCAATTTCAAGTTTGAAACACATAGAATCATCCTAATCTTCATTCCTTATGCACCACAACTACAATGCAAACATAGATAGGAACATGGCACATGTTAAAGGATTGGCAGAAGGACCTCTATATAATATGCGTTATAGATAGCCACCATGGAGGGATAATAAAATTGCATATGTGTTACAAAACAACCCACCACAAGACTATATGGGAGATAATAGACAATCCAACTACATAGGAGGAAGAGCACACAATAGAAACAACTGCTAGAGGAGTGATGCAACATGTTAAAATTTCAATAAAATAGATCATTATTCCACAGTATGTTGGTCAAAAAAGAGAAGGAAATGCCCTTTTTGTAGAGATGATTCCCATGATATATTACAATGTGATGTCTCAACAATATTATCAAAATATACCATGTTCTATAAGTTATGATATCTAAGACAATAAAGGAGCAAGAGTGATAAGAATAATATGACAAAGAGTTAAAAGCTACCAAATAGTAGATAACTAGTCCTCAAACAGATCAATTAAAGATTCTCCAAAGAAAAACAACCACCGTAGATAAGAAAAAAGAAGAAATCAAGAATAAAGAAAAACAAAGCTATAGTACTAACTAGTTAGGGAATAGATACCAAGAAAAAAAAGCGAGATTGAAGAAATTACTAAAGAAACAAAACTAGAAGAGGAAGAAGAAGAGTATGACCACTTCTAGCCAAATAAGAAACAAGATGAAAAAATAGTGGAAAAAGAAAGGAGGAAAATTATATAACAGAAGGACTAGATAGACAATTTATCAGAAGAAGAGGTAGTGATTTTGAATAATCTAGCCTCACTGGCTCAACAAAAAGATCTTTTAGTATAATTGAAAAAATTAGGAAAGTATTATAATAAAAACAAACAACAAGTAGATCAAATTACAAAAGATCGGGATTGGAAAAATGATCCCCTATTAATTATCACAAATTTGAACAACAATAAAGTTAAACATGTAATGATTGATCTAGGGGTGGACCTCAATATTCTTTCGACGACCACTTGGGAAAGATTAGAAAAATCTAAGCTCATCAGAACACCTATGAACATTAGTCTAGCTAATGCATGGAAACATTAGGAATATGGAAGAACATACGTAAATATAAAAGGGATCACACATATTTTTGACTTTGAAGTTGTAGAGATGAAGGAACCTTTCAACACCTTTAGAGCATTGCTTGGACTAAAATGGTTTGTTAATTCAAATGGCATAGTAGACTCTAGGAAGGATAAAATATCTTTGAAAAATGACAATAGAGTAGTTCACATTCCATTAGGAGAAAAATAAGATAGAAAATATGTGGAAGAAATAGAATTAAAAAATGACAAGGAAGATCCTCAAAACCTCTATTCTATTTCAAGAGGAGGAACCTAATAATTTTGGAGAGATTGAATTAGGAAGTGACAATGCTAGTATTGAAAATGATGATGTTTTAGAGGCATGGCTACAAGAAGAATAAGAATTAACATCTTGGAAGGTATATGAATTTCAAAGAGAATTTGTGATACATAGACAATCTATTAGACCTCCACAAAGTACCACAAATCTAAGAAAGGTACTAAAAATGCATAAAAATATCATACAAACACAAATTTAACATGTTCCAAACATCCCCAAGCAAAAAAGAAACAATTAAAGTAGTATCCAAAATAGAGCAAGGCTATCTAAATTATGAGGTCAGCAAAACAATTCCACATAGGAAAATAAAAAAGATAATAGAAAATTTAATCATTAAAACAAATTACCCATTACTTAAAGGGTAGGCCTAATTTTGAACATCAATTTCCTTGATCTAACCCTAAACACATCAAACGAGGGATCAAACAAAAGTATTAAGAAACCACATTAATATGAATTAAATAAATTTAACATACAAATGTACCATAGTCCTTTCATCCACTAAAAAATTAAAAATACTCACCAAAATAATACAACCATAGAAAGTTAATGAGAAAAAATAAATAGGAAATGACTAGACCATTTATTGCACTCATCTCGCACAAAATTTATAAATAACCCCTTCATCCCTCATTTTCACTATGTAAACACTCCATTTTGATAATCTCTTGCATTCCACTACTCTACACTAAACCTAAACTAGTTCCTACTTTGATGTAGAATTTTAGCTATGACAATGGCCACATCTACTTTCATGGATGTCTCACAAAAACCAACAGAAAAATACAAGAGCTTCCCCTAGAAAGAAATGGAGACAAACCCAACATGGGAATTCTCAAAAGTGTCTACAAAGGTAATCTACAACAAAGATACATTAAACATATCCATGCACCCCTCATGGAAATCAACAATACAAAATTTGAAATCCTACGACCCAACCTCTTACAACTAGGCACACAATAACATGTACCATAGTATCAAAATATAGTTGAGAAATGGTTGGAAATATCGAGAGAGTTTCTAGATTTTATTAGACCAAAAGAATGGGCCCATAATCCTTAGTATATTCCATGATGAATACCTCTACGTAGACCAGCCCTATTGAATTACAAAGGATGCCATCCAAGCTATCACAGGACTATGGGCTCAAGGGGAAGTCCCACTGAAGAAATCCATTAAAAATAGAGAGGTTACTAGACTAATCAAAATGACCTATGATGACTAGAGCATAGTCGTTACAAAAATTACCAACCTTGCAGTCAAATATATCATGATGGGCATATCATATAATGTATACTACACCGACTGAGATGATTCCACCATCACAACCACCATCCACAATCATACAAAATGGTTAAAGATGACAAAGATATAGACTTGTATGAGGTCCTTAGACAAGAACTAATTGACAATAAATAACACACAAAGCAATCTCACTATCAGTTTAGGTATGAGACTCTATTGATATTCTTAACTTTCTATTTCATGAATCAACTACCAAGGTCTACAAGAAAAATATGGGATTCAACCCAACTAGTGGCAATGCAAATTCAAGACCATGCCAAACATTTTCAAGATGCCAATTCCTTCATTGCAGCCTATTGGGGGTTCTTCAAATCACTCCAACAAAATCTCCAAGATAAGGAATGCATCTCCTATGAGGTGGTCTATCAATATATCAAGGATATAGTTTTCTTAGTAGATAAGTATTACACCTTTATGGAATCTATTGAGCCTAGAACCTCATGGATACCCCAAATTCGATTTGAAGTATCTAATATCAAAATCCATAATTATGCCTCTATCCTCAATAGCTATTGTAAAGATCCACAAGGGGAGAAGTATACAACCTATCAAGAATATATGGATAACCTAGAAAAGAAAAAGGTCGAAGAATATTTTGACAAGAACAAGGAGAAGTTGTATGAGAAATGAAAAATGCTCAAGAAAGATCCAAAGGAACAGAGCACTCCTTAGAGGTCTAGAAGACTTCACCTAGACACTCCACCAACAAGACCTTCTCCAAGGTGAGCCTAGAAGGTTAAGGAAAGTAAGGCTTACGAACAATCCTCCCCGAACATAATCATCAAGAAAGGAAGCCACATAAGCTCTCATACAAATGAGTTCAGAGAAGAAGTCTAAGAGGAGAAAGGAAAAGGCACAAATACATTTTTCTCCACAAACATTAGACATAGAAGAACATGAACAACCATTTCCGAAGGACACATCTATTTCATAGAGTAGCACTACCCTTGAAGTCTCTCCAATAGTGGATGAGTACCAACTATATACTAGTCTATTATGAAGGAAGTAATGCATATCATATTGTAAAAAGATCCAAACATGACAAGATCAAACCAAAAAACTATAGAAAGGGAAATTATCAGGTATATGATAGCAACCAATATCACTTTAAAATATCTAATTGATAGTTTTCCGAACCAATTAACTACTACACTAAAAAGGAGAAGGAGAAAGAAGAAAAAGAAGAAGAATAACTAAAAGATCTAACCATTAGAGAGGTGGATACCACAATGACCCCTCTACAAAAGTGAAAGATAGAAAAAATTTGAACTAAATAACTTTGAACTAAACAAACATTAAACAATATGATGATGAAAAAACTAGAAATCACTTAGGCAATAAAAAAATAGATTACATAAGAAATGGAAAAATCATATCAAAAGATGTACACGAAAGAAACAAAATATAAAACTTTTGAACATGAGCAGTCTTGTACCCCTCAACAATCTGATACACCTTCCTCCTCTACCACATAATCCATGTAGTCCATCAAGGATTTTATGGAAAAATAGAAACATATCCAAAGGGTGGATTCTCTAAAATTCTAATTACCACTTGTAGGAACACGTTTAGAATTGGTAAGCATCTCACCTTTACATAAATTTCAGTTGGGGGATATCCTACACCAAACAACAAGGGAATAAATTCTACATCATGTCGAGAGCTCTGACCAATTAGAGGAGCTAGTGAAAGATATACAAGGGAAGTTCCCTCAAATCCCAGGGGACTCATCACAACCTTTAGTGGCACAGTTGAGACTTTTGATAGAAGGAATAGTCAAGGATAACCAACTCCATAAGAAAACATTAAAAAAACAAATCTAGGTAGAATTAAAAAAGACAAGGATAAACATTAAGAGGAAAAAGTGTGCTACAACACACTTTTCTTTGGAATCATAAATCTAGATCCTAAAGAACATAAAAGGAAATTTGAATGCCCTATATCAATTTTGTTTACAATGGCCAACAATAACAACAATAATTAAGGTCCAGATGGATCAGTTGGAGGTATAAATTTTCCAAATAGTGATAGCCTATGATGCATTATAGGAGACAAATAGGTAGTTTAGGGTGTATATTGAGGCCTTACATGCATAGATTCAATAACTTCAATATCAATGAGACTAGATTTGAAAAATATGTCACCAACTCTAGGAATTTTCCAGCTTGAGGTTAGCACATACAACCAAAATCCTTTAGGAAATTGAATAGTTGACACACAAGATATAGATTCCACAAACAATCAGAGGTAGAGAAACTCTTATTGCAGATTCAAGTACAGGCTCTACTACTACACCTAGCTAACATCGAATGGGATAATAATTTTTCCAACCTAAAGGAAATATACAAGGATATTATTCTAGTAGAGTAGCATTGACTTGAGGGCAAGCCAAATTTTTGAAAGGGGGCATGATGTTAGCCTGAAAGCATGACAATGAGGACATCAGCTGATAAAACATACCACATCTTGGTGCAAAACACTTACATACCATAATATTGTAAAGATATAATCTAAACTAGGAGTATCATAGATGGGCCACGTCCCATCCCATAAATGTATGTATAAAAGAAGATATGAAATATGTGAGAGAGATAGAGAGAAATATGGAAGTAATATATGTATAAGGAGAGTTATATGGATAAATTTATGAAGGAAAAAATGCATAGAGATTAGATAAGGACCAAGAAAGAGTATAGGAGAAGATATAGCAATGTAATATATTTATCTTATTAATATAATAGATACCATAATTCTATCTATATAATGTTATATGTTATTCTGTGAATATAACCATATGTCTGATTCTATTGGTGTTTAACTTTGTTGTGTGGTAAATTGTATACCTTTATAGTTTCACACTATGTTTGGGTCCCTTAATTTATTGGACTTAATTAGGCTTCTAATTTTCTAAATTATGTATTCCAAAGCCTTATTTTTCCCATTTTTCAAAAGGGGACCTAACATTTAGTTAATGTAATCAATAATTAAATCATATTGGAGCATGTGTGTCCTAGACTTATGGGCTAGGACCCATTCACCTAAGGGAAAATGTGTCCCATTTAAGTCCTAAGACCCATTTTTAAATATGTTTTTGGTGGTATATTATTGAATCAAATTCAACTTGCAATTGTCACCTTTTGGAATCTAAGTTTTTGGGAAATTAGATAAACACGTATAAATACATAATATTTTTATCTTTTGAAATCTAAGTGGCATGATAAAATATTCCTATGAGAAAATATTATTGTCAAGAGCATTCAAGAGTGGAATTATCAATCATTTCTTATAGCAATGAAGGTCCTAACATCATGTTCAAGCTTATGTTTTTTCATGTCCTCTTGTGAAGGCTAATATGCATTATTGATCCTAAAGCATCCAAGCATTTCAAGTATCCAAATCCATCAAGAAAATAAATATTAGATTCCTTGGAAAGATGTACTTGTTTTTATTCCTCTAAGGGAATCCATTGAAGGGTTGGTGAGTTGTAGCATGTATTTTTCATTCATCATTTCCTTCTCCATTGTCACTATCTTTCTATCAAGGTTTAATTACCAAACTTAGGGTTTGAATAAGGTAAACCCCCATTTGAAAAATATAATTTTTCTCTTTGTGTATGTGCAAATTATAGATTGAAGAGATCTTGAAGATAAATTTTATATTGTTGCATAAGTTTTCATCATTGTTGTCAAGCCATCAAAACTAGGTTGCAAACATTCTTTTTAACTTTCTGGTAGTGGGAACACCTACAATGATTTAAAAACTAAGCCTTTACAGTCGTGATTCAAAGATTGGACATCTAACCTGAATAGCCATTTTAACCATCATGAAGTTGCATTTAAATTTTCAATCCAGGGATGTGAACTTGAAAGGGGTCGCACAGTATGTGCACTAGGAACTCAAAGTAGTCATCTTCATTCTACATCTAAGAAAGATTCAATACTGAAAGTAAATTTTATGGAAAGGAACAAATTAAGTGTTGAACATCACTCAATAGTTAAACTAAGCTAAACATGCATGAGAGGAATGAAAATATCAACAACAAACAAGAAACTACTATGTTTGCTTTGGCTACAGGAATAGTCACAGAATGAAATTCTAGTGGTTGCAGGAACAATTAGTGCTAGATTCTTAACTAAGTACTAAACAAAAACTAATAACTAATCTAGCTAAACTAAAGGATGGATTACTCACCAAGTGGGCCCCCTTGGATTAGTATCCTCTAAAACTACTATAATTTCAAATGCTCAACTCATAATTTCATCTTATTCATTAGGAAATGCAAGTACACAAGAGTAGCTTGTCCATAAATGCTATTATATTATCAGATCATACAACATCAATAACTCAACAACCCCCAAAGAAGGAGGATATGAAACTTACTTATACTATCAACTAAACAAGGCAGTCAACTCCCACTAACTGAGAGGACGCCATTTAGGGGAAATAGAGAAAAGAATAGAAGGGTGGTTACACATGCAGGGAATTCGATTAGACATGCATGTCCAAACGTAGTCTCAACGTTGCAATAATGCCTGCATCTGCTCAATGTCATGAAAGACTAATACAAGGTGGTTGCATGCGGCTAACATGGGGAATCTCCTATCGTCATCCTTTTGTTGACCCTTAAATGATTCCTCTGTGTGACCAATTGGTGGCTACATTTCTCAATTTAGTATCCTCAAGTATGTTTACATGGAAATGTTAGTACGCGTAGTAATTGCACATCTATAACCACCTTAAACAACATTCATTAACCACATGAAAAAATAATATAGATAGTCCACATAATGGGCTAATGTCATAAAAACTAGCAGAAATAGAATTAAACCTAATGTATGTGGTTTGAGGGAAACACTATAAAAATATCAACATTTAATATCAAAGTCCATGTCAACTTTAGCAAAAAACTATAGATTCTACTCAAAATTGGACCAAAAACTAGGCTAATCACTCCCCCCAACCTAATGTTTTGTTGGTCCTCCAATAGGGGAAGAGTTTTTTTTCTATTTGGTCAAAGCTCTTAAATTTGCAACTGATAATTGTCCAATATTAGTGTCTGCTAAGCACGAGCCAGGGTCCCAGTAGAATCATCCCAATCTGTCAAGTCTTCTCCATCTTTTATTTTCTTCATCAATGTCATAGTGGTAGAATCTAAAGTTTGGGACAAGCCACATGAGGATAGGTGGTTGAAAGGTCAAGGGAAGCCACTATCACCCCTTTGTTCTCCCAAGCTAAATGTACCTTTCAATCCTTTTTATTGCTGCAACATAGTTCTGGATGGAATGAGGTTCATTATGTTTTAGCTCATCAATTAAAGTGTTCCATCTCTGTGATAGATATCCTTTCATGGTGTCCTCTTTTTCTATCATCTTTACCTCATATTCATTGTAAACTGCCTCAATCCAAGGAATAATTCTGTCACCATAACTAGGCCTGAAAGTCATTATGTTTTATTCTCTATAAATATCCTTGGGGTTTCTTGATTCAACTCTAATGGCCAAGGGGATATTTGATTCCTTCTTCCTATAAGCATTATATTGCTCTCCCCAGCTAATCTCATTTTGTACACAAGACATGAATGCTCTCAATTGGATATCTCCAACATATAGCAGTGGGTTCCAGTCTTGGTCTTCAGTTACAACAAAATTATGTAAATAAAACTCACATAACAAATTCTTCATTTCAGGGGAGGCAATCCTATAAGCATTGAAAAATTCAATGGGAGTCTCAATAGAGGGATTCAAACCTGAGATATTTCTTGACAACTTAAAAGAGAGATATTTTTCCTTTAGGTGTAGAGCATAAACCCTTGGAGGGGTTTTGAATTCTAAAATATGTGGTACCAAGGTTTCAATGTTGTCAACCCTCTCCTTTAGAGAGGCAATCTCCTCATTCTTTTCTTCAATAATTTCATCCCTGTTTTGAATTTCCTTTTTCAATCTTTTCTTTCCCTTTTTCGATCCTTCCTCCCTCCTTTGTATCTCTCCCAATAAATTTAAAATTGTTGTATGTACTAAAAAATTAGGAGGGTTATGAATTCCTACCAGGGTTTTTGCCGATGTTTTCTCTCCATATATTTAAATTTGCATAGATTCGGGTTATCCAACTGGCTCAAGCTACGGAGGTACAATTTCTTCTCCCACTTCTTGTTGTAGGGCCTCTTGTTCTTGTTCTTGTAGTTTTTGTAGGAACTCGTGATCTAATTCTTGGTCTTGTTGTAGGAACTCCTGGTTTTCTTCATGCTCTCGAATTTCAACTTCATCTGCAAGGGCAACAAGATCCACCAGGGTCACTTTTTCTGCCTCTTCGAATATATTATTTTATTTGACATTTGTCTGCCCAATTGGGGCTTTTGTGCTCTTATGTGATGTCCCTCCATGCTTAGGTTTTTCCCATATAGTCATATCAATAGCTGGTTTCAATTTCTTAAGAGGGCTCTCACATTTTCCTTTGGTTGCAAGATGAATAGTGTCAACCTTTCTCTTCTTAGGACTTGGGACCTCTCTTTCCATAGGCTGTGTTTTGGCTTTTCCTTTTCCTGCCTCTACCTCCTTCTCCTATGCCCTAGTTCTCACTAAGGTTTCAAGTGGAACATCATCATCAAAATCTGATAAAGAAATTTCTTTTTCAGAGTGCTTTGTTTTAGAGGAACTAATGTCTATGGTCTCTTCTACTATAGGAGGATTCATACTAGAGCTAGCACTAGAGTTTGAAGCACCAGGGGTGGCTTTATCCATGCTTAATCTCCTGCTAGACTTATGAGGTTGAGGTAAAGCCCTAGATTGCAGTTGCTCAGGTCTAAATTGATCAAAATTTATGAATTCCTCCTAGGTCATTTCAGGTGCTACACCATGCAGAGATTTTTCAACCAAAAATTTAATTAGGCAATGGTGGGAAACAAAATTGTCCCTACCTTTTGAGTTTCAACTTCCATGATGGAGAGAAAGTTGTATAATACATTGGGGACATTCATCCTTCTATCGTGCCTCATGTGACTCAAAAGTTTGAAATTTACTGAATGTAGGTTTGTCAATCAACCTTCACAAGTGATGTACCTGATAATGTGGGTGACTGCCTACTTCCATGGCTTGGGCAGAGAGGTTCTTTTGGCACCCTATTTGTCTATATTGATTGGAGGGTCACCATGTATTATGAATACGGCCCTAGTTGACTTGGCATCTCTAGAAATAGGGTAATGCTCACCATCAGTAGGTAGCCTTGTAACTTCTGGAATTCTTTCTTCAGTTGCCACAACCTCCAGCCCTTTTATTGTTTCTTTTCCTTCAGAAAGTGTCTGGGCAAACTCTAGTGCAATGCCTTCATCAAAACCATCCAGCTTTAGGAAGTTATCCAACCAACCATAGTTTCTAAATTCAACCAGGCACTATGCATCCTGCAATAACGCATCATGAACCAAGGGCTCAATTCAAATTAGTCTACCTCTCATTGTCTCCAATCAACTGTCACTCTAAAAAATTCCCTTCTTGTAATTCTTGTTTGAAAATAAATTCCTTTCTGCAGCACTTGCTAGCTGAATATTCTTGCAACAATGTCGACTGAATTTTCCTTCTCTCTTTTTTTACCTTTTACCACTTGTAATTCAAGATTATGATGGGGTCAATAATGGAAAAGAAGGGGTAATAAAAGGGATTTATGATGAAAAAAATGGGGACGATAATTTAGTGTTACATCACATATGCAAGTCATCCTTCACTTCAAATTTTAAATCGGCTCAACTAGATTTTCTTACGTAGAAAAGCATGGACTAACATGTGGGAAATGTCCCTACATCTTTCCTTCCCCCCCAACCTAAATTTGGACATGTGTCCACACATGTGAGATGGGAGTAGTGATTTGATAAGGAGGTATGAAAATTATGTGAATGTCCATACTAACGTACAACGAATAAATGAATGCACCAAAAGGATAATTAATAGAGCAATTAATGTGCACATACCTGAATGTGTGTAGGATACGTTGCAAAGATTGTGGAGAAAGTACCTTTCAAATTTTTAGGAAATAAATTGAGTTATTAATGATGATGAAGTGGAATGATGTGAGGTGGAATGAAGTGATGGAAGAGAGAGAAAGGTGGTGACAGATGGGCGGATGGGTGGATGGGTGAAGAAATGGACTTCTACAAAAGTAAGTCTTTATTATGACAAGTACGTACCTTAATTAGCCAGAAGGAGGGACACTAGGTCCACTTCCTTCGGCTGTTGGAAGCTCAGGTGTTGCATTTTGGATGGATTATTGTAGGAACTCTTCTTTGGAAGGTGGCTTGTGATACAATTTGAGATGATGACCATTGACTAGTAACTTGAATCTGACAGGATTAGTGGTGGTAAGCTGAACAACTCCATTAAAGACATCAACAACTTCATATAGTCCTAGCCACCTTGTCTACAATTTTCTTGCATTGTCCTGATATTGTGAGTCATAAAGCAATGCCTAGTCACCTGGCTGAAATTTCTTCTCTTTGATAAATTTGTCATGCCATTTGATTCTTTGATTCTGTACGACCTCAATATGGTGCAATGTTGTCTTCCTCATCTCATCTAAAGCATTCAACTACATGATTCTTTCTTTTTGTGCCTCATAAATATCCATACCTAATTCTACTGCAATTCTAAGAGTCTTGTGCTCGAATTCAATGGGCATCATAATTGTCTTCCCATATAGTAGCTCAAATGGAGTGAAGCCTATAGTTATTTTCCAGGTGGTTCTATAGGCCCAAACTACTTCTGATAATCTGTTTGCCCAATCCTTTCTTTGAATAGCCACTGTTTTGGCTAGAATGGCTTAAATTTCTCTGTTGGTCACCTCAACTTGTCCATTGGCCTGAGGGTGATAAAGAGTAGACTTTTTGTGCCTTATGTTATATTTATTGACTAGTGTTATAACAAGTGTTGAGGTAAATTGAGCTCCTTGATCAGTGACTATTTCTCTTAGGACTCCATATCATGTGAAAATTTCTTCATAAATAAATTCTACAAGCTTGTTATCTCTTGCATGCTTCATGGCCTTGACTTCTACCAACTTAGTTACATAATTAGTGCATACCAAGATATAAGACTTACCATTTGATGGGGGATCAATGGGTCCCACAAAATCCAATCCCCACTTGCCAAAGGGAGAGACTAATACTTGGGGATAGAGTGGAATCTCATTTGATTTGGTTGGTCAGACCATTCTTTGGCACATATCACATTTCCTTGTATATCTTCCTGCATCCTTGTGGAGTGTAGACCAATAGTATCCTGTGTTCAAAATCTTTGTTGCTGTCCTTTTGGCTGCAAAATTCCCTCCATAGGGTTCGTCATGACATGCATGCAAAATTTCATATGTCTCATCTTCCCTCACACATCTTCTCATAACATGATCTGGTCTAGTATAAAACAAGCATCCAACAATCCATGAAAAAGGAAAATATTTTTCGATGAGCACTCTTCTCTCTTTTAGAGAGAAATGAGGAAGAAATTTCCCTATCAGTAGGTAATTAGCTATGTCAGCATACCAAGGTGTGCAAACTAATGGAAAATATATTCTCATCAGGAAAAGAGTCATCTATGGCTTGATTGTCTTCTGATGTGATCAGTCTTGAAAGAAAATCTGCAACAACATTGGAATCCCTGGTTTTTCCACAAGAGTTATGTCAAACTCCTACATCAACACCAACCATCTATCTATCCTTCCTAAGATCAGGGGTTTATTCATGAGATATCTAATGGTTGTGTGATCGGTGTGCATAAAGATCTGGTAGCCTATTATATAGTGCCTAAATTTATTTAGGGTGTAGATCAGTGTGAACATTTCTTTTTCTGTTACTATATAATTGAATTCAACTCCTTGTAAGTTTTTGTTGACAAAATAAATGTAATTTTCAATGGATCCTTCTTTTTGTCCTAAGACTACTCCTATAGCATAGTCTGATGCATCTTTATGGATGTGAAAATTAGTTTCCCAATTAGGTCCCTTAAGTACAAGAGCATGATTCAAATTTTCCTTCAAGTTAGAAAATGCTTTGGCACAATATTTTATCCATTGGAACTCGGTATCTAAGGTTAGGAGAGTATACAATGGTACTAGTATTTTGCTGAATTCTTTGATAAAGTGCCTGTAATATCTTGCATGTCCTAAGAAACTCCTAACATATTTTTGTTTTGTAGGCATGGGAATATTAGTAATTGCCTCAATTTTTGCAGGATCTACTTGAATTCCTTGGTGGGAAATGTAGTGGCGAAGAACTACACCTTCCTGCATCATCATGAAGCACTTCTCACTATTTAAAGATAGATTTTGGTCTTCAAATCTCTGTAGGACTTTCCTAATATTTTCCAATGCTTCATCAAAATCAGCATCATAGGTGGTAAAGTCATCCAAATAGATTTTCATGCAGTCAAGGGAGATGTCTGAAAATATGTTGATGAATGCTCTTTGAAAAGTTGTACGTGTGTTGTGTGTTGCATAAACCAAAGGGAAGTACTGAATAGGAATATGTATCCCATGGACATGTGAAGGTTGTCTTCTCTTGGTCCTCAGGTGCAATTTGGATCTGATTGTATCCATTGAATCTGTCTAGAAAAGAGAAGTACTATTTTCTTGCAAGTGAGTCCAGGACTTGATCTATAAAAGGAAAGGGAAAATGGTCTTTCTTGGTAGCAACATTGAGTTCTTTGTAGTAAAAAAAAACTCGCCTTTGTCCTCCCCTCTTGTGAACAATCACTAATGGAGACACCCACTAGTTGTCTGAGATGGGATAGATAAATCCTACATCTAGCAACTTTTTCAGCTCTATGTTGACAATTCCTCTCAATGCAGGGTTGATTCTTCTTTGTGGCTGCCATACCGATTGAAAATCATCTTTGATATATATCCTATGGGGGAAAATATTAGGGTCTATTCCTTTCATATCATGATAATCCCATGAAAATGCATTTTGGTGGGCCTTAAACAAATTTGCCAATGTCAACTCTTGTTCTTCTCCTAGTTTGTTGTTAATATTCAAATATTTTCCTTCAGACACCTATACTTGTGTAGTTAACTCTATCATAGTTGTTTCATTAATACATGGTACCTTAAGTTCATATGGAAACATTGTGTGGAACATACCTATTGTTGCAGGAAGTTTGTCTATTGGAAGAGTGGCTGCAGGAATATTAGGTAGAGCAGGCAAAAGTGTCTTCATGAGATTAGTAGAACTAGATGCATGAGAGGGTGGTACCTCCTCTACCTCACAATGGTTCTGAATTATATTAGATAACACTTCATCTTCATCTTGAAGCTACAGGAGAGGACTTCTACCTAACATCATAACTTGCACCACGGAGTTAACTTCCTTGGCCTCTTCACCTACATGTGGCCATACAAGATTATCCTCATCATGGGATGGCTGAGCAGGAGGATAAAGAACAAGCTTTTTAGTGTTCCCACCATCAGAAATGGTCATGTCACCTGATCAACATCCAATATTAGCATATTTTGTTGCTAACCATGGCCTTCCAAGGATAATAGGATTCCTTCCTAGTATAGCTTTAGGAGAAAGAATCATGAATTCGACTACATACTCCCAAGAGTCTAGAATCATGAAAAGGTCCTCTACTATGCCATCAGGCTTAATAGTGGAACTATCAGCAAGCTACAAGATAGTAGGAGTGGATCTTATACTTACAATGTTTAGTTGTTGCAGGATGTCTTTAGTCATCCATTTATTGTTGCACCCAAGTCAATCAAAGCATTCTTTATGTCTATCCCATTTATAACAATTTCAACCACAATACTACCTGGATAATTGTACTTGGGGATAGTTACTTTTCCAAGCATGATGTCAGCCAGTTGTCCCACTACATGAACTGTAGTTGGGTATTTCTTTTTCATGCCTAGATTCTAGAGGCATGCTTCTTTGATTGCTTTGCCATATATAGGAATATATTTTATGGCTTGGAATAGGAGTATCTGGACACATATATGCTTCATCTGGTCTAGAATGTCAAAATTTGTGTCCTCCTTGTCTTTTTTTTGTTTGGCAACTTCCAATCTCTGGGGGAATGGTGGTTCTTTTGTCATCTGATTGGCTAGAACTGGTTCAGGATTTTTAGGTGCACTAGGCTGAATGGGAAAATCCAGAGGTTCTTCTTCTTCCACAAGAAGCTCAGTGATGATGGGTGTGGAAGGGGTTGGAAAATTAGTTCCTGAATGCAAATGTATGTCAGTTAAACTCACAACATATGCAGGGAATTGATTTGGATCAGCAGAGTATATAGGCTGTTGTTGTGGTTTATTATTTGGGTTAGGTGTGGGCTAGGTTGGTAACTAAGTGAGTTTAGTTGCATTTGAGTTAGAATTAGCAGTGGGAGGCATTATAGAAGTTTGCTGGGGTTGAGAAGGTGGGTTGCATGTAACTGGTTGTCTGGTTTGGCCATTGTTGTCCATCTCTCCATTGAGATGTTTGTTGCCAGTTTCCTAGAGGTGGCTGCCAAGGTCCTTGAAACTGTTGCCAATTCCTCTGAGGTTGTTGCCACTGAGGTGAAGAATTTTGATAATTGGGCCAAGCATTTGGAGGGTTACCCAAAGACTGTGGTGGATATCATTCATAGTTGGATGGACATGGGAGCTACCACTAGTTACCAGATGGATAAGAATTAAAATATGGCCCAACAAAAGATAGTGGATCTGGTGGCATACCTTGTCTTGGAGCCCATGGCCTTCTCTGTGCAAGAAAGTAGACTTGATATTCCTCAGTGTGAGTTTTTTTGAACTTAGGTGGAAGCTGCTTGCTGTCAATTTTAGCTACCATCTTGCATTTGCAATCCCTCTTCTTTTGTCTATAATAAGGGCAATATTCTACCAACATTGCATATGCCTCCTCTTGTTTCTTTTTGGCTTGAAGTGAATCCAGCAGAGTAGCCAGATTATTTATGATATCCTACTTGAAATCTTCCAGTAAGTGAGTAATCTCCATCCTTGAAACTCTAGTGGTGGATGACTTACCCATAGAGGATTGGTAAGCTCTCCCTTTCTTTGAAGCTTCCCTAGAATAGTTCTCGCATATCTTCTTGATATCCTCCCAAGGAAATTGAGTGATATCTCCTCTTACCATCAGGTCCAAGGCATCAATGCAGCTTTCATTAATTCCTCTCAATAAAATTATATTTTGTGAGTCTTAATTGAGTGAATGGTGTGGAGATTTTTGTACACAAAACATAAACCTTGAAATGAAATCCTCCAGGCCCTCATCTTCCTTTTGTTGCATTCTAAAAACTCCATATCCTCTCAGATCATGACCCCTGCAATACTCTTTGTATTTCTCAAGGAAATTTTTCTTCATGTCCTCACAAGTCTCCACAGTATCTTTGCCAAGGCTCATAAACCATCTCAATGCAACTTCTTTCAAAGTGGTAGGAAATAGCTTAAGCCTATGGGCATCAGTGGTATACTCATAAATTATGCAAGGTATATCAAACTCAAACAATAATCTATCAGGATCTTCTATGACAAGTCCATAGAACTTAGGAAGGGTTGAAGCAAGGATGTTTTTGAGGTTGTCTACTTCATTCTGATGAGCAATGGGGAAAGGAAAAGTTGGCTAGTTCTACTTGTTAGGCTTGTTTTCATTTGCATCACCCATGCCTACTTGACGAAGTTCCAAAGTATAGTGTTATTCAACTAGATTTTGATCTTCAAGGGGAAATTCAAAATTGTTTAAGTCAGGAAATGTATCAACAAAGGGGTGTGTCTCTTCTTCTTCTTTATTTCTCGGCAGATTTGGAAGCTCTACTAGCTGAAATGGTTCTGGATTATTAGGAAGGAATCTCCCATAAGCATCTCTTCATCTTCTATGCATGTGGTATCAACTCAGCATCAACCAACTCACACAAAGAATCGGTCAAAGAAGTGGATCATAACTTCTAAATACTAAGAACAAATTCTAGAAATACTACAGTAGGAAAAACTAGCAATAACTCCAAACAATACCCTAGTTTGACACCATCCCTGACAATGGCGCCAAAAATGTCAACCTCTTACAATGATTTAATAACTAAGCCTCTACAACAGTGATTCAAAGATTGAGCATCTAACCTAAATAGCCATTTTAACCATCATGAAGGTGTATTTAAATTATCAACCCAGGGATGTGAACTTGAAATGGGTCAGCATAGTATGTGCACTAGGAACTCAAAGTAGTCATCTTCATTCTATAACTAAGAAAGATTCAATACTAAAAGTAAATTGCATGGAAAGGAACAAAGTAAATGTTGAACATCACTCAAAAATTAAACTAAGCTGAAAATGCATGACAAGAATAAAAATATGAGCAACAAACAAGAAATTACTATGTCCGCTTTGGCTATAGGAACAGTCACAGAATGAAATTCTAGTGGCTGTAGGAATGGTCAGTGCCAGATTCTTAACTAAGTACTAAACATAAACTAATAACTTACCTAGCTAAACTAAAGGACATATTACTCACCAAGTGGCCCCCCTTGGATAAGTATCCTCTAAAACCAATATAAACTCAAATGCTCAACTCGGAATTTTATCTTATTCATTGGGAAATGCAAGTACAAAAGAGTAGTTTGTCTGAAAATGCTAGTATATTATCAGATCATACAACATCAATAACTCAACAACCCCTGAAGAAGTAGGATCTAAACCTTATTTATACTATCAACTAAACAAGGCAATCAAATCCCACTAACTGAGAGGACACCGTTTATGGAAAGCAGAGAAAAGAATAGAAGGGTGGTTACACATGTAGGGAATTCGGCCAGACATGCATGTCCAAATACAGACTCAATGCTGCAATAACCCCCGCATTTTCTCAACATCATGAAAGAAAAATACAAGGCGGTTACATGTAGTTGACATGGGGAATCTCCCGCCATCGTCCTTCAGTTGACCATTGAATGATTCCTCTGCATGATGAGTTGGTGGATGCATTTCTCAATTTAGTATCCTCAAGTATGTTTGCATGGCAATGTTAGTATGCATAATAATTGCACATTTATAACCACCTTAAAGAACATTCATTAACCACATGCAAAATTAATATAGATAGTCCACATAATGGGGTAATGTCAATAAAACTAGTAGAAATAGAATTAAAACCAATGTCTATGGTTTGAGGGAAACACTATAAAAATATCAACATTTAATATCAAAGTCCATGTCAACTTTAGTAAATAAACTATAAATTCTACCCAAAATTGGACCAAAAACTAGGCTCATCACCTGTGTCAAATAAAATCCAAAATCCAACATCAAAGGACTACCAAAAGTGTTTTCAAAAGCCCTAACTAGGACCCATTCACCCAAGGTTGAACGAATCCTTCAGTAGGTCTCAAAACCAATTTTTGGTGATAGGTACATGTGTCCAAACCCTTCTCAGATTTTCCCGAAAACTGTGATTTTAGTTTTTATACTTTTGGGAATTTTCATTTCATGTATTAGGTCTTATTGTTCATTTAGTTTTAGTGATTCATATCATTTCAATTCAATTTTAGATCTTACCTACTGTCCTAAGGACTGAGATCTTAGATTGACTTGCCATTAAGGTTGAAATTCAATAATCTTTACACCATGTGATCTCTTTCCTAATGAAATGCCCTTAGAGAAAGGCACATTTAAGATCCTCATAAGTTCAAATAGAAACCACCCTTATTTGTTAAGGATATCTAACCCACCATTTCAACCTTTATATGAATAATTACAGGATATAAAATACAACACTTAGAAAATACTTGGGGCTCAGAACTTCAATTTGTGTTTCCCCCAATTTCTTGCTAACATAAGCTATCAAGTAGTAAAATTGTAGTGATGTGCTAGGAGTACCAAGGTAAAAGGATGGTGAAAGTTTGACCCCAAAAAATTTAATGATGGAATCATCAAGGTTTAGGAGTTGAGCATGATAAGAAACAAGTATCTAGGTAGAGGGAAGGTTGCAACCACGATTCCCATAGACTTAGTGAAAAAATGTTGAAATGGGATTCAAGATTCAAGAGGGGCCTAAATGTGGTACTTGGATAAGGTATGGCCTAAAGATCCAATCCAAAATACAAGCAAATTTTTGATTGTCAAGGGACCAAGAGACCAAGGTCAAGGATTACATATAAAGGGTATGTGGGGAAGGGAACTCTAACAAACCAACAAAAAAGAGAAAAATGCATGGAGATAGGGAAATCTAAAATTTCAACACAAAATAATCTTAAGTGTTTAGAGAGGACTTTTGAGGATATATTGGAAACAATGACAAGGAAGCAAAAATAAAAAAATGCAACATTAAAGAGGATTTAAGGCAAATAATCAAGACCTTAGAGTTTGGGGAAGCAAAGTATACTATACACATATTAAGGGATTATCAAAACATTGGCGCCAAAAGACTTGGAAAAGTTTTTATATGTAAAGGATTAGATTTTTTGGGCTCGAATGAATGGTATGCAAGTAAGGGGGAGACTACTAGTTTGAAAACTATACTTATGAATTTTTTACAAGGTTAAGGATCAAATTGTTGAGATCATAGAGATAAGTACCAAGGGATTGATTAAGGAGGAAATATGAAAGTTTGATAGTTACAGAGGACATACAATTCTTGAAAACTTTTGAGCTTCAAGTATTTTAAAAGCTAAACAAAGTTGGGAATGGAAGAGAAACCATATAAGTCTCAAAGGTTGAAAAATTAAACACTTAGGTAAATTTAGGTTTCAAACTTCATGGATCCACAATGTTAAATAAATGGTATGAGTGCAAGGGAAATTCTGATAGTCTGAAAGGATGAAAAAATTGACACAACAAATTTTACAAGGATTTTAGGTGGGATTTCAAGATCGATAATAAGGGCATATAGGGATGTATACCCTTAAAACTACAAAGCTCTGACAAAAATACTTAGTTGGTTTTGAAAGGATTAGAGTGTGGATTCGAGATTGGTATCAAAGGTATGCAAGTAAGAACAAACCCAAAATTCTAATACCCCAAAAACTCAAAACTTAGCTAAATTTTAAAATCTTAAACTTGGGTATTTGACTAAATATGAAAGGGCTGATTAATGAAACAACCAGAGGCACACATTCCCAAATATGACTAGTCCATTCGAGTTTTCTCAGATCAATTATAATTGGATGGAAATGAAGGGGGGTATGAAATTTAAACAAGTACTATCATAAAGAGATGAGACTCTTGTGTGATAAGAAGATAGTAGGAGTAGATAAAGAAGTAGTAGCCCTAGTGGATCAAGAGCTGGAAACTATATAAAGGCCTTTTTGATGTACTACCACTTTTAGACTTTAATAGATTTTTGCCTTACCTCTTATGTGGGGAGATTTTGTATATAGTTATACTTATTTTGATCATATAACTCCTATGTTGGAGCTTATGTACTCAATTTTTGACACATTTATATATGATATATCAATCATTACTATGATTCTGACCTATATGTGCATGGTTATATTAGATTTTAATTTTTACTTATTGATGGATGATTATACATGTACATGTGTTATGTCACACTTTCTATTTATATGATGCAATATATATATGGATGCACATAGATTGAAAAGATGGTTTATATGATTATTTATTTGACATGTATGATTTTATTATGGTAATTTTATTATGAATATAATGCTAACAATTTGGTTTACTCCTTATAACCTCTGTTACCCCTCGGACAAGCAGTTATAGCACTGCTCAGATGATCTGGTAATTTTGGAAAAATAAGTTTTAACCCATATGGGATAGAAATAGTATTACCACTTAAAGACACCCAAATTGTCCATTTTTTGAAAAAATAAGTTGTTCTTGAAAAAAAGATTTTTTGAAAAGTAGAAGCAATAGAGGTAACATAAGCAAATTTTTTGAATCTTCTTAAGAAAAATCTGATAAATAGGTTTTGTAAAGAATGTTGTTATGGTTAGACCTAGATCGTTCATTTTTCAAAAAAAAACATTTTTTTCGTACATGAAAAAACCCCTAAAAATAGAATCTACGAAACAATTTTTTGGGGAAAAATCGAAGATATGGGTTTTGTAGGTGCTCATGTGCTAAAAAGACCCAAATCATCCATTTTTTGAAAAAATAAGTTGTTCTTGAAAAAGATAGATTTTTTTGAAAAGTACAAGTAGTAGAGATAAAAGGGGCAAATTTTTTGAATCTTTTTTAAAAAAATATGAGAATTGGATATTTTTAGAGAACGTCGTTCTGAGTAGACCCAAATCGTCTAGTTTTTTAGAAACTAATTTTTCACCAACATGCAAGAACTCCTCAAAAATAGAATCTACAAAATATTTTTTTTAGGGAAAAATGGAAGATATGGGTTTTGCAGGTGCTCGTGTGCTAAAGAGACCCAAGTCATCCATTTTTTGAAAAAAAAAAGTTGGTTTTGAAAAAGATAGATTTTTTTGAAAAGTAGAAGTAGTAGATGTAATAAAAATAATTTTTTTGAATCTTCTTAAAAAAAATCTAAGAAATGGGTTTTGTAGAGAATGTTTTTCTGAGTAGACTCAGATTGTCCATTTTTTGAAAATCTAAATTTCACCAAATCCAAGAACTAATCAAAAATAGAATCTATAAAACAATTTCTTTTGGGAAAAATCAAAGTATGGGTTTTGTAGGTGCTTGTGTACTAAAGACCCAGAACTTCCACTTTTTGGAAAAATAAGTTGTTCTTGCAAAAGATAGATTTTTTTAAAAAGTAGAAGCATAAGAGGTAACAAAGGCTATTTTTTTTATTCTTCTTAAGAAAAATCTGAGAAATGGGTTTTGTAGAGAATGTCAATCTGAGTAAACCTGGATCGTCCATTGTTTTAAAGAATCATTTTTCACCAACATGCAAGAACCCCTCAAAATTTGAATGTACAAAATATTTTTTTCTGAAAAATCGAAGATATGGGTTTTGTAGGTGCCCGAGTGCTAAAGAAACCTAGACCATTCATTTTTTTCAAAATATAAGTTGTTCTTGAAAAAGATAGATTGTTTTGAAAAGTAGTAGTAGAGGTAACAGAGGCAAATCTTTTGAATCTTCTTAAGAAAAATCTAGGAAATGGGTTTTGTAGAGAATGTCTTTGTGAGTACATCCCAATTGTCTATTTTTCGAAAAATTGATTTTTCACCAACATGCAAGAACACCTCAAAAATAGAATCTATGAAACAATTTTTTTTGGGAAAAATCGAAGATATGGGTTTTGTAGGTGCTTGTGTGTGAAAGAGACCCAAATAGTCTATTTTTGAAAAAAAATGATTTTTCACCAACATGCAAGAACCCCTCAAAAATAGAATCTACGAAACATTTTTTTTTTTGGGAAAAATGAAAGATATGGGTTTTGCAGGTGCTTGTGTGTGAAAGAGACCCAGATCATTCATTTTTTGAAAAAATAAGTTGTTTCTTTAAAAAGATAGATCTTTTTGAAAAGTAGAGGTAGTGGAGGTAACAGAGCCAAAAAATTTAAATCTTCTTAAGAAAATCTAAGAAATGGGTTTTGTAGAGAATGTCGTTCTAAGATGACCCAAGTCATCCATTTTTTGAAAAAAATGATTTTTCACCAACATGCAAGAACCCCTCAAAAATAAAATCTACGAAACAACTTTTTTCAGAAAAATCAAAGGTATGGGTTTTGTAGGTGCTAGTGTGCTAAAGAGACCTAGATCGTCCTTTTTTTGAAAAAATAAGTTGTTCTTGAAAAAGATAGATTTTTTTGAAATGTAAAATCAGTAGAGGTAATAGAGGCAAATTTTTTGAATCTTCTTAAGAAAAATTTGAGAAATGGGTTTTGTAGAGAATGTCATTCTAGGTAAACCCAAATGGTTTGTTTTTCGAAAAACTATTTTTTTACCAACATGTAAGTACCCCTCAAAAATAGAATCTACGAAACAATTTCTTGGTAAAAATTAAAGATATGGGTTTTGTAGGTGCTCGCGTACTAAAAGAAACCCAAATTGTCCATTTTTTGAAACAATAAGTTGTTTTTGAAAAAGATAGATTTTTTTGAAAAGTAGAAGCACTAAAGGTAAACAAAGGTGAATTTTTGAATCTTCTTAAGAAAAATATGAGAAATGAGTTTTGTAGAGAATGCCGTTCTAAGTATACCAAGATCGCCCGATTTTTGAATAATTGATTTTTCACCAACATGCAAGAACCCTTCAAAAATAGAATTTATGAAACAATTTTTTATGGGAAAACTCAAAGAGATGGGTTTTGTAGGTGCTCACGTGTTAAAGAGACCCACATCGTTTGGTTTTTAGAAAAATAAGTTTTTTTTGAAAAGTAAAATCAATAGAGGTAACAAAAGAATTTTTTTTTAATCTTCTTAAGAAAAATCTTAGAAATGGGTTTTGCAAGAATGTCATTCTGAGTAGACCTAGATTGTCCGTTTTTTGAAAAACTGATTTTTCACCAACATGCAAGAACCCCTCAAAAATAGAATCTACGAAATATTTTTTTTTGGGAAAAATAAAAGATATGGGTTTTGTAGGTGCTCATGTGCTAAAGATACCCAGATCGTTTATTTTTTGAAAAATAAGTTGTTCTTAAAAAGAGATTTTTAAAAAAAAGTAGAAGCAGTAGAGGTAATAGATTTTTTTGAAAAGTAGAAGCAGTAGATGTAACAGAGGTAAATTTTTTGAGTCTTCTTAAGAAAATTCTAAGAAATGGGTTTTTTAGAGAATGTTAGTTTTGAGCAGACCTAGATCGTCCATTTTTCAAAAAAATGATTTTTCACCAACATGCAAAACCCCTTAAAAATAGAATCTACAAAACAATTTATTTTGAGAAAAATCAAACATATGGGATTTGTAGGTGTTAGAGTAATAGGTTAATTACTTTATTAATTTTATCATATTGATTAATTAATTAAGTCACCTTTTACTTTATTTTCAAATAAGCTAAACTTAGGCACTTTAATAATTACTTTATTATATCCTAGGGTTCACTTTAGGGTTTTCATCTCCTTTCTTAAAGATTGATCTCCTTGTGATGATTAAACTCTTATTTTATACAATTTTACTCTCTTGGCTTGCAGAGCAATATCTTTGTGTTTTTTGAATCTCTTATATGTGACAGGTTATTTTTCTTACAAGTGATCACTGAGTTCTGTGAGGTTGGCTTTTACAACTTCAACATGGTATCAAAGCTCCAAATCTGTAGATTCTTATTCATTTTTTGAGGGATCTTACCTTAATGCAAAATTTCAGTGCATCTTGAGTCAATTCGGACTTCACCATTGCATCTAGAAGGTTCAAAATAGTCAAGATTGACCTTTGTTTCATCAATTTTTTTATACAGTGCTCGATCTATGAGGGTTTGAAGTTTTAGAGGGTTTCTAGATCTAGAGGGTACCTACAATTTTGAAGCATTTTCAATCCAAACGGAGGTCACCATCGTGTTTAGAGCACCCAAAAACCTTATAATCGTCTGTAAAATAATGAAAAATAGACACAGTGATTTTGAGAAGCAATTCTTTTTTCATTTCTAGGCCGTACAACCTAGTACAACATGCAATCCATATTTTTTTAATAAAAAAAGTGTTAATGGGTGTCGTCGTCAGTTAACCACTAGTGGTTAACCTCTAGCGGTTAATACTAGCTTAACCGCCATGCTTAACCACTAAACCCCTTTTGGACCACTTTTGGTATTTTGACCATAACTTTTGCGTCTGAACTCAGATTTTCGAAAACAAAAATATCATCCAAAAGTTGGTTTTGAGACCGATCTAGTGGTGCAAACTCTATTTTTAGAAAACGAATAGGCATTGGAAAGGTCTTCTAGTGATCTTTCTAGATTTTTATATTTATTCATCAAAAAATTTACCAGGTACATTTTATTCAATTTTTTGTGTTTTCACATTTTGGTGAATTACTTGGACATCTTAGCTCTTGTAAACTTCTCGTTTGCATGGGATGGCTTCTTTTTGGCTATTCTACATGTATTTCTTGTCAAAATTATTTACTGATTTTTGTGATGGACATGGAATACAAGTCTTTTGTTGACATTATGAGCTTCCATTGTAAGCACTTATGATTTTGTAAACACACTGAGATAAAGTGCCTATGTATTTCACCTGTATTAATGAATCTTCTACATCACTTTGTGCCTTATTGTACTCGTATTATGATATAAAGTGCCATGGGGGTTGATGTTTTCCTTTGTTTTTCCTTCATACCTTTCTCATGCATGTGTGCCTTGGTTTGTGCACCCTTTATATCTGTTTTTACTTTCATGTCTGCGCATTTAGATGTTCTTGGTTATTTATCATGCACTACATTCATGCATTTAGTTTCAATGTACCTATCATACCTCTCCCTTGTCAGCATTATAGTTGGGTTTCTACTGTTGATGTTAATGCTTCCTTGGTTTCATGTTGGAGTGAGCTATCTATACAATGTTTGTTCCTATGTACTAGGTGGATGCAACAACTAGTTACCCATGCATTTTGGTGAGATGAGCACTTACCATATAGATACTCTTGCATTCCTATTTCTGGAGATGACCTTCTATTTTTCACTTGATTAGTTCTTCAAACTATTGGTACTTGTGCCATCTGTATCTTTCAGTTCTTGATGTATGCCTTGGTTTTTCATCAGATTCAAGTAGTGTCATTGGGGGGAACTCATACAGATTCTTGTCTTCTTAATCCTAATCATCATACATTTCAGCGAACGTTCTTCTTTCACCATTTCAGTAGTCATTCTATGATAGTGTTTGTAGCTTCTTCATGCTTTAGTGGTGTTTTTCATGTTCATCCTTTGTTCCTATCTTTTGGGATAATTTCTTCTTGGTTGGAGAGTTCTTAGTTATTCACATGTATTTCTGTCTTTTGGAGAGGAGATTTTCCCATGAGGTTTTCTCCTTTTCTCCTATTGTGAGAGATGTTTTACATTTATACATGGGTACATCATCGCGCCTAGTTGTCAAGACCCATCTTTGCTTTCATGCATCTGTCCTTTGTTTTTTAGCTCTCCCTAAGTTCATCTTAAGGGGGTTGTTAGAGTAATAGGTTAATTACTTAATTAATTTAATCATATTGATTAATTAATTGAGTCACCTTTTACTTTACTTTTTACTTTAGCTAAACTTAGGCACTTTAATAATTACATTATTAAATCTTAGGGTTCACTTTAAGGTTTTGATCTCCTTTCTTAAGGATATAAAATCTTTGTAATTATTTCATTCTTGTTATTGTATATTTTTGCTTCAAGATTGCAGAGCGCCATTATTGTGCCTCTTGATCTCCTCTATGTGACAAGTTATTTTCTTACAGGTGTTCATTGGGATTTATGAGGTTGGTTTATCAACTTCAATAATAGGTGCTCATGTGCTAAAGAGACCCAGATCGTCTGTTTTTTTAAAAAAAAATTGTTCTTGAAAAAGATAGGTTTTTTTGAAAAGTAGAAGCAATAGAGGTAACAAAGGTAAATTTTTTGAATACTAAGAAAAATCTAAGAAATGGGTTTTGTAGAGAATGTCATTTTGAGTACACCCAAATTGTCTATTTTTTAAAAAATTGACTTTTCACCAACATGCAAAAACTTCTCAAAAATAGAATCTACAAAACATTTTTTTTCTGGAAAAATCGAAGATATGGGTTTTGTATGTGCTCGTGTGTTAAAGAGACCCATATCGTCTGTTTTTTGAAAAAAAAAGTTGTTTCTTGAAAAAGATAGATTTTTTTGAAAACTACAAGCATACAAGTAACAAAGGAAATTTTTTTGAATCTTCTTAAGAAAAATCTAAGAAATGGGTTTTAAAAGAATGCCGCTCTGAGTAGACCCAGATTGTCCCTTTTTCGAAAAACTGAGTTTTCACTAACATGCAAGAATCCTCTCAAAAATAGAATCTACGAAACATTTTTTTTGAGAAAAGTCAAAGATATGGGTTTGGTAGGTGCCCATGTGCTAAAGAGACCCAGATCATCCATTTTTTTGAAAAAATAAGTTATTCCTGAAAAAGATAGATATTTTTGAAAAGTAGAAGTAGAGGTAACAAAGGCAATTTTTTTGAATCTTCTTAAGAAAAATATTAGAAATGGGTTTTGTAGAAAATGTCATTTTGAGTACACCTAGATTGTCTATTTTTCAAAAAATTGATTTTTCACCAACATGTAAAAACCTCTCAAAAATAGAATCTACGAAACAATTTTTTTTGGCAAAAATTGAATTATGGGTTTTGTAGGTGTGTGTAAGGAGACCTAGATCATTTATTTTTTGAAAAAATAAGTTGTTCTTGAAAAAGAGATTTTTTTGAAAAATAGAATTATTAGAGGTAAGAGGCAATTTTTTTGAATCTACTTAAGAAAAATCTGAGAAATGGGTTTTGTAAAGAATGTTGTTCTTAGTTTATCTAGATCGTCTGCTTTTTGAAAAATTGATTTTTCACCAACATGCAAGAACCTCTCAAAAATAAAATCTATGAATCATTTTTTTTTTTGGGAAAAATCAAAGATAGGCTTTTTGCAGGGGCTTGTGTGCTAAAGAGACCCTAGATCGTCCATTTTTTGAAAAAATAAAGTTGTTCTTGAAAAAGAGAATTTTTTTGAAAAGTAGA
Organism: Sequoiadendron giganteum; assembly: GCA_007115665.2. Taxonomy (NCBI): domain Eukaryota; kingdom Viridiplantae; phylum Streptophyta; class Pinopsida; order Cupressales; family Cupressaceae; genus Sequoiadendron; species Sequoiadendron giganteum. The sequence continues at coordinate 325,150,226 of CM021105.1, forward strand.
AGCAGTAGAGGTAACAAAGGCAAATTTTTTGAATCTTCTCAAGAAAAATATGAGAAATGGGTTTTGTAGAGAATGTCGTTCTAAGTAGACCTAGATCTTTTGTTTTTCAAAAAAATAATTTTTCACCAACATGCAAGAACCCCTAAAAAATAGAATCTACGAAACAATTTTTTTGAGAAAAATCGAATATATGGGTTTTGCAAGTGCTCGTGTACAAAAGAGACCCAGATTGTCGGTTTTTTAAAAAATAAGTTATTTTTAAATTTTTATTTTTTTTTAAAGTAGAGCCAATAGAGGTAATAGAGGCAATTTTTTTGAATCTTCTAAGAAAAATATGAGAAATGGGTTTTGTAGAGAATGTCGTTTTGACTAGACCTGGATCGTCTGTTTTTCAAAAAACTGATTTTTCACCAACATGCTAGAACCCCTCAAAAATAGAATCTACGAAACAATTTTTTTTTGGAAAAATGGAAGATATGGGTTTTCTAGGTGCTCAGGTGCTAAAGAGACCCAAATCATCTGTATTTTCAAAAAATAAGTTTTTTTTTTAAAAGAGATTTTTTTGAAATGTAGTAGTCTATAATAGAGGCAAATTTTTTGAATCTTCTTAAGAAAAGTTTGAGAAATGAGTTTTGTAGAGAAATGTCCTTCTGAGTAGACCCAAATCGTCTGTTTTTTGAAAAATTGATTTTTCACTAACATCCAACAACTCATCAAAAATAGAATCTAGGAAACATTTGTTTTTGGGAAAAATCAAAGATATGGGTTTTGTAGGTGCTCGTGTGCTAAAGGAGTCAGATCGTCTATTTTTTTTAAATATAAGTTGTTTTTGAAAGAGATAGATTTTTTTGAAAAGTAGTAGTAGAGATAATAGAGGCAATTTTTTTGAATATTCTTAGGAAAAATTTTAGAAATGCATTTTGTAGAGAATGTTGTTCTAATAAACCCAACTCGTTCGTTTGTTTTTCGAAAAATTGATTTTTTACCAACATGCAAGAAACCCTCAAAATAAGAATCTATGAAACAATTCTTTTGGAAAAATCGAAGACATGGGTTTTGCAAGTGCTCGTGTGCTAAAGAGACCCAGATCGTCCATTTTTTGAAAAAATAAGTTTTTCTTCAATTTTTACTTTTTTTGAAAAGTAGAAGCAGCAGATGTAAGATAGGCAAAGTTTTTGAATCTTCTTAAGAAAAATATGAGAAATGGGTTTTGTAGAGAATGTCGTTCTAAGTAGATCTAGATCATCCATTTATCAAAAAAATTGATTTTTCACCAACATACAACAACCCCTCAAAAGTAGAATCTACGAAACAATTTTTTTCAGGAAAAATCGAAGATATGCATTTTGTAGGTGCTCATGTGCAAAAGAGACCCAAATCGTCTATTTTTTGAGAAAATAAGTCATTTTTAAAAATGATAGATTTTTCTAGAAAGTAGAAGCAGTAGAGGTTACATAGACAAAATTTTTGAATGTTTTTAAGAAAAATCCGAGAAATGGGTAGTTTAGAGAATGCCGTTCTGAGTAGACCTAGGATCGTCCATATTTCGAAAAACTAATTTTTCACCAACATCCAAGAACCCTCAAAAATAGGTTTTGCAAGTGGTCGTGTGTTAAAGAGACCTTGATCGTCCGTTTTTTGTAAAAATAAGTTGTTTTTGAAAAAGATAATTTTTTTTGAAAAGTAGTAGTAGAGGTAACAAAGGCAAACTTTTAGAATCTTCTTAAAAAAAATCTAAGAAATGGGTTTTGTAGAGAATGTCGTTCTAAGTAAACCTAGATCGTTCGTTTTTCGAAAAATTGAATTTTTACCCGAATGCAAGAACCCATCAAAAATAGAATCTACGAAATAAATTTTTTGAGGAAAAATTGAAGATATATGTTTTGCAGGTGCTTGGGTGCTAAAGATACCCAAATCACCCATTTTTTGAAAAAATAAGTTGCTATTAGAAAAGATAGATTTTTTTGAAAAGTAGAAATTGTAGAGGTAATAGAGGCAAAAAATTTGAATCTTCTTAAAAAAAATCTAAGAAATGGGTATTGTAGACAATGTAGTTTTGAGTAAACCCAGATCGTTCATTTTTTGAAAAACTAATTTTTCACCAACATGCAAGAACCCCTCAAAAATAGAATATCTGAAACAATTTTTTTGGGAAAAATCAAAGATATGGGTTTTGCAGGTGCTCGTGTGCTAAATAGACCCAGATCATTTGTTTTTGAAAAAATAAGTTGTTCTTGAAAAACATAGATTTTTTGAAAAGTAGAAGTAGTAGAGGTAACAAAGGGAACTTTATTGAATCTTCTTAAAAAGAATATGAGAAAATAGGTTTTGTGGAGAATGTCGTTTTGAGTAGACCCAGATCGTCCATTTTTCGAAAAACTGATTTTTCACCAAATGCAAGAACCCATCAAAATAAGAATCTACGAACCAATTTTTTTGGGAAAAATTGAAGATATGGGTTTTGCAGGTGCTCGTGTGCTAAACAGACCCAGATCGTTTGTTTTTTGAAAAAATAAGTTGTTCTTGAAAAACATAGATTTTTTTCAAAAGTAAAGGCAAAAAATTTGAATCTTCTTAAGAAAAATATGAGAAATGGGTTTTGTAGAGAATGTCATTCCGAGTAGACCCAAATCATCCATTTTCGAAAAAATGTTTTTTCACCAAATGCAAGAACCCATCAAAAATAGAATCTATGAAATAATTTTTTTTGGGAAAAATCAAAGATATGGGTTTTGGAGGTGCTCATGTGCTAAAAAGACCTAGATCATCCATTTTTTGAAAAAAATAAGTTGTTATGGAAAAAGATAGATCTTTTCGAAAAGTAGAAGTATTAAAGGTAACAGAGGTAATTTTTTTGAATCTTCTTAAGAAAATCTGAGAAATGGGTTTTTGTAGAGAATGTCGTTTTGAGTACACCTAGATCGTTTGTTTCTTGAAAATTTGATTTTTCGCCAACATGCAAGAACCCCTCAAAAATAGAATCTACGAAACTTTTTTTTAAGGAAAAATCAAAGATATGGGTTTTGTAGGTGCTCGTGTGCTATAGAGACCCAAATCATCTTTTTTTTTTGAAAAATAAGTTGTTCTTGAAAAAGATAGATTTTTTTGAAAAGTAGAAGCAGTAGAGGTAATACAGGTTAATTTGTTGAATTTGCTTAAGAAAAATCTAAGAAATGGGTTTTGTAGAGAATGTCGTTCTGAGTAAACCCAGATCCTCCGCTTTTCGAAAAACTAATTTTTCACCAACATGCAAGTACCCCTCAAAAATAGAGTCTACGAATTTTTTTTTTTTGGGAAAAATGAAAGATATGGGCTTTGTAGATGCTCGTGTGCTAAAGTGAACCTGGTCATCCATTTTTTAAGTAATAAGTTATTCTTAAAAAGATAGATTTTTTTGAAAAGTAGTAGTAGAGGTCATAGAGGAAATTCTTTTGAATCTTCTTAAGAAAAATTTGAGAAATGGATTTTGTAGAGAATGTCATTATGAGTACACGCAGATCGTCCATTTTTCAAAAAATTGATTGTTCACCAAATGCAAAAACCAATCACAAATAGAATATTCGAAACATTTTTTTGGGGGAAAAAACAAAGATATGGGTTTTGCAAGTGCTCATGTATTAAAAGACCCAGATCGTTCATTTTTTGAAAAAATAAGTTGCTTTTGAAAAAGATGGATTTTTTTGAAAAGTAGAAACAATAGAGGTAATAGAGGTAATTTTGTTGAATCTTTTTTAAAAAAATCTAATAAATGGATTTTGCAGAGAATTTCATTCTGAGTAGAATCGATTCATCCATTTTTCAAAAAAATGATTTTTCACCAACATGCAAGAACCCATCAAAAATAGAATTTATGAAACAATTTTTTTGGGAAAAATCGAAGATATGGGTTTTGCATGTGCTTGTGTGCTAAAGAGACCCAGATCGTCCATTTTTTGAAAAAATGAGTTGTTCTTGAGAAAGATAGATTTTATTTGAAAAGTAGAAGCAGTAAAGGTAACATAGGAATTTTTTTTCAATCTTCTTAAGAAAAATCTGAGAAATGGGTTTTATAGAGAATGTCATCGTAAGTGTAGATTGTCCTTTTTTCCAAAAACTAATTTTTCACAACCATGCAAAACCCCTCAAAAATAGAATTTACGAAAAAATATTTTTTTTTGAAAAATCAAAGATATGGGTTTGTAGGTGCTTGTCTGCTTAAGGGATCCAGATCGTTCGCTTTTGGAAAAAATAAGTTGTTTTTAGAAAAGATAGATTTTTTTGAAAAGTAGTAGTATAGGCAAAAGAGACAATTTTTTTGAATCTTCTTAAGAAAATTCTGAGAAATAAATTTTGTAGATAATGTCATTCTAAGTACACCCAGATTATTCATTTTTCGAAAACTAATTTTTCACCAACCTACAAGAACCCCTCAAAAATAGAATCTACGAAATAATTTTTTTGGGAAAAATCGAATATATGGGTTTTGTAGGTACTCGTGTGTTAAAGAGACCCAGATCGTCCGTTTTTTGAAAAAATAAGTTGTTCTTGAAAAAGATAGATTTTTTTGGAAAGTACAAGTAGTAGAGGTAACAAAAGCAAACTTTTTGAATCTTCTTAAGAAAAATATGAGAAATGGGTATGTAGACAATGTCATTTTGAGTAGACCCAGATCGACCATTTTTCGAAAAACTAATTTTACACCAACATGCAAGAAACCCTTGAAAATAGAATCTACAAATTTTTTTTTTTTGGAAAAAATCAAAGATATTAATTTTGTAGGTGCTCATGTGGTAAAGAGACCTAGATCATCTGTTTTTTGAGAAAATAAATTGTTCTTGAAAAAGATAGATTTTTTTGAAAAGTAGTAGTTGAGGTAACAAAGGAAAAGTTTTAGAATCTTTTTTAAAAAAATATGAGAAGTGGGTTTTGTAGAGAATGTTGTTCTGAGTAAACACCCAAATCGTTCGTTTTTCGAAAAAATGATTTTTTATTAGCATGCATCAACCCTTCAAAAATAGAATCTATGAAACAATTTATTTTGGAAAAATCGAAGATATGGGTTTTGCAAGTGCACATGTGCTAAACAGAGCCAGATCGTCTATTTTTTGAAAAAATAAGTTCTTGAAAAGATCATTTTTTTGAAAAATAAAAATAGTAGAGGTAACAAAGGCATTTTTGTTGAATCTTCTGAAGAAAAATATGAGAAATCAGTTTTGTAAAGAATATCGTTCTAAGTAAACCTGGATCATTCATTTTTCGAAAAACTGATTTTTCACCAACATGCAATAACCCCTCAAAAATATAGTCTATGAAACAATTTTTTTTGAAAAAATCAAAGATATGGGTTTTGTAGGTGCTCGTGTGGTAAAGAGACTTAGATCGTCTATTTTTTGTTAAAAAACTTCTTCTCGAAAAAGATAGAATTTTTTGAAAATTAGTAGTAGAGGTAACATAGGCAATTTTTTTGAATCTTTTTAAGAAAAATCTAAGAAATGGGTTTTGTACAAAATGTCGTTCTAAGTAAAACACAAATTGTCCATTTTTCAAAAAACTAATTTTTTACCAACATGCAAGAACCCCTCAAAAATAGAATATTTGCAACATTTTTTTTGGGAAAAAGGAAAGATACGGGTTTTGCAGGTGCTCGTGTGCTAAAGAGACCCAGATCGTCTGTTTTTTGAAAAAATAAGTTGTTCTGAAACAAGATAGATTTTTTTGAATAGAAGCAGTAAGGTAATAGAGGCAAATTTTTTGAATCTTCTTAATAAAAATTTGATAAATGGGTTTTGTAGAGAATGTTGTTCTGAGTACACCCAGATCATCCATTTTTTGAAAAACTAAATTTTCACCAACATGCAAGAACCCCTCAAAAATAGAATCTACAAAATAATGTTTTGGGAAAAATCAAAGATATGGGTTTTGTAAGTGTTCATGTGCTCAAGGGACCCAGGTCGTCTTTTTAAAAAAAAACAAGTTGTTCATTAAAAAGATAGATTTTTTTGAAAAGTAGAAGCAATAGAGGTAATAGAGGCAATTTTTTTGAATCTACTTAAGAAAAAATTGAGAAATGGGTTTTGTAGAGAATGTCGTTCTGAGTAGACCCAAATTATTCACTTTTCAAAAAACTATTTTTTCAGCAACATGCAAGAACCACTCAAAAATAGAATCTACGAAACAATATTTTTTGGGAAAAATCGAAGATATGGGTTTTGCAGGTGTTTGTGTGCTAAAGAGACCCAGATCGTCTATTTTTTGAAAAAGATAGATTTTTGAAAAGTAGAAGCAGTAGAGTTAATAGAGTCAATTTTTTTTTATCTTCTTAAGAAAAATTAGAGAAATCAGATTTGTAAATAATATCGTTTTGAGTAGACCCAGATCGTCTATTTTTCAAAAACCTGATTTTTTACCATGTAAAAACCCTAAAAAATAGAATCTACAAAACAATTTTTCTTGGTAAAATGGAAGATAGGCGTTTTGCAGGTGCTCATGTGCTAAAGAGACCCAAATTGTCCATTTTTTGAAAAAATAAAGTTGCTCTTGAAAAAGATTTTTTTGAAAAGTAGTAGTAGAGATAACAGAGGCAAATTTTTTTATTCTTCTTTAGAAAAATCTAAGAAATGGGTATTGCAGAGAATGTCATTGTGAGTAAACCCAGATCATCCAATTTTCAAAAAATGGATTTTTCACCAACATGCAATAATCCTTCAAAAATACAATCTACGAAACATTTTTTTTTGGGAAAAATCAAAGATATGGGTTTTGTAGGTGTTCATGTGCTAAAGAGACCCACATCGTTCATTTTTTGAAAAAATAAGTTATTCTTGAAAAATATAGATTTTTTTGAAAAGTAGAAGTAGTGGAGGTAATAGAGACAATTTTTTTTTTTCTTCTTAAGAAAATCCTAAGAAATGGGTTTTGTAGAGAATGTTTTTTTGAGTAAACCTAGATTGATCATTTTTCAAAAAACTGATTTTTCACCAACATGCAAGAACCATCAAAAATAGAATCTACAAAACAATTTTATCAAGAAAAATCAAAGTTATGGGTTTTGCGAGTGCTCGTGTGCTAAAGAGACCCAGATCATGCATTTTTTGGAAAAAGAGATTTTTTTGAAAAATACAGAGGTAACAAAGTCATTTTTTTTGAATCTTCTTAAAAAATATCTTAGAAATGGGTTTTGTAGAGAATGCCATTCTGAGTAAACCCATATTGTCCATTTTTTGAAAAATTGATTTCTTGATTAAGAGGGATGGCTTCAGCAAGGATCCAACCATTGAAACCAAGCAAAAATGTGAAGTTCATGGAGGAAGGTAAAGAATAAGGCAAAACTAAAATGCACATCAGGTCTTACTCAATACACAACATACTCTTCTTCCTCGATACAAAACCCAGCTGCAATCAATGGTAGCGGAATTTACACATTTTAAAAATGAGAGCACAAAGGTTTAGCGGCAAGGAAATTAGAGGAATTCCTTGGCCTCTAGAGTCCGCATTCCATTTCAAACTACCACAATACCTTAAATCCCAAACAATCTTGAGAATATACAACAAAAGGCATAAAGGTTCATAGCTCAATTAAATACCAAGCACATACACTAGTAATACAATAGATGCAGAGAAAACACAAGGATTTCTTATGAGAGATAGACTTATTTTCTTTCAAATATGTTATTCCTAATTAAATCAATTTCCAAAACAATAAGGCAAAGAGTTATTTTCCTCAAACAACACCATATTGACATATGATTCCAAATAGATTAGGAAGAAGCTAGAAGAAGGGAGGAACCTAGATTTTCCTAATTGTCAAAGAAGATTTTGTTGTCAAGCTAACCATTTCCAACTGGTAGCTTCAGCACCCGTCCAAGGCCTCAAAATCCTTTGAAATCCACAATTTCCAGCCTCCACAAATTTTCTAAAACCACTAATTTCCAACCCTCAATCTATAGTATACAATTTCCAAGAAACAAAAAACAAAAAGCTCCCGTATAGATTGCAAGATCTATTTTTTCTTCTTTTTCCCCCAAAAATAGTCCAATTGCCCCTCTTTTTTGTTAACTACCACTAATTTTAATTATTCTTTTATCCTCTCCGTAACTACTTTCACCTCCTTTCTTTCTATTAGTTTGTTTTTCGTTTTCAAATTTTATCTCTTTTGATTTATTATTGGGAATCTCCAACATGTTAATAATATTTGAATAAACCTCAATCTAAATATAAAATATTTAAATTTATTTCTTAATCCTTTATTTTATATTACATCCAAAATCTATTTAATATTTATTTATTACATAACTCCTTTCCGAGACACAAATTTAATTTATTAAAAACAAACATAGATTAATAACACTTTATTTATTAAAGCTATAATTTATACCATTCATCTATTTAAATTAACACAATCCTCTACAATGCAGTAAAATCTATCAAGGCATCAAACTGACAAATACTCAAGAACATAACATCAAAGATACCTAACCACTGAACGAAATAGAAGACAAAATGATGGCAACAATGAAAAACCGACACAATGGACCACACAAATGGGGAATGACAAACAAACACACACCATCGTCAAGGACGATGGAACGACATGGAAAACCCAATGCTATCTTCAAAACAACAACCTCCATTGGGTATGAGCCACACTCTAACCTAACAATGCAGGCGAAGTTGATGCCTGGTACCTTCAACCTGTAGAAAAACCATGGTCGAACATGTGCATGTAGAAAACAGTCATTCACACCGTGAAGGGAAAGTCACAGCATCGCAAGGCACTCATGAGCAAGTGATGTGACCCTGTTCCCCTTCACCCATACAACAACATATAATAATTGATAACCAATCTTGTTAGAAAACACATCACATTCATATACATGATATCTCATATGAACAGATAAGAAAATTAAATAAACATGATCTTGCCATAACATCACATAAAACAATGTCATCATAACCAAGCATCAAGGAGTTATAATCGACTAAATAACATGAACAGTATCATCAAAACATGATAATAAAGTCTAAGTGTATCCAAGAAGCTATCCAACACAAAGTGAACTAAGGGGCATTACAACAGTAGAGTTAACAAAGGAAAATTTTTTGAATCTTTTTAATAAAAATATGAGAAATAGGTTTTGTAGAGAATATTGTTCTGAGTAAACCTAGACTGTTCATATTTTGAAAAACTAATTTTTCACCAAATGCAAGAACCCATCAAAAATAGAATCTACAAAACAATTTTTTTTTGGGAAAAATCGAAGATATGGGTTTTAAAGGTGCTTGTGCGCTTAAGAGACCCAGATCACACATTTTTTGAAAACCTAATTTTTCACCAACATGCAAGAACCCCTCAAAAATAGAATCTAAGAATTTTTGTTTTTTGAGAAAAATCGAAGATAGGGGTTTTGTAGGTGCTTGTGTGCTAAAGAGACCTAGATCGTCTATTTTTTGAAAAAATAAGTTGTTTTTTAAAAAGATTTTTTTGAAAAGTAGAAGTAGTAAAGATAATAGAGGCAAATTTTTTGAATATTATTAAGAAAAATCTATTAGATGGGTTTTGTAGAGTGTCGTTTTGAGTAAACCCAGATCGTTTGTTTTTCTAAAAATAGATTTTTCACCAACATGCAAGAACCCGTCAAAAATAAAATTTACGAAACAAATTTTTTGGAAAAATCGAAGATATGGGTTTTGTAGGTGCTCGTGTGCTAAAGAGACCCAGATTGTTAGTTTTTTGAAAAAATAAATTGTTCTTGAAAAAGATAGATTTTTTTGAAAAGTAGATGCAACAGAGGTCACTCAGGCAAATTTTTTGATTCTTCTTAAGAAAAATCTAAGAAATGGGTTTTGCAGAGAATGTCATTCTGAGTAAACCCAGATCGCCCGCTTTTTCAAAAAACTAATTTTTCACCAACATGCAAAAAAACCCCTCAAAAATATAATGTATGAAACATTTTTCTATATAAAAATCAAATATATGGGTTTTGCATGTGCTCATGTGCTAAAGACACCCAGATCGTCCATTTTTTGAAAAAAATAAGTTGTTTTTGAAAAAGATAGATTTTTTTGAAAAGTAGTAGCAGAAGTAATAAAGGCAAAATTTTTGAATATTTTAAAGAAAAATCTAAGAAATGGGTTTTGTAGAAAATGTCGTTTTGAGTAAACCCAGATTGTTCATTTTTTGAAAAATTGATTTTCACAAACATGCAAGAAACCCTCAAAAATAGAATCTACAAAACAATTTTTTAGGAAAAATCGAATATATTGGTTTTGTAGGTGCTCGTGTGCTAAAGAGACCCAAATCATCCGCTTTTTGAAAAACTAAGTTTTTCTTGAAAAAGATAGATTTTTTGAAAAGTAGAAGCAGTAGAGGTAACATAGGCAATTTTTTTGAATCTTCTTAAGAAAAATCTAAGCAATGGGTTTTGTAGAGAATGTCGTTCTGAGCAAAACCAGATTGTTCATTTTTCAAAAATTGATTTTTCACGAACATGCAAAATTCCTCAAAAATAGAATCTATGAAACTATTTTTTTTGGGAAAATGGAAGATATGAGTTTTACAGGTGCTTGTGTGCTAAAGATACCCTAATCATCAGTTTTTTGAAAAAATTAAGTTGTTCTTGCAAAAGATAGATTTTTTTGAAAATTAGAACTAGTAGAGGTAAGTAACAAAGGCAAAGTTTTTTAATCTTCTTAAGAAAAATCTAAGAAATGGGTTTTGTAGAGAATGTCGTTCTGAGTAAACCTAGGTCATCCATTTTTTGAAAAGCTAGATTTTCACCATCATGCAAGAACCCCACAAATATAGAATCTACGAAACATTTTCTTTTGGAAAAAAATCAAAGATATGGGTTTTGTAGGTGCTCATGTGCTAAAGAGACCCAGATCGTCCGTTTATTGAAAAAATAAGTTATTCTTGAAAAAGATAGTTTTTTTGAAAATTAGAAGCAGTAGAGGCGACATAGGAATTTTTTTGAATCTTCTAAAGAAAAAATCTGAGAAATCGGTTTTATCAAGAATGTCATTCTGAGTAAACCCAGATTGTTCGTTTTTCAAAAAACTAAATTTTCACCAACATGCAAGAACCCGTCAAAAATAGAATCTACGAAACAATTTATTTTGGGAAAAATTGAAGATATGGATTTTGTGGGTGCTCATGTGCTAAAGAGACCCAGATCGTCCATTTTTTGAAAAAATAAGTTGTTTTTGAGAAAGATAGATTTTTCTGAAAAGTAGAAGCAATAGAGGATACAAAGGCAAATTTTTTGAATTTTTTAAAGAAAAATTTGAAAAATGGGTTTTGGAGAAAATGTCGTTATGAGTAGACCCAAATTGTCTATTGTTCAAAAAACTAATTTTTCACCAACATGCAAGAATCCCTCAAAAATAGAATCTACGAAATAATATTTTTTTAGAAAAATGGAAGATATGGGTTTTGCATGTGCTCATGTGCTAAAGAGACCCTGATTGTCCATATTTTGAAAAATAAATTGTTCTTGAAAAAGATAGATTTTTTTGAAAACTAGAAGTAGTAGAGGTAACATAGTCAAAGGTTTTTAATCTTCTTAAGAAAAATCCTAGAAATGGGTTTCATAGAGAATGTTGTTTTGAGTACACCCAAATCGTCCGTTTTTCAAAAAAATTGATTTGTCACCAAATTCAAGAACCCATCAAAATACAATCTATGAAACAATTTTTTTGGGGAAAAATCGAAGATATGGGTTTTCCAGGTGCTCGTGTGCTAAAAGACCCAGATCGTTCATTTTTTTAAAAAACAAGTTGCTCTTGAAAAAGATAGATTTTTAGAAAAGTAGAAATAGTAGAGGTAGCAAAAGCAAAAAAAATTAATTCTTCTTTAGAAAAATCTAAGAAATGGGTATTGTAGAGAATGTTGTTGTGAGTAGACCCAGATTGTCCAATTTTTGAAAAAATAAGTTGTTTTTGAAAAAGAGATTTTTTTGAAAAGTAGTAGTAGAGGTAACAGAGGCAATTTTTTTGAATCTTCTTAAGAAAAATCTAAGAAATGGGTTTTGTAGAGAATGTCATTTTGAGTAGACCTAGAATGATCATTTTTTGAAAAAAATGATTTTTCACCAACATGCAAGAACCCATCAAAAATAGAATCTACGAAACAATTTTTTTGGGAAAAATAGAAGATATGGGTTTTGCAGGTGCTCGTGTGCGAAAAAGACCCAAATCATGTGTTTTTTGAGAAAATAAGTTCTTGAAAAAAAGACTCTTTTGAAAAGTAGAACTAGTAGAGGTAACATAGTCTAATTTTTTGAATCTTTTTAAAAAATATCTGAGAAATGGGTTTTGTAGAGAATTTCATTTTTAAGTAGACCTAGATTGCCCATTTTTCTGAGTAAACCTAGGTCTTCCATTTTTTGAAAAACTAGATTTTCACTAACATGCAAGACCCCCTCAAATATAGAATCGACGAAACAATTTTTTTGAGAAAAATCGGAGATATGGGTTTTGTAGGTGCTCATGTGCTAAAGAGACTCAAATCATCCATTTTTTGAAAAAGTAAGTTATTATTGAAAAAGATAGATTTTTTTAAAATTACAAGTAGTAGAGGTAACAGAGGCATTTTTTGGAATCTTCTTAAGAAAAATATGAGAAATGGGTATTGTAGACTATGTCGTTCTAAATAAACCTAGATCGCCCCTTTTTTGGAAAATTGATTTTTCACCAACATGCAAGAATCCCTCAAAATACAATTTATGAAATATTTTTGTTTGAAAAAAATCGAAGATATGGGTTTTGTAGGTGCTTGTGTGCTAAAGAGACCCAAATCGTCCGTTTTTTGAAAAATTAAGCTATTGTTGAAAAATATAGATTTTTTGAAAAGTAGAAGTAGTAGAGGTAACAGAGGCAATTTTTTTGAATATTCTTAAAAAAATATATGAGAAATGGATTTTGTAGAGAATGTCGTTCTAAGTAGACCTAGATCATCTGTTTTTCGAAAAACTAATTTTTTACCAACATGCAAGAACCCCTCAAAAATAGAATCTATGAAACAATTTTTTTTTGGAAAAATCAAAGATATGGGATTTGTAGTTGCTCGTGTACTAAAGAGACCCAGATCGCTCATTTTTTGAAAAAATAAGTTGTTCTTGAAAAATATTTTTTTGAAAAATAGAAGTAGTAGAGGTAAATTTTTTGAATCTTCTTAAGAAAAATCTAAGAAATGTGTTTTGTAGAGAATGTTGTTCTCAATAAACCTAGATCGTCCAGTTTTTGAAAAACTGATTTTTCACCAACATGCAAGAACCCCTCAAAAATAGAATTTACGAAACATTTTTTTTGGGAAAAATGGAAGATATGGGTTTTGCAGATGCTCTTGTGCTAAAGATACCTTGATCGTCTGTTTTTTGAAGAAATAAGTTTTTCTTGAAAAATATAGATTTTTTTGAAAACCAGAACTAGTGGAGGTAATATAGGATAATTGTTTTAATCTTTTTAACAAAAATATGAGAAATGGGTTTTGTAGAGAATGTCGTTTTGAGTAGATCCAGATCGTCCGTTTTTCAAAAAAAAAGTTTTTTCACCAAATGCAAGAACCCATCAAAAATAGAATCTATGAAACAATTTTTTTGGGGAAAAATCAAAGATATGGGTTGTGCAGGTGCTTATGAGCTTAAGAGACCCAAATCCTCCATTTTTTAAAAAAGTAAGTTGCTCTTGAAAAAGATAGATATTTTTGAAAAGAGGAAACAATAGAGGTAACTGAGGGAAAAAAATTATTGTTCTTAAGAAAAATCTAAGAAATGTTTATTGTAGAGAATGTCGTTGTGAGTAAACCCAGATCGTCCGTTTTTCAAAAAACTGAGTTTTCACCAACATGCAAGAACCCCTCAAAAATAGAATACGGAACAATTTTTTTGGGGAAAAATTGAAGATATAGGTTTTGTAGGTGCTCATGTTCTAAAAAGACCCAGATCGTCTATTTTTTGAAAAAAATAAGTTGTTTTTGAAAAAGATAGATTTTAAAAAAAAAAGAAGTAGTAGAGGTAACAAAGGCAAATTTTTAGAACCTTTTAAAAAAAAATCTAAGAAATGGGTTTTATAGAGAATTTCATTTTGAGTAAACCCAGATTGTCCATTTTTCGAAAAATGGATTTTTCACCAACATGCAACAACCCCTAAAAATAGAGTCAAAAAGTAGGAGTAGAGGTAACATAGTCAATGTTTTTGAATCTTCTTAAACAATATCTGAGAAATGGGTTTTGTAGAAAATTTCATTCTAAGTAGACCTAGATCGTCGGTTTATTGAAAAAATAAGTTTTCTTGAAAAAGAAGTATTTTTCGAAAAGTAGAAGCAGTAGAGGTAACAGAGGCAATTTTTTTGAATCTTCTTAAGAAAATTTTGAGAAAATGGGTTTTGTAGAGAATGTTGTTCTGAGTTGACCCAAATCATGCATTTTTCGAAAAATTGAATTTTCACCAAATGTAAGAACCCATAAAAACTAAAATCTATGAAACAGTTTTTTTCGGGAAAAATCAAAGATATGGGTTTTTTAGATGCTCGTGTGGTAAAGAGTCCCAAATCGTCCATTTTTCGAAAAACTGATTTTTCACCAACTTGCAAGAACCCCTCAAAAATAGAATCTACGAAATAATTTTTTGGGGAAAAATTGAAAATATGGGTTTTGTAGGTGCTCATGTGATAAAAAAACCCAAATCATCTATTTTTTGAAAAAATAAGTTGTTTTTGAAAAAGATAGTATTTTTTGAAAAGTAGTAGTAGAGGTAACAGAGGCAAAAATTTTGAATTTTCTTAAGAAAAATATGATAATTGGGTTTTTGTAGAGAATGTCATTCTGATTACACCCAGATCGTTTGTTTCTCAAAAAACTGATTTATCACCAACATGCATAAACCCCTCAAAAATAGAATCTACGAAACAATTTTTTTTGTGAAAAATCAAAGATATGGGTTTTGTAGGTGGTAGTGTGCTAAAGAGACCCAAATCATCCTTTTTTTGAAAAATTAAGTTGTTCTTGAAAAAGATAGATTTTTTGAAAGGTAGAAGAAGTAGAGGTAACAAAGGCAATTTTTTGGAATCTTCCTAAAAAAAATCTAAGAAATGGGTTTTGTAGAGAATGTCATTCTGAGTAGGCCGAGATCATTCGTTTTTCGAAAAATTGATTTTTCACCAACATGCAAGAACCCCTCAAAAATAGAAAATACGAAACAGTTTTTTTGGGAAAAATTGAATATATAGGTTTTGTTGCTATTTGTGTGCTAAAGAGACCTAGATTGTTCGTTTTTTGAAAAAAAAAGTTTTTCTTGAGAAAGTTTTTTTTGAAGAGTAGTAGAGGTTACAGAAGCAATTTTTGTGAATCCTTTTAAGAAAAAATTGAGAAATGGGTTTTGTAGAAAATGTCGTTCTAAGTAGACCAAGATCGTTCGTTATTTGAAAAACTTATTTTTCACCAACATGCAAGAACCCCTCAAAAATTGAATCTATGAAACAGTTTTTTTGGTGAAAAATAAAAAATATGGGTTTTGCAAGTGCTTGTGTGCTATAGAGACCTAGATCGTTCATTTTTTTTTTAAAGTTACACTTGAAAAATAGATTTTTTTGAAAAGTAAAAGTAGTAGAGGTAACAAAGGCAAAAAAATTGATTCTTCGTAAGAAAAATCTAAGAAATGGGTATTGTGGAGAATGTCATTGTGAGTACACCCAGATCGTCCATTTTTCAAAAAATTGATTTTTCACCAACATGCAAGAACCCCTCAAAAATATAATCTATGAAACAATTTTTTTGGCAAAAATCGAAGATATGGGTTTTGCAAGTGCTCGTGTTCTACAAAGACCCAGATCGTCCATTTTTTGAAAATATAAGTTGTTCTTTAAAAGATAGATTTTTTAAAAAAGTAGAAGTAGTAGAAATAATAGAGGCAATTTTCTTGAATATTCCTAGGAAAAATTTGAGAAATGCATTTTGTAGAGAATGTTGTTCTAAGTAAACCCGACTCATCCATTTTTCAAAAAAATGATTTTTTACCAACATGCAAGAACCCCTCAAAATAAGAATCTACGAAACTGTTTTTTTGGAGAAAAATTGAAGATATGGGTTTTGCAGGTGCTCATGTGCTCAAGAGACCCAAATCGTCCTATTTTTGAAAAAATAAGTTTTCTTGAAAAAGATATTATTTTGAAAAGTAGAAGCAATAGACAGGCAAACTTTTTGAATCTTCTTAAGAAATATATGAGAAATGGATTTTGTAGAGAATGTCGTTTTAAGTAGACCCAGATCATCCATTTTTCGAAAAATTGATTTTTCACCAACATATAAGAACTCCTCAAAAGTAGAATCTACGAAACATTTTTTCGGGAAAAGTCAAAGATATGCGTTTTGTAGGTGCTCATGCGCTAAATACCCAAATCATCTATTTTTTGAAAAAATAAGTTGTTTTTAAAAAAGATAGATTTTTCTGAAAAGTAGAAGCAGTAGAGGTTACAAAGACAATTTTTTTGAATGTTTTTAAGAAAATTTTGAGAAATGGGTATTTTAGAGAATGTCGTTCTGAGTACACCCAGATCGTCCATTTTTCGAAAAACTGGATTTTTGCTGAATGCAAGAACTCATCAACAATAGAATCGACAAAATAATTTTTTTGGGGAAAAATTGAAGATATGGGTTTTGCAGGTGCTTGTGTGCTAAAAACACCTAGATCACCCGTTTAAAAAAAAAAAAGGTTGCTATTAAAAAAGTAGATTTATTTGAAAAGAAGAAATAATAGAGGTAATAGAGGCATTTTTTTTTTAATCTTTTTAAAAAAAATCTAAGAAATGGGTATTGTAGAGAATGTCATTCTTAGTAGACCCAGATTGTCCATTTTTTGAAAAATTGTTTTTTCACCAACATGCAAGAACCCCTCAAAAATAGAATCTACGAAACAATTTTTTGGGAAAATTCAAAGATATGGGTTTTGTAGGTGCTCATGTGCTAAAGATACCAAAAATCGTCCATTTTTGAAAATATAAGTTGTTACTGAAAAAGATAGAATTTTTAAAAAGTAGTAGTACAAGTAACAGAGCCAAATTTTTTCAATCTTCTTAAGAAAAATCTAAGAAATTGATTTCGTAGAGGATGTCATTCTAAGTTAACCCGGATCGTTCATTTTTCGAAAAACTATTTTTTCACCAACATTCAACAACCCATAAAAAATAAATTCTACGAAACAATTTTTTTTGGGAAAAATCGAAGATATTGGTTTTTCATCTGCTTGTGTGCTAAAGAGACCCAAATCGTTCATTTTTTGAAAAAATAAGTTTTTCTTGGAAAGGATAGATTTTTTGAAAAGTAGAAGCAGTAGAGGTAACAGGGGAAATTTTTTTGAATCTTCATAAGAAGAATCTAAAAAATGGGTTTTGTAGAGAAGGTCATTCTGAGTAAACCCAGATCGTTTGTTTTTTCATAAAATTGATTTTCACCAACATGCAAGAACCCCTCAAAAATAGAATCTACAAAACAATTTTTTGGGAAAAAATAGAAGAGATGGGTTTTGTAGGTGCTCGTGTGCTAAAGAGACCTAGATAATCCATTTTTTGAAAAAATAAGTTATTTTTGAAAAAGAGATATTTTTGAAAGTAGAAGTAGTAGAGGTATAAAGGATTTTTTTAAAATCTTCTTAAGAAAAATCTAAGAAATGGGTTTTGTAAAAAATGTCGCTCTGAGTAGACCCAGATCGTCCATTTTTCAAAAAATAGATTTTTCACCAACATGCAAGAACCCTTGAAAAATAGAATCTACAAAACAATTTTTTTTTAGGAAAAATTGAAGATATGGGTTTTTTAGGTGCTTGTGTGCTAAAGAGACCCAAATCATCCATTTTTTGAAAAAATAAGTTGTTCTTGAAAAGGATAGAGTTTTTGGAAAATTAGAAGCAGTAGAGGTAACAAAGGCAATTTTTTTGAATCTTCTTAAGAAAAATCTAAGAAATGGGTTTTGTAGAGAATATCGTTCCGAGTAAACCTAGATCCTCTATTTTTCGGAAAACTAATTTTTCACCAACATGAAAGAATCCCTCAAAAATAGAATCTATGAAACAATGTTTTTGGGAAAAATGGAAGATATGGGTTTTGTAGATGCTCATGTGATAAAGTGAACCTGATCGTCCGTTTTTTGAAATAATAATTTATTCTTGAAAAAGATAGATTTTTTTGAAAAGTAGAAGTAGTAGAGGTCATAGAGGCAAATTTTTTGAATCTTTTTAAAAAAAAGTCTGAGAAATGGGTTTTATAGAGTATGTCATTCTGAGTAACCTAGATTGCTCATTTAAAAAAAAACTAATTGTTCACGAAATGTAAAAACACATCAAAAATAGAATATTCGAAACATTTCTTTTGGGGAAAAATCAAAGATATGGGTTTTGCAAGTGCTTGTGTGCTAAAGAGACCCAGATCATCTATTTCTTGAAAAAATAAGTTCTTGGAAAAGATAGTTTTTTTTGAAAAGTAGAAATAGTAGAGGTAACAAAGGCAAATTTTTTGAATCTATTTTAAGAAAAATCTAAGAAATGGGTTTTGTAGAGAATGTCGTTTTGAGTAAACTCAAATCATATGCTTTTCAAAAAATTAATTTTTAACCAACATGCAAGAACCCCTCAAAAATAGAATCTACAAAATAATTATTTTGGGAAAAATCAAAGATATGGGTTTTGTAGGTGCTCGGGTGCTAAAGAGACCCAAATCGTCTTTTTTTTTTTTTAAATAAGTTGTTTTTGAAAAAGATAGACTTTTGAAAAGTAGAAGTAGTAAAGGTAACTGAGGGAATTTTTTTGAATATTCTTAAGAAAAATCTTAGAAAATGGGTTTTGTAGAGAAT
Source organism: Sequoiadendron giganteum (assembly GCA_007115665.2). Taxonomy (NCBI): domain Eukaryota; kingdom Viridiplantae; phylum Streptophyta; class Pinopsida; order Cupressales; family Cupressaceae; genus Sequoiadendron; species Sequoiadendron giganteum. Next base: position 325,169,044 of record CM021105.1, read on the forward strand.
GTCATTCTGGGTAGACCCAAATCGACCATTTTTTGAAAAATTGATTTTTCACCAGATGCAAGAACCCATCAAAAATAGAATCTATGAAACAATTTTTTTTGGAAAAAATCGAAGATATGGGTTTTGGAAGTGCTCGTGTACTAAAGAAACCCAAATCATTCATTTTTTTAAAAGATAAATTGTTCTGAAAAAAGATAGATTTTTTTGGAAAGTAGAAGCGGTAGAGGTTATAGAGGCAATTTTTTTGAATCCTCTTAAGAAAAATATGAGAAATGGGTTTTGTAGAGAATGTCATTCTGTGTAGACCCAGATCATCCACTTTTCAAAAAACTAATTTTTCACCAACATGCAAGAACCTCTCAAAAATAAAATCTATGAAAAATTTTATTTGGAAAAATTGAAGATATGGGTTTTGTAGGTGCTCGTTTGCTAAAGAGACCCAAATCATCTATTTTTTGAAAAATAACTTGACAATGTAAAAGAGAGATGACGCTCTCTTAAATGCAATGCATATACCCTTGGAGGAGTCCTACATTCCAAAATTTGTGGTACTACCCTCAAACCTTTTGGAGCAGTTTTTGGTATTTTGGCCATAACTTTTGCATACAAACTCGGATTTTCGATAACGAAATATTGCAGGAAAACTTTTTTCATGCACAATCTAGTGGTGTAGGAGGTTTTTCCCAATTTTTCCAATTTGACCATTTTTTTTTCCAGTCAAAGTCAAAATATGGTTTTGGCACTTCAAGGGGCGTAACTTTTGCGTCCGGACTCCGTTTTGTGCAAATTAATATGTGTTGGAAAGTTTGTTCAGTGCTCTACATAGTGATCAGACTTATTTTCCCAGATTTTTCCCAAGGTATATTTTATTTATTTATTTGTTTTTTCATAGTTTTCTTAATTACTTGGATGTTTTGGCACTTGGGAACCTCCTGATTGCATCATTTGGATCTATTTAATTTGATCTACATGCAGTAAGGTTAGTTTTCTCAGATTCTTTAATTTGAAGAGTTGTCATGGGTTTTTCTTCTCACCCTTCAGTTGTAATCCTAGAATGGGGTAATTATGATTCATGGGAAAAGGGAATACTTACACATTGTAGGTGGCTTAATATTTTTCCTTATTTATATGATCTCATACCTGAACCAACCACTCCATGGGGGAAATTAGCTTGGGATATCACTAGATATCACATAGTAGGACTTGTAATGTGTAGCATTGATAATGACACTATGTGGGTTGTATCAAACATTGATTATCCCCACCCACTTTGGACACACCTTTGGGAGATCTATGGAGACCCCAATCTCTCTCCATTCCTAGAGGATCCTGCTTTAGATATTCTCTTACCCATTGCTTGGAGAGAGAATATACCCTTTGATCATGATACTTTAGAGGAGCTTAAGTATTTAGAAATTCTTATATTTTTCAATGGATCAAAGGCTTGTCTCATAGTTCCTACTCTTTAGACTAAGATTACACATATATCATCTATTGTTCCTGATGACATCATTATCACCACATTGGCCCGTATGGATTTAGTTCAGCATCATGACCATCTTGGTCATTCATTATCTACTACATCATGGGATTCTTATCTTGCAGACAAATTCTTGTTTGTTGAGTCTCACATTACAAATATTGAGGATTATTTTGAGGACATACATCTCCTCTACCTTGATAGTCGGGTTATTATTGTATGCCCACCATTATTCATGCATTCAAAGGTTGCATTTCAGGATTCTCCACATCAATTTGGTTTTGGCATGTGTTTCAGTTCAGATAGAGACATTCTTCAACATCCTATCATGGCACACATCTTGAGACAAATTGGTTCATCACTCTTCACAGGGTTTCTTTGACATCGTCCTTTGGATCCATTTCTTCCCAAGGGGAGGAATATAATTTTCCGCTTCAAGATCTCTTTTTGGATTCTACATCAGGTATCTACCATTGCGACAAGAGTTTCTTCATTGTGGGGGGCCTTCTTATCTCTTTCTATCTCTCCTATGGAGACTATTATATATGTACTTATATGCTAGAAATTGTCTATGGGGGGTATCATGTAATCCACCTCCTATCCTTCTTTCATTAGTGCATTGCATTCCTTTCTTTTCTCTCTTTTGGAGGAGAGTTTTATTCCCATGAGGTTTTCTCCCTTTTCTCCACTTTACAGAGATTTCATTGTACTTGGGTACCTGATCAAGCCTTGCTATCGGGACCCATCTTTGATTTCATACATATTTTCCTTAGTGTTTTATCTACTCCCTAAGTTCATCTTAAGGGGCAGTGTTAGAGTAATAAGTTATTTCACTTTAATTAATTTAATCATATTGGTTAATTAATTAAGTCACTTATCACTTTAGATTTACTTAAGCTAAACTTAGATACATTAATAATTAATTATTTATTAATTATTAAGTGTGAACACTAGGGTTTCCCTTTAGGGTTTGATCTCCTTTCTTAAGGACCGATATCATTGTAATTATTCATTCTATTATGCATATTTTTGCTTAAGGCTTTTTAGAGCACCTCTTTTGTGCTACATTATTTCCTCTTGGTGTGATGAGTTATTTGCTTCCAAGTATTCATTGGGTTATGTGGGTTGTTATTTATCAAATTCAACACTTCTTAGGTGTCTTATTGAGTCTACAACTCCTTCTTGGAGGCAACTTAGTAGTAGACTTGGTCAATTTTGACTTCTTAGGAGGACTTTTATTTTTTCTAGTGGTTGTAGGATGCTCTGTTTCCTCAACTTTCCACTTTCTAGGGCTAGGGTTTATCTTCTCTGGCTCTTGCATTTTAGCCTTCCCTTTGCTAATCTCTTCTTTTCTCATTTTGGCTTCCTCTTTCCTAACAACATCCCTAGTGTGAGGTGTGGTTTCAGGGAAAATATCAATATCAAGGTCCAAAGATGAACCCTCTTCATTTGCATGCTTAAATTCAGAGGAAATAGTTTTAGCTACAAGAGGGTTTGTACTAGGTGTTACCCCAGAATTTGAAGCTCCAGGAGTGATTTTAACAACCCCCTCATCTCTCCTAACCCTAAGAGTTAGGGTTCAACCTCTAAAACCCACATTTTCTGGTCTGAATTCTCTAATTTTCAAAAATTCATCCCATGACATACTGGACACATGTTGCAAAGATTTCTCTACTAGAATTTTAATCAAATAGTGATGGGAAACAAATTTTTCCCTACCTTTCTGTGTTTCAGTATCCATAATTACAAGGAGATTGTACAAAAACATTTGGTACATTCATTCTCCTGCCATACCTTAGATGATTCAACAACTTGAAATGCATGGAATGTAGATAATATTGACGACCCTCATAGGTAATGTATTTGACAATAAAAACATCTTGCTTCTATTTCTCTAGCAAAGAAAGTCTTCTTGTACCCTTTTTGTCTACAACAAGTGGAGGATCACTAGGCTCCATGAATTCTACCCTAGCTGACCTAGCATCCTTAGCAGCAAGGCAGGGTTCTCCCTCAACAGGTAAACCTGAGACTTCAACAATTATTTCCTTAGTAGCTATGACTTTTAACCCCTTAACCATTACCTCACCATTTGAATTTTTTTTTGCAAACTCCAAGGCAATGTCTTAATTGAAACTATCTAGCTTCAAAAAATAATCCAACCAGACGTAATTCCTGAATTCAAGTTCACAGAGTGCATTCTGTAGGATTACTTGGTGAATCGTTGGTTCATTTTTAATTAACAGACCTTCCATTGTTCAACTCACACTCAGACAATGCTTCTACAAAGACTTCCTCCTACAATCCTTTAGCCAAAAACCCAATGTCAAAACTTCTCAATTTTACCTTTCCAACAACATCATGATTTCAACTGAGGCAATAAAGAGAGGGTATTATCAAAGAGAATGGTGGTAGATTAATGTCACATGCAATACGTCACTTCAACTTATTATTTCAAATTTACTACCATGCTGGCACATGGAATGTGACTGATCACATGTATGACATATGACACATAAGCTCACACTTTCCCCCAACCTAAATTAAAGCATGTGTTCACACAAGCTAGAATGGGAGTTGAATATAATAGGGGATTTAAATAGGGGTTGCTATGCGAAATATAAATATTAAAGTATAGTAATCAAACAAATGAATGCAAGGTAATTAATATAAATTTTTTATGCATGTACTTGAAAAGGTGGAACATCTTTTCCGAATAATATGGAAGGAAGTACTGGTCATCACAAAATTATATTTGATTAATTAAATGAAGTGGTGGTGGATTGATGTGGAGGAGAGAGAATGGGAATGAATGGTAAAATGATCTTTATTATTGGAGAAATTAATTCCCACAAAAAATGGAAATTTTTATTATGATTGCATGCGTACCTTTAATTAGTCAGAAGGTTGAATAGTAAGTCCACTTCCTTTGGCTGCAAGAACTTTGGAGTTCTGGTATTCAACAAATTGCTGCATGAACTCCTTCTTTGAGGAAGGCTTATGGTATAATATGAGACGATGACCATTGACCAAGAGCTTGAACCTGACAGGATCAATTGTTGTAAGTTGAACAACACCCTTGGAGTAAACCTCTACAATCTCATATGGTCCCAACCACCGGGTTTGAAGCTTGCCCAAGTTATCTTTATACCTGGAATCATAAAGAAGTGCCCAATCACCTGGTTGGAACTTCTTACCTTTGATGTATTTATCATGCCATCTAACTCTCTAGTTTTGCACCATCTCAGTATGGTGGAGATCTGATTTCCTCATCTCATCTAAGGTATTCAGTTGCATAACCCTATCCTTTTGTGCCTCAAATATATCTATTCCAAGGTCTAGTGTTTTTCTAAGAGTTTTGTGTTCAAACTCTATAGGAATCATTGCTATTTTTCCATATAATATCTCAAAGGAAGTAAAACCAGTTGAGGTTTTCCAAGTGGTTCTGTAGGCCCAGAAAACTTTTGGAAACCTATTTGACCAATCTTTTTTGTTGAGTGATACTGTCTTGGTCAGAATAGATTCTCTTTCCCTATTTTTTACCTCAGACTGGTCATTGGTTGTAGGATGATAGGGTGTAGATTTCCTATCCCTAACATTATACTCATTTACCAATGTTGTTACAAGAGTGGATGTGAATTGAGCCCCTTGATCTGTGACTATTTCTCTAGGAACCCCATAGTGTGTGAAGATTTCTTCATAGAGGAATTTTACAATTTTATTGTCCCTAACATGCTTCATGGCTTTAACCTCAACCCATTTTGTCACATATTCAGTACAAACCAAGATGTAATATTTTCTATTTGATGGTGGATCAATTGGACCTACAAAATCAAGTCCTTATTTATCAAATGGTGTGATAACTACTTGAGGATGTAGAGGCATATCTCTAATTTAGTTGGTTGGCCCATCCTTTGACACCTATCACATTTCCCAATGTACTTGCTTGCATCCTTATGAAGTGTAGGCTGGTACTATCTTGTATTGAGGATCTTCATGGCTCTCCTCTTAGCTGCAAAGTGTCCCCCCATAGGGTTCATCATGGCATACATGCAGTATATCATAAGTCTCATCCTCTCTTACACATCTTCTCATCACATGATCTAGTTCATTATAAAATAAGCAACTTGCCAGTCATGAGAATGGAATTTTTTTCTCAATAAGAACCTTTCACTTTGTTGGGTCTCAAAAATGTAGGTTTTAACCACGAGAAGTTGCCAAGCTCTCACAATACTTTTGGCCAATTTACAAGGCCAATTGATGCAATTGGACCTTCTTCTCTTTAGGTTATGCTAGATCAAGGCGGGTGAGCCTATGTGAATGATGCAGATTGAAATGTATTTCTTGTTTAAACTATCTACCCACAATGGAAAATGGAAGTGGATAGATAAAAACACTACACCTATACCTACTCCTATTGCACAGATGAAAGGATTTGAAAATATTATTTGTTTATGAATTTTATCATCTAGGTTATGATAGACCAGTGCCTTCTATCCACATGGGCAATGGAGTCAAAAATTAAGAATGATATGTGTTTCCCTATTTGGCTTAACTCTAGTTGTTAGACACTTTGAAAATTCTATGACTGACATAAAACTTTATTAATTTATGACTTGCATAAATTGTGTTGGAATGTTTCTTAATCTGGTTCTTCTTTAACTATCCAAAAGATATCTTAAAACCACGATGACTTATTAAAATAATTTAATTCTGATTTACAGACACCAATCAATTAAATCACACAAAATGGGAATACATTTTGACAAATCAGAAATGTACTTGATACACTGATTTAAATGATAAAATGACTTCAAGTTGGAGAGAACCAAATAAAGAATTTGAATTAACATGACACAACAACTGAATACCAAGAAAGAACTTCACCAGTCAAAGTATATTATCTCCATTGATTATGTTTCAAGAAAGTCTACCATTATTTACATTCCCAGTCCATTTTCTGGAAAAATCTAACTCCTACTATTTAACTCTATCTATTGCCTCCCCCCTTATTCATATTTTCTCAAATATTTATACATTACAATCCGAAGGGTCACAACCCTTCACATTCCTGTTACAGCCATTTGCATTCGTTAGCAAAAATTGAAATATTTAATTGGATTGCCTTATCGGCAAATTAAATATTTTTACATAGTTCACCTTTTAATATTTCACTTTATATGCTGCAAGCTTTCCTTTATATTTACCACTATACCGCAATCAACTATTTGATTGGTCATGGTCTCACAGTGACTGGCCTTCACTGTCATCATTCATTGTTACCGCATTACCGCAGTCTTCTTGTTGCCTCCTCATGGTACAATGATGCCTTCTCTTAACTCTCACCTCACCATTTCCTCACCGTCCATCTCCTTACCACTCAACCACCAGCTATATTATTTCTCTCTATGGTATCGCGGTAAGACATTATCTGTTACCTCTGGTCGTCGACCACGCTACCGTTGTCTACATTCTAGTTGGTTGCATTATAGTGGTAACCGCTCTAATCGCTTATCTCTACCCACTACTCCATCGCGGTCATCGTTTTGATAGGCTACGGTATCATGGTAACCGCATCGCTGACCGCTCCGTAAGCCTTTAGTGACCGCTCCATAACTTCTACTGCCATACCATGTCATCTGTACTAACCACGTGTGGTTGCATGGTAACTTTCCTAACTATCACCTCATTGCTTACCGCCCGACCACTGCTCCATCGCGGTCTCCTCTCTAACCGCCAACGGTATTGTGGTAACAATGTTCCCCACTGCTAACTCACCGCCCACCGCGCTACCTCAGTTTGTGGCTTGACCACATGTGGTGTAGCAGTAACAATTATGTTTGCCTACGCTTAACCGCTCTCGCCATACTGCAAGCCACTTTGAAAAAGGCCACGGTATAGCAATAAATGACATAGACCACCAAAAGTATGTCGACGATAAAAGGTATAAAGTATTTTAGCATTGTGGAGGTCGATGAAATGAATCTTTAGGAAAATATTAGGTTTAAATGGAAAAAACCATTACAGTTTTTGATGGAAATTTTGGGTTCTAACAGTGGCTCCTATTGGGGATGAGTGATTTTGCAAATCACTGCAAGAATCCAGAATATCTTTGGGAGAGCAGACCAAGTAAATGATATGAAAAATTAAGGCAATGGCAGATGAAGGGAATGAACAGATGGAGAATGGAAAACCCTAAAATACTGTACATGGAAAGGAAAGAAAAGCTTTCAGAAAGGGAAGTCCTGAGAATGTCCATGTACTGGCAAACCAGACCCTTAAAAGATTCCTAAAACTACTGTGCATGGAAAATAATTTTTAAAGAGGTTTTACTAATAATTGTCCATGCACTAGCAATTCTTAATCCTTTATACTTGCTATGGTTCAAAAATCAAACCATAAGGGATGGCCCCAGGCCACCCCAAAAGAAGAACCTGCACTTTCCTCTATCATAGACCTTATAATGTTTAGAGCTCATCAGGTTTCTTTTGAAACTATCCATTCCACCTGCCCTGCAACATGCACTGCCATTGAAAACCTTCAGGAAATCATTGTATTCAACTTGATTCATATTCATTTCGTCACTCTACATTTCATCATTCTTATTATCATATGAAAAATATTTATCACCCTCAACATACAAAGTGTATCCACATTCAACAAAACATTCATAGGCATGTTCACTATCATATGTTGCTGAATGATCAAGCAGCTGTACTGGGACCTAAAAAATTTGAATGCTTCACATGAGAATCTACAAATTCTATCTCATCAGCATCTTTTAAAATAATCAAATCAAAATTATTTTCCATTTCTTTTTTATCACCAGTTGGCATTGACACATACCTCTGATCCATACAACCATCCTTATACATATTTTTATCAAAAAATGTTGGATACTCATCATCAATAACATGCAAACCAGTATCTTTTTTTTGTAGGAAAAATTCATTCAAGTCACATACCTCTTCTTGGATACAAATAGATCCATGATTAGCTTCAATGATTTCTTCATCAATGTGAGAGATGCACATGGGGTTATATGAATTGTTACACATAGTATCTTCACTGTCAAAGCATATATAGGCTGGAACAAAAACTCTAGAATCATCTTTATGTGCATACTTCTGGTATTCAAGAGTCGGTAAATCTGAAACTTGATCATTGTTGAGTGAAAAAGTCTCTGCTTCCATATCTTCTACCATGTCTCGAACCTCTTGATCTTCATAAGAACTGCAACAATCACTATGTTGAAGATCAACATCCACAATTTCATCTTCACAATTTGACTCACAATTTGTTATGCAGGAGAAACTCTCCATATCTTCATTGTTGGAAGGCATGATATCTTCTTCTATTTCAGCTTCTAAAGCATTGCTGATGTACTCCCCAGATGATGTGTCCCCACCAATATCATCAATGCTGCAATCATCTTCCAAATCTGAGAAATTGTCATTAGAAATCCTAGTAACACACACTTCCTTTGTTTGTTGCATTGTTTGAGCATCCATGATATCACTACTAGATTTATTATTACCAGTATCCATGTACATTGTCCCAAGCATGGAATCAATAAATTTATTTACTACATCAAAGGCTTGTTGTTTTAATGATTCTGACCAATAAATTAATTCAAGCTCTGATGCTCTTAGAATTTGTGCAACGAATGTGGGTCTTGTAGGCCTAAAATGAGGATGTAATTGCATACAAATGTCTACCATCCTATTGTATAAAGAACTCAAATATTCTCCCTTATATCTCCTTACGTCAAGAAAGGCATCCACAAGATTTTTATCTCTTTTGAACTTGAATGTACTCCTCAAAAGAGTTTTGTTGTGAATAGAGTACATTACCTTAATTACCAAAGTTCTCGCTTGCGTCATGGGGCACTTGCGGTGTCCAAGATCTCCTGGCATTTGTGTCTTCATTCTCACTACATGATGGCCTATTTGGTGATGTATTTGGAACACTTTTGACTCCCAATTGCAGAAATTGTTTGTTCACTTATAGCATCTGTTGATCCAATTTCAGCCTTTGTTGTTTCAATTCCTTGAAATCTCTTATTGACTGTTGTCTTCTCTCTTCTTCTGACATCTTGAAAAAATGTGACTTTTCCACAATATCCATGCATTATTTATCAAATCTGAAATAGAGTTGCCACCTACTTTTCCAAAAAGTGGGAAAATGAAAAAGATTATGATACTGCTTTGGTTTGCCCCAGCGAAATCTCCAAAAAAAAAAATGTAAAACTTTGTTGACTCTATAAATGGATAGGCTGAAAAAATTTCCTATGTATAGTCCCCAGTAGAGTCGCCAAACTGTTGGGTCTCAAAAATGTAGGTTTGAACCACGAGAGGTTTCCAAGCTCTCACAATGCTTTTGGCCAATGTACAAGGCCAATTGATGCAATTGAACCTTCTTCTCTTTAGGTTCTGCTAGACCAAGGCAGGTGAACCTATGTGAATGATGTAGATTGAAATGTATTTCCTATTTAAACTATCTACCCACAATGGCGAATGGAAGTGGACAAATAAAAAAACTACACCTATAACTACTCCTACTGCACAGATGAAAGGATTTGAAAAGATTGTTTGTTTATGAATTTTATCATCTAGGTTGTGATAGACCAGTGCCTCCTATCCACATGGGCAATGGAGTCAAAAATTAAGAATGATATGTGTTTCCCTCTTTGTCTTAACTCTAGTTGTTAGGCACTTTGAAAATTCTATGACTGGCATAAAACTTTATTAATTTATGACTTGCATAAATTGTGCTAGAATGTTTCTTAATCTGGTTCTTCTTTAACTATCCATAAGAAATCTTAAAACCACTGTGACTTATTGAAATAATTTAATTCTGATTTATAGACACCAATCAATTAAATCACACAAAATGGGAATACATTTTGACAAATCAAAAATGTACTTGATACACTGATTTAAATGATAAAATGACTTCAAGTTGGAGAGAACCAAATAAAGAATTTGAATTAACACGACACAACAATTGAACACCAAGAAAGAACTTCACCAGTCAAAATATATTATCTCCATTGATTATGTTTCAAGAAAGTCTACCATTATTTACATTTCTAGTCCACTTTTTGGAAAAATCTAACTCCTACTATCTAACTCTATCTACTGCCTCCCCCTATTCAGATTTTCTCAAATATTTATACATTACAATCCCAAGGGTCACAACCCTTCACATTCCTGTTATAGTCATTTGCATTCGTTAGCATAAATTAAAATATTTAATTGGATTGCCTTATCGGCAGATTAAATATTTTTACATAGTTCACCTTTTAATATTTCACTTTATATGTTGCGAGCTTTCCTTTATATTTACTACTATATTGCGGTCAATCGTTTGACCGGTTGTGCTATCGTGGTGACTGTTCTTCACTGTCATCATTCATTGTTACCATGTTACGATGGTTTACTTGTTGCCTCCTCACGGTACCGCGGTGCCTTCTCTTTACTGTTGCCTCATTGTTTCCTCACCGTCCATCTCCTTACCACTCAACCGCTGGCTATATTTTTTCTCTCTACACTATCGCGGTAAGACATTATCTGTTACCTCAAACCGTCTACCACACTAACACTGTCTTCATTCTAGTCGGTTGCGGTATAGTGGTAACCGCTCTAACCGCTTATCTCTGCCCACTGCTCCACCGCGGTCATTGTTTTGACAGGCTGTGGTATCACGGTAACCACATCATTGACCACTTCATAAGCCTTCACTGACCACCATACCGTGTCATCTGTACTAACTGAATGTGGTTGCGCAGTAACTATCCTAACTATCGTCTCTTTGCTTACCACCCAACCACCGTGCCACCGCGAGTTCCTCTCTAACCGCCAACGGTACTACGGTAACAATGTTTCCCACTGCTAACTCACCACCCACCATGCTACCATGGTCTGTGGCTTGACTGTGCGTGGTGTAGCGGTAACAGTTATGTTTGCCTGTGATTAACCGCTACCGCCATACCACGATCCACTTTGAAAAAGGCCGCAGTATAGCGGTAAACGACATAGACCACAAAATTATGGCGACGATAAAAGGTATAAGGTATTTTAGCATCGTGGAGGTCAATGAAATGAATCTTTAGCAAAATATTAGGTTTAAATGGAAAAAAGCATTAGAGTTTTTGATGGAAATTTTGGGTTCTAACACACTCTTTTGGAGAGAAATGAGGGGGAACTCTTCTTGTAACCAAATAATTGGCTATATCTGTGCACACTGGTGAAGAAAAAATGTTCATCAGGAAAGTAGTCATCAATGACTTGAGTGTCCTCTTATGTGGTTAATCTAGAAATTAAATATGCTACAACATTTTCCTTTCCTGGCTAGTGTATAATGGTGACATCAAATTCTTGCATTAACAACAACCACCTTTACAATCTTCCTATGATCAATGGCTTGTTCATAAGGTATCTTATGGCTGCATGGTATGTATGGACAAATATCCGATATCATGTGATATAATGCCTGAATTTTTTGAGAGCATAAATGACTGCCAACATCTCCTTCTCTATCACTATGTTGTTAAATTCAGCCCCTTGTACGTTCTTGCTGATAAAGTAGATTGTATTCTCTATTTCTCCCTCTTTTTTTCCTAAGACAACCCCTATAGAATAATCAGATGCATCTGTGTGAATGTGGAAAGGGAGTTCCCAATTAGGGCCTTTGAGCATAGGAGTGTGGGTTAATGTTGTTTTTAAATCAAAGAATGATTTATCACAGTCCTCTATCCATTGAAACTCAACATATTTAGTCAGAAGAGTGTAAAGTGGTGCTTCCATCTTACTGAAATCTTTTATGAAATTCCTATAGTATCCTACATGTCCCAGGAAACTTCTAATATCTTTTTTCTTGACAAGAATAGAAAGATTTGTAATTACCTCAATTTTGGTTGGGTCCACTTGAATTACCTTTTAAGAGATATAATGGCCAAGGATCACTCCTTCCTACATCATCATAAAGCATTTCTCACTGTTCAAGAAGATATTATGGTCCTCACATCTTTGCAAAACCTTTTTTAGGTTTTCTAATGCTTCTGTAAAATCAGCACCATAAGTAGTGAAATCATCCATATAGATTTCCATATAGTCATGTGAAATATCTGAGAATATACTTATAATTACTCTTTGGAAGGTTGTAGGTGCATTGCATAGACCAAATGGGAGTAGTGAATAGGAATAATTTCCTGAAGGACAAGTGAAATTCATCTTGTCTTGATCTTCAAGTGCAATTTGTATCTGATTATAGCCACTGAACCCATCAAGGAAGGAGAAATACTACTTACCTGCAAGTGAATCCAATACTTGGTCTATAAAAGGAAGGGGAAAGTGATTCCTTTTGGCGGAATAATTTAGTTCTCTATAGTCAACATGAAATCTCCATTTACCTCCCTTTTTAGGCACAATTACCAAAAGGGACACCCATTGGCTATCTGAGATAGGGTAGATAAATCTTGCATCCAATAACTTCTACAATTCTCCTTTCATAATCTCCCTTAATACATGATTGATTCTCCTTTGTGGCTATCTTACTAGTGTCCAATCATCCCTAGTGTAGATCCTATGAGTACAAAGTTTGGGATCTAATCCTTTCATGTCATGGTAATCCCATGCAAATGTATGTTGATTCTTCTTTAATAGGTTTTTCAGAGACAAGTGCTGCTCCTGAGTAAGCTTGTTATTTATATTCAAATGTTTCCCCTCTGAAACTTATACGTGTGTGATCAACTCAATCATTCTTTTTTCACTAATGCTTGTCACTTTTACCTCATGTGGTAATAGTGTATGAAGTATATCTACTGCTATAGGAAATTCAGGTGCAGAAGAAGCTGGCAATCGTATCTCTAATGGACATGCAAAACTAGATTCATGAGTGGGTGGTTCTTCATGTAGTTCACAATGATTCTAAATTATATGGGATAATATGTCATCCTCTTCTTGGAGATGCATAAAAAGGAATTTTACCTATCATCATGAGTTGTGCCACTAAATTGGCTTCCTTTGCCTCTTCTTCAACATGTGGCTAGATGGGGTTTTCCATATCATGGGATGGTTGAGAAGGAGGATAAAGGACAAGATTTTTAGTGGTTTTCCCATAAAAAATAGTCATGTCCCCTGACCGACATCCAATGTAAGAATCTATTGTAGCTAACCATGACCTTCCCAGAATAATAGGATACCCTCCTAATGTAGCTTTAGGGGAAAGGATCATGAAATCAGTTGGATATTCCCTAGAGTCTAGAATATCAAGGTCTTCAACTATACCATTTGGTTTGATAGTGGAATTGTCAGCAAGTTGTAGGACAATGGAAGTAGGTCTCAGATTTGTAGCATTTTGTTGTTGCATGATATCTTTAGTCATCACATTGATAGCATCTCCCAAGTCTATTAGAGCATTCTTTACTTGGATTCCATTTATAATGACTCCAACTACATGACTACTTAGGTCAGTATACTTAGGAATAGTTACTTTCCCAATCATAATATCTGCCAACTATCCCATCACATGAATGGTGGTGGGGTCCTTCTTTTTCCTCCCAGGATTTTTGATACATGCTTCCTTAATTGCCTTACCATATACGGGAACATATTTTATGGCCTGAAATAGAGGTATCTTGACACATATGTGTTTTGGCTGATCCAAAATATCAAAGGTTGTTTCTTCCTTTTGCTTAGCAACTTCTAACCTTTGAGGAAATGGTGGGTCAGGATTAGTCTGCCAAACTGGTTCAGGATTCTTGGGAATAATTTTTTGAGTAGGGATATCAGATAAATTTTGATACCCCTCATCTACCATAGGAATCTCTATTATAATAGGAGTGGAAGGAGATGACAAAGTGATTCCAAAATGTAGATGAATATCACTCAGACTCACAGAATAGGCAGGAAATTGGTTTGGATCTGTAGAGTAGACTAGTTTTTGTTGTGGTTTATTATTTGGGTTGGGTATGGGTTGAGCTGGTAACTAAGTAGGTCTAGGTGTGCTAGAATTTGAGTTACGACAAGGCATTAGGGAAGGCTATTGAGGCTGTGGATGTTGTTGCATGTAATTAGTTGCCTGGTTTGGCCATTATTGTCCTCCCCTCCATTCGGATGTTTGTTTCCAATTTCCTTGAGGTTGTTGCTAATTCCCCTGGGGTTGCTTCCACTAAGGTGGAGTGTTTTGGTAATTGGACCAAGTATTTGGAGGTTTTTCTCCAAGGCTGAGGTGGATAGCCTCCAAATCTTGATGGATATAGGGGTTTCCATTGAATACTAGATGCATAAGAATTCATATAAGGTCCACTAAAAGATAATGGGTCTAGGAGCATACCTTGTCTTGGATCCCATGGACTTCTTTGTGAAACATAGAAAATTTGATCTTCATCACCCTCAATTGGCTTGAATTTAGGTGGAATGTGCTTTCTATCAATGTTGGCTACCATTTTATATTTGCAGTCCTTCTTCCTTTGCCTGCAATGAGGATACTATTCTACCAAGATTGACTATGCCTCCTTATGTTTCTTCTTTTCTTGAAGTGTATCTAGCTGAGTTTCCATATTATTTATGATGTCCTTCTTGAAATATGACAACAAATGAGTGATTTCCATCCTTGAATACCATTAATGGATGATTTACACATAGAAGATTGGTAACCTCTCCTTTTCTTTGTAGCTTCTCTGGAATAATTCTGATATATCTTCTTAATATCATCCTAGGGAACTTGGGTGATATCTCCTCCTCCTATCAAGTCCAGAGCATCATCAAAACTTTCATTGATTCCTCTAAGGAAAATAAAATTTTGAGACTCTTCATTGAGTGCATGATGTGGAGATTTCTGAAGACAAAACATGAACCTTGACACATAGTCCTCCAAACATTCATCCTCCTTTTGCTGCATCCTGAAGATATCATATTCTCTCATATCACTACCTCTACAATATTCTTTATACTTCTCAAGAAAATTTTCCTTCATAGCATCCCAACTATTCATAGTACTCCTACCTAAGCTCATAAACCATCTTAATGCATATTCTTTCAATGTAGTAGGAAACAATTTAAGCCTATGAGCATCAATAGTGTAATCATAGCTTTTGCAGAGGATATCAAATTCAAACAAGAAAGTGTCTGGGTCCTCCATTACAAGCCCATAGAATTTAGGAAGAACTGAAGTGGGAATGTTCTTGAGGTTATCAACATCATTTTGTTGAGGGATGGGGAATGGAAAGGTTGGTTGGTTAGGCCTATTTTGAGCAGCGATAATTGCTTTATGGATTATCAGAGCAAATGGATTATCAATTTGGTTTTGGGTAGCTTGCTCTTTAGAGGAAGTTTCAAAAATGGTCAAGTTGGGAAATGCATCAACAAAAGGATTTGGTTCTTCTTCTTCTTCATCTCCAAGAAATTTTTGAAACTCAACTAGTTGATTATCAAGATTGGGGTCAGCAAGAAGGAATCTCCCTAGAGAATCTCTTCTCCTACCCCTATGCATATAGTATTAACTCAATATCAGCCAACTCACACAAAGAATTGGTGAAAGAATAGAGAATCATTACTTATTCAAATGAAGGGTATTCTAAAAAAGCTTTAGAGATACCAAAAATAGGAAAGAAACTAGAAATGACTCCTAAGAACTTCCTAGTTTGACACCATCCCTGACAACGGCACCAAAAATGTTGGCCTCCTCTAATAGTTGAATAACTAAGCCCTTAAAGCTATAACTTAGATATTAGATATCTGCACCAAGTAGTTATCTTGCTCATCATGAAGGTTCATTTCATTATCAACCCAGGGACATGAACTTGAAATGGATCAACACTGTATGTGCACTAGGACTCAATTGTAATCATCCTTATCCTATAACTGGAAAGGAAATAGTATTGAAAGTGAAATACTTGAAAGAAAGCAACATAATTACTAAACATAAACCAACAACTAAACTAAATTGAAATGAATTATAGAAACAAAAGTCTCAGTAAAGAAACAAGAAGTTACTATCTGCCTTGGTTGCAGGAATAGACATAGAACAAAGTTCCAATGGCTATAGGAACATACAAATACTAAGACTGTAACTAATTGCTGAACTGAAAAGTAACTACTAAACTGAATGGATGGAATTCTCACCAAGATGCCCCCCTTGAATGAGTCTCGCCAAGACTAATTCAGATGCAGCAAACTAAAATATCATTTTATTAATTGAAAACATGATTACAACGTAGCGACAACATAGTGGTATTTCTTGAAACTAAAAAGTGCAAGTACAATATCAGAACATTCAAACTCTTGAAGAGGAGCATCTGATCATTATTTATAGAAATAAAGCTTCTAACTAACTTAACTAATAGGGAAGTTGACTCCAATAGATTAGGAGGACACCATTTATTAAAATCATGAAAAAGAGGAAGGAGGTTATGCATGCACAAGATTCGGTCAAACCAGTCTTGCTTCAATGAAAATCTAACATAACAACAACTTCTAAATCTACTCAACTAATAGACATGGTCATTAAGGCTAATTTCCACATGAGCTAGAATTTTCCAACCACTGAATTCTTCAATGCCCATCTCTACTTGACGTTTTCAGCAACCGAGCAACTAGCATGAACTTCTTCCATATTGCAAGGTCCATTTATATGCATCTTAATCTGAACCTGCATTATGACATTAGCATGCACAAGACAAATGTATATCCATAATCACCTTATGATAGCATTCATTCAATCACATGCAAAATTAATATAGATATATCACATAGTAGTTTAATATCATTAAAAGTTATAGGAATAAGTTCATGTCGAGAGTTCATAAGTTCAAGGAAATAACATAGAAAGTATTGGTAGCTAGATGCTAAAACCCCATAGTAACACTAACAAACATATGATAAATCCTAATAAAAATGAGCCATTATTTGGACTCATCATTGTGGATGACTATTAGGAACCTTTATTTTATATTGGATTTCATGGACGTTCATTTTCCATCGATTTATAGTGAAGTTTGGCTAACACCTTATTTTAAGGCTACATTGCACCTGTGTCATGTGAACTCCCATTTTTCGCCCATAATAAACAGAGTTTGTAGAACTTTTATTTTTGATTGTGTTGTAGATAACTATTAGGAACCTTTATTTTCTATCATCTTTTGTGAATGTTGATTTACCATCGATTTATAGCGGAGTTCAACTAACAATTTATTTTAAGGCTATGTTGTAGTTGTGTCATGCAAACTCCCATTTTTAACCCATAATCAGCCAGGTTTGGAGATCTTTAACTTTAGATTGTGTTGTAGATGACTATTAGGAACCTTTATTTTCTACTGGATCTTGTGACCATTGATTTTTCATCAATTTATAGTCGAGTTTGGCTAACACCTGATTTTATGGCTACATTGAAACTATGTCATGCAAACTCCCATTTTTCACCCATTAATCAACCAAGTTTGGAGAACTTTTATTTTATATTGTGTTGTAGATGACTATTAGGAATCTTTATTTTCTATCGGCTTTTATGAATGTTGATTTTCCATCGATTTACAACCGAGTTCAACTAACACCTTATTTAAGGCTACATTCTTGTTGTGTCATGTGAACTCCCATTTTTCACCCATAATAAACCAAGTTTGGAGAACTATGATTTTAGATTCTGTTGTGTATGACTATTAGGAACCTTCATTTTCTATCAGCTTTAGTGAACATTGATTTTCCATCGATTTACAGTCGAGTTTGGTTAACACTTGATTTTAAGGCTACGTTGTAGTTATGTCATGTGAACTCCCATTTTTCACCCATAATCAACCACGTTTGGAGAAATTTGGTTTTTGATTGTGTTGTAGATGATTATTAGTAACCTTTTTTTCTATCGAATTTTGTGAACATTCATTTTCCATCTATTTATAGTTGAATATGGCTAACACCTTATTATAAGGCTAAATGGTAGCTATGTCATGCGAACTCCTATTTTTTAAACCATAACTAACTAGAATTTATAGAACTTGGATTTTAGATTGTGTTGTAGATGACAATTAGGAACCTTTATTTTCTATTGGCTTTGTTGAACGTTGATTTTGTATGGATTTATAGAAGAGTTTAACTAAACCAAATATTAAGGCTACATTGTAGCTATGTCATTCGAACTCCCATTTTTCACTCATAATCAACCATGTTTGGAGAAATTTGATTTTAGATTGTGTTGTAGATGACTATTAAGAACCTTTATTTTCTATCGGCTTTTGTGAACGTTGATTTTCCATCAATTTATAGCAAAGTTCGGCTAACACCTTATTTTAAGGCTATGTTGTAGCTGTGTCATGTGAACTCCCATTTTTCACCCATAATCAATCAACTTTGGAGAACTTTGATTTCAGATTCTATTGTAGATGACTATTAGTAACCTTTATTTTCTATCAGTTTTCATCAACGTTTTTTTTCCATCAATTTATAGCCAGGTTTGGCTAACACTTGATTTTAAGGCTACATTCCCATTATGTCATGCAAACTCCCATTTTTCACCCATAATCAACCAATTTTAGAGAACTTTGATTTTAGATTGTGTTGTAGATGACTATTAGGAACCTTTATTTTCTATTGGCTTTCGTGAAGGTTGATTTTCTATCGATTTATAGCCGAGTTCAACAAACACCTAATTTTAAGGCTATGTTGTAGTTGTGTCATGCGAACTCCCATTTTTCACCCATAATCAAATAAGTTTGAAGAACTTTGATTTTAGATTTTTTTTTGTAGATGACTATTAGGAACCTTTATTTTCTATCGGCATTCGTGAATGTTGATTTTTAATCGATTTATACCCCAGTTTGGCTAACACTTGATTTTAAGGCTACATTGCAACTATGTCATGTGAACTCCCATTTTTCACCCATAATCAACCAAGTTTGAAGAATTTTGATTTTAGATTATGTTGTAGATGACTATTAGGAACCTTTTTGTAGATGACTAGTAGGAACCTTGTTGTAGATGACTATTAGGAACCTTTTTGTAGATGACTAGTAGGAACCTTGTTGTAGATGACTATTAGGAACCTTTACTTTCTATGAGCTTTTGTCAATGTTGATTTTCCATCAAATTTACA
Source organism: Sequoiadendron giganteum (assembly GCA_007115665.2). Classification (NCBI taxonomy): domain Eukaryota; kingdom Viridiplantae; phylum Streptophyta; class Pinopsida; order Cupressales; family Cupressaceae; genus Sequoiadendron; species Sequoiadendron giganteum. Next base: position 325,188,608 of record CM021105.1, read on the forward strand.
ACCAAGTTCGACTAACACTTAATTTTAAGGCTACATTCTAGTTGTTTCATGCGAACTCCCATTTTTCACCCATAATCAACCAAGTTTGAAGAAGTTTGATTTTACATTATGTTGTAGATGACTATTAGGAACCTTTATTTTCTATCGGCTTTTGTGAACATTGATTTTCCATTGATTTACAGTCGAGTCTGGCTAACACCTAATTTTAAGGCTAGGTTGTAGCCGTGTCATACAAAATGCCATCTTTAACCCATAATCAACCAGAATTGGAGAATTTTGATTTAAAATTGTCTTGTAGATCACTATTAGGAAGCTTTATTTTCTATCAACTTTCATGAATGTTGATTTTGCATCAATTTATAGCCGAGTCTAGCTAACACATGATTTTAAGACTACGTTGCAAATGTGTCATGCAAACTCCAATTTTTCACCCATAATCAACCAAGTTTGGAGAAATTTGATTTTAGATTGTGTTGTAGATGAATATTAGGAATATCTATTTTCCATCCGCTTTCTTAAACATTGATTTTCCATTTATTTATAGTTGAGTTCGGCTAACACTTGATTTTAACTATGCATTGGAGTTGTGTCATGTGAACTCCCATTTTTGCACCCATAATAAACCGAGTTTGGAGAACTTTGATTTTAGATTGTGTTGTAGATGACTATTAGGAACCTTTACTTTCTATGGGATTTCATGAACGTTGATTTTCCATCGATTTACAATTGAGTTCAGCTAACACCTGATTTTAAGGCTATGTTGCAGCTGTGTCATGAGAACTCCCATTTTTTAGCCATAATCAACCAAGTTTGGAGAGCTTTGATTTTAGATTGTTTTTTAGATGACTATTATGAACCTTTATTTTCTATCAGCTTTCATGAACATTGATTTTCCATTGATTTACAGCCAAGTTTGACCAACACCTGATTTTAAGGCTCCAAGTTTGGAGAACTTTGATTTTAGATTGTGTTGTAGTTGACTATTAGGAACTTTTATTTTCTATTAGCTTTCATGAATGTTTATTTTTCATCGATATATAGTCAATTTTGGCTAACACTTAATTTGAAGGCTACATTATAGCTGTGACATGTGAACTCCCATTTTTCACCCATAATCAACCAAGTTTGAAGAAGTTTGATGTTAGATTGTGTTGTAGATGACTATTATGAACCTTTATTTTCTATCAGCTTTTGTGAACATTTATTTTCCATCGATTTATAGTCGAGTCCGATTAACATTGGATTTTATGTCTAGATTGTAGTTGTGTCATGCAAACTCCCATTTTTAACCCATAATCAACTAGAATTGGAGAAATTTGATTTAAAATTGTGTGTTAGATGACTATTAGTAACCTTTATTTTTCTATTAGCTTTTGTGAACGTTGATTTTGCATCGATTGATAGCCGAGTCCAGCTAACACCTGATTTTAAGCCTACGTTGCAACTGTGTCATGCAAACTCCTATTTTTCACCCATAATCAACTAGGTTTGGAGAACTTTGATTTTAGATTGTGTTGTAGATGACTATTAGGAATCTCTATTTTCTATCAGCTTTCCTGAACAATGATTTTCGATTGATTTACAGTTCACTTTGACTAACACCCGATTTTAAGGCTACATTGCAGCTGTGTCATGCAAACTCCTATTTTTATCCTTAATCAACCAAGTTTGGAGAAATTTGATTTTAGATTATGTCATAGATGACTATTAGGAATCTTTATTTTATGCCGGCTTTAATGAACATTGATTTTCCATTGATTTATAGCCGAGCTTATTTTAAGGCAATGTTGCAGTCATGTCATGCGAACTCCCATTTTTCACCCACAATCAATGAAGTTCGTTCAAATTTGATTTTATATTGTGTTGTAGATGACTATTAGGAACCTTTATTTTTCATTAGCTTTCATAAATGTTGATTTTCCATCGATTTACAGTCGAGTTTGGCTAACACCTAAATTTAAGGCTATGTTCCAGTTGTCTCATGCAAACTCCTATTTTTCATCCATAATCAACCAAGTTTGGAGAACTTGGATTTTAGATTGTGTTGTAGATGACTATTAGGAACCTTTATTTACTATCAATTTTTGTAAACATTGATTTTCCATTGATTAACAACTGAGTTTGGCTAGCACTTGATTCTAAGGCTACGTTGCAGCTATGCCATGCGAACTCCAATTTTTCACCCATAATCAACCAAGTATGGAGAACTCTAATTTTAGATTGTGTTGTAGATGACTATTAGGAACCTTTATTTTCTATCGGCTTATTTTAATGTTTATTTTCCATCGATTTACAGTCGAGTCTGGCTAACAACTAATTTTAAGGTTACATTGCAGCCGTGTCATGTAAAATCCCATTTTTTATCCATAATCAACCAAGATTGGAGAAATTTGATTTTAAATTGTGTTGTACATGACTATTAGGAACGTTTATTTTCTACTGGCTTTCATGAGCATTGATTTTTCAGTGATTCATAGTCAAGTTTGGCTGACACTTGATTTTAGAGCTATGTTGTAGTTGTGTCATGCAAATACCCATTTTTCACCCATAGGGTAAGTGCACCAATCTATGACACAATATTGATTCCAAAATGGAAAAAATGAAAAAAAATGAAAAAAATATCAAAATATAGCATTTGATGCCCACCAAATTTGGCGAGTTCATGTTTTTAGAGGTTCACTCAAAGGGGGGGTTCAAGCAAACCCAAAAAATGGGTTCACTCAAACATACCCTTCAAACGAACCCCTTTTGGTACCTTTTTAATGAAAACAAAGCAAAATTCATGAAAGCTGGATTCGAGCGAACCCCCCTTTTCTTGAAGGGGTCAAGGGGGTTCGCTAAGTGAACCCCCATTTTTGTCCCTTCCCCCCTCTTCTACCAATTTTCTACTAATGCTTTGGATGAGTGAATTGACAGGATTTACCAAATTTCCTCATATTTTTGTTTGTCCTCCCTGTCACGTTTGCACATCTTTCAATATAAGTTTATAAAAAAATTGTGATAGCATTAACCTCTCTCTTAGCTATCCAAATATATAGTTTATTTTTGATTTTGTAGACACTGAAAAATGTCCTAATCAATGTCATGCATCTAAAACAGGTTTATTAATATCATTTCTTCTTTATCCATCTTCTTTTCGCTTAATTAATTCAATTAGCCTACCTAATTAATTACTTACATCATTTTTTTCCATTAGCCTAATTAATTAAATTAGGTTAATTCACCTTTTTTCACACTAACACTTCATCTTATTAAATTAAATAAAACAAAATATTTAATTTAGTCCCCTAAGTCATCTTATTTAATTAAATAACCCTAAGTTAGTTAAATATCATTTCACCCCTCCCCTATTTATTAAATCATTTAATTTAATAAATATTGGTAATTCCTCTAATCCCTAATTGCATAAATTAAACCTTGTTTAATTAGAAATTAAACTAATTTTCCTCTAATTAAAGGGAATATTCACATGAAATATCCTTTATCCTTTTTGCACAATTAAAAATTTATTTTAATTTGTAAATTCACTTTTATCCTCATCCAATGGAATATTCTAAGGAATATTCCCTCTCCTCCAATCAAATTACTTTTCTTGAAAAGAAAGTTATCCCATTTACCTCCCAAGCAAGTTACCTTTGACCTGTGTGAACAGGTCAAAAGTGTTTCTGTTTGAGGTAAATGCCAACCCTTGATCATTTCCTTGATCCATGTGATCATGGATTCTCATCCATTGATGAGGATCATCAATCCATATCTGCTCATCTCCTTCATTCTCAACCGTTGATCGAGATTTTTGATCTCAACCACCCAATTTTCATGAGCTCTCCTATAAATAGCCTACTATTTGGAGAAATAGGGGGCAATCACTAGGAGAAAACTTATGCAATTTTACCCACATCCATACTCTCAATTTGCACACATTTAGCTTAATTTTAGTTTATTTTAGTTGCATAATAGCTTAGATTATCCATTAGTGGATTCCATGCATCCATCTTAGTTTGTAAATAATTAGGGTTTCATCATTTTAGCATCATTTTAGCTTAAATTAGCTTATGATTAGTATAGAAATTGCATAATTAGATCAATTTTAGCATAAAATCATGGTAACCTAGCTTGCATCATGTTTATTTTTATCATAATTTAGGTTTTCATACACCAAACATCATGGTTTCATCGATTTTCTTCCATAGAATCGATTGAAACAAGCTCACTATCACGGGATTGGGAAAGGGTCATCGGTCCACATCAACGCGACACCAATTCCACAACAAGATAAATTTCAATCAATTAGAATAGATATTTTATTTAAATCTTTCATAAATTTAGCATGTTAGGTTTCTTGATAAAATGTTTAGTTTCAATTTTGATTGATTGATCTTGTTGAGATTTGAGTACCCATGGCTCAGTCATGCTTCAATTCTTCATGGATCAAGCATGATTAGGCCCATACTGGTGAATCCTGTGTCGACATTCTAGGGCTAGGAGGGAAAACTGATGATTTAACTATTTTTTAGCTTGAAACCCATGCTTATACTATTTTACAGGTCACAACAATACTCAAACCACAAACAATGACACTATCTCAATAGCATCGCCTTAGAACGACACCCAAGCAATATGATACAACGATGCGTATTTAATTGGTTGACACTGATTTAAATATAGCGACACTTATTTAAATTTGAACTATCATGGAACGAAAACAACGACGCTCAAATTCACGAAACTAATGCTTTCAAAATTTAAATTGTGACACATTCATTTGCAGCGATGCCCATCAAAACAACAACATAATCATTTTCACTGGTTTTACTATAGAGCGACACTTGGATTCACTAGATCGATGCCTAAATTTCAAATTATGATGCCATCGTTGGCAACAACGCTTGACCAAGGTAAGAAACTTTTTTTTGTTTTTTGACATGTGACTTAATTTATTTTGATTATCTGATTACTGATCGATGTCTGACTGTGTTTTTATTGCTAGACTAGCAAGGTTTTTCAGGTTTAAAATCATGGAGAAAAAATGAAGAACTTCTCTTCTATTTAAATATTTTATAGTTGTAACTAGTGTTTAAATGCTTTGGGGCAATTATAACCCAACTTCATTCTTTTTGCTTCATTTTTATGCAACGCACTAGTTTTCCATTGGGTTTAAAATGAATGTTCAAAGTTGGATAAAAATGAACCCTCACATCACATCTTTCAGTTGGGCTTAAAATTGAGCAAGACAAACTCATCCTTCAATTGGTGCTTAAAATTAACTCATTATTGCTTTGAAGGATAAAATTGACAACTATTTATTTTGTGGTTTTCAACTTTTCTAGTGAATGTGTATGCAATTCTCATGTCATTAGGTGATCTTGAGAAACAAAAACATTCTCTATCACATTGCAAAATCACCTCCATATTTCAATTTGGGTTTAAAATTGAACAACCATGCTATTGTGAGAAAATGCATAGTGTGTGTTCTCTTTTTGTGCATGCGAACAAAGATATCAAACTAGAGATGTACTTACTTGCTATTGTTTATCTTTAGAGGGCCTTCCTTGGTGGGGAAAAGTACTCACCTTAAGGGAACAACCCAAGAAATAATGAGCATAAGCCAGGCTCTTCCGAACTGCTATACAAATTTTTGGCTGCAAGGAAAGTTTGCAATCAATAGGGTGATACATGATAGCTCTCCCCCAGTATCTTTATGATGTGTAAATACCTTGTTCTAAGGGTTGGGAGACCTCTTGAGGGAGTTTATCATTGTATCCTATGAACCGGATGCCCTTATTATGAACCCTTGTGTAGTAGCCAAAAATACCTTAATATTTGTTGTTTTCAGGAGGTCAGACCTTTGAAGCCGTCCCACATTTTGTGATTCATAGTAGAGATGAAAAAATTTCCATGGGAGATTCATGAGAAATTGAAGCTTGCTTGACCCACATAAGTGAGTGTCGTGGAGGGGATCCAGTGTGGTCAAGCTTCTAATCATCCACTTTGAATAAACGCAGCTAGATAAATCCAAGTGGGAATACAACAAATATTGCCATTTCTATCCTAGAGTTGTAATGCTTGTGAGTCAGTTTAACACTTTGCTTGGTTTCAAAATGATCCAAAAACAAACATTCACTATCCAAAATTTTAAACAATTTGGCTTAAATATGGACTTCTTGAGTTAGCCTTGATATTGCTTCTTATCCTAAGAATTTATGCTTAGCAGTTTCTAAATATCTTGACATCAATCTCAAATCCATATTTACCAAAGATAACATAGGAAATTGTGGCTTTAATCTCATAATTTTAATGAAATGGACATTGTGAAAGTTATGTTTTTTATGTAAACATCTAGTTTGAAAACATAATCAAAAGATGAGTGTTTGTAAAATCAATTCATCTAAGTAACATAAACTACATAGAAATGAACCCCACATGACTATTTGGAGACCGATTGCTCCCGTTGAGCAACCTGATCTTCTAGGTGCTGAAATTTAGCCAAAATTTGAATTCATTGAGGGAGAACAAATGTATATTACCAGGAGTTTGAGAACCTTTACTTTTGAAACTAAAGAATCACCAAATCAGTGGAGAATTGTTGCAACTATCTTGGGTAAAGAAGAACAAAGAGCAGATATTTTTGCTAGAAGGCCCATATTACCACCCCACAAGTGGCAATAATTATCTTCTTCTTATTTAATGATCTGACACAAGATTAAAATCCTCAAAACGAGATCTATAGGTTTTCATTCCAAGCTGAGACATCTTAAACCAAAAGCTTTCAAGAAACACATTTTGGCAATTCACAAGAATAGGAACAAGATAGTGGAAAAAATTTATAGACATGCTTCAAGGTATAGTCCTGAATTATATGTTTTCTTTTGGAGCCAAAATCTTGGTCTTTTTCAAAATACCGATCTTCTCTCGTACAATCTAGGACTGTAAAGTGAAACTACCTTGGTCTTGTCAAAAAAAAAGCTTTAATGATCTCATACAAAGTAAAGATCCCCAAATGAAAGTCAAATGGTCATCACCATAAACTTAGACATTGTAGTGTAAACACAATCAACAACCGCATTGAGGCACTCTATGAAAACAAAAAAATTGTTGATAAAATTTTATGAACGGGCTATAAGAAGAAACCTAGACCTATACACATTCTTCACAAGGAAAAAAATTCTCCTTTTTGAATATCCAGAAGATTTCCAAAATGATTAATGAGTCTTTATGAGAGGAACATTTTAGAGGTCTAGCATCAGTCATGCTACTGTGGCCTTGGAAAATATAGGTTCATTTTAAGTCAACATTGGGTCAAAAATTTCATCCACCCCTCCATCACACTTCATCCTTCATCTCATTTATCTTTGCAAAAAATTTAAATACACCAAAACTTTGAGACTTAAAACCTCAAACCAACTTGCTACCTTAGCTGATTTTTATGGGAAATGTATCATTTTCCATGCGCCTAGTTGAGATAGTTATTATTTGTGAACTAGTCTATCTTGAAGGTCACAAGTCTACCCTAAAGATTTCTAATTTCATTATCATCCTTTATTCCAACATCACAACAGCAAGCTTAAGTCAAAAGTGTTGTCCCAAAATGCTTGCAAAGATCACTTCCCACATCATCCATATTTTCATCCCCCATTATCATCATTGGTCCGAAAAGAATTAGAGAATCCCTTTTACCTAAATTTGAGTCCACTAGAGAGTTCAAACATTTTAAATTTCAACACAACTCTCCCATCAGTGACCCAAAATTTATGGTAAAAATGAGATCGCAACACAAGAGAATCATGGAAAAATAAAAAGTTACATTTACCTCAAGTGATCCAAATCCTTTAGAACTTCATCCTAGAAGTCAAGTTACACCATCACAACAACCATCATCTCCTTCAAAACCATAGGAAATCAAAGACATCACCAATAATTCGTTTGAGGTCACTAGGGAAGAACTTTTAGAATATCAATCTTTTGAAAGTGTAGCTCCTATCTCCCCAATGTTTATAGCACATGATTTCACACAATATTTCATGACTCCATCACAAGGGCTAAGTCAAACTTATATACCCAGTCTTGCAACCAAGCTTGCTAAAGGTTTTGGTCACACCTTACCATTCAAAAGTAATACACTTGTTGGTACTCTTGAAACCAATCCTACACCTCCCACTACTGTTTGGACACCTACCTTTAGTGCTCCTCTTGTTCTTGAGGATCTAAAACAGCTACACACTCTACTTGAAATCCACTATTCTACCACCACTTCAACATTTCAAGGACACCCATCTTCATCCACATCTATGAGTGCCACAAGTGTACCTACCATCACACAAAGTGGTATAGATCAAAAATATCAAAGTATCACACAAGGGAATGTCAATACCATATCACATAATCAACCCTCAATGCAACTAGGGACATCTTTATCCAACCCTCCATTGGGTTCATCCATTCCATCTACCATTACCACATCATCTCCTATCAATCCATCTCAAAGAAATCCCTTGGTTACAAGTTCTATCACTCTTGGGAGTACCTTGATCATTAATCCTTTGTTTACATTATTTTTACAAGGAAATCCTTCAAACATAGGGCAAGGGAATCTTTTGAATCAATGGATTTAAGGTCCTAGTGTGTCATGTCCATTGAAAAATTTAATGACACCATCTTTTCCAATAGCTCTCGTTCCTATACCAAATCAATCAGGATCTCAAACATACATTCTTCCACCTCATTCTACCATATTGCAAGGAATGTTAAACCAAGGGAATCCTCCACCTTTCACTACCATTCTGCTAACCAATAAAAAAATTAATATACCTAATCCTTCAGAGATGTCTCAACAACTACCTGATCCCACATTGCAAGCATAGGCCTTAGCCTTACAACAAGCATAAAAAACTTACCAACAAGTTGTACAACAACAACAAGCACAACAAGCAGCCCTAGCAGCTCAATAAGCTGCCTTAGCTCAATAATAGCATCGAGCTCAACAAGGAAAATTAGCTCAAAAACAACATCAAGCTCAACAAGCAGCCTTAGCTCAACAACAACATTAAGCTCAACAAGCAGCCTTAGCACAACAACAACAACAACAAAAACAACAACAGTAGCAAGTGGTCATTGCCCAACAAGCTCAACAAGAAGCTTAGCATAAGCCACACAACAACAAAAACAACAACAACAACAACAAAAACAACAAGCCTATCAAGCATCCTTAGTAGCACAACAACAAGCCCTCACATAACAACAACATGCCCAAGAATAATCCCTAGTGGCGCAACAACAACAACAAGCTCAATAGCAAACCTTACTAGCTCAATAGTACACCCAACAATAGCAACAAGGTTCTGATTTTCCTCATACAAACATCCTCAATCGAAACACATCAAGAAAATATGCATCATTTTCATAGAATCTCACAACTTCATACACTCCATATAACTCATCTCTCATCCCACCATATGTTCCTTCACCCAATCTACAAGATGATCTATCTTCACAATAAAAAAAAATCTCACAAGAAATGCACAAAATTTGCATGGGAAAGAACAAGAAACCTCATACATAGAAGTTTTGTCCTTACCCATTTGATCAAAACATTGCATTGATACCAATCCCTCCCGGTATTGAAATCCCCAAATTTGAAAAATACAAAGGGAGAGGAAGTCCAATAGACCACATCAAAGAATTCAATGTCATGTGTATGGAAGTGGCTTAAAATGATTCATATCTAATGTGCCTCTTCCCTCAAATTTTAACAGGAAATGCTATGGATTGGTTCTTTCATTTGTCTCCTGGTATCAAAAATTTTCAAGAAATCACTAGAAAATTCATCGATCACTTCTCCTTCAATATTGACATGGACGTTAGTCTAGAATATTTGTACACTCTCAATCAAAATCTACGCGAAACCTTCACAAGTTTCTTACAATGATGGAGACAAAGAGCTAGTAAAAGAAAATGGCCTCTACTTGATGAGCAACAAGTGGGAATTGTCATAGCCAACCTTGATCTGAATCTCTCATTCCACTTGAAAATATAATGCATCACATCCTATGACGAGCTTTTTCTGAGAGCCCTTAACATTGAAAGAGCCTTAATCTCACAAGGTAACATGCAAGCATATAAATACAACCATCTTTCAAATAGTTCAAATGAGAAGCCTCATGTATGGGTTAAAAAAAAAATGTAACAAATGATGGTGTAGTGGATGTTAAGGTTATATTAAGTGCTCCTAGACCCAACAATAATCAAGTTGCTACTATCCAACCAGTTGTGCAACAAATGGTATCACCTCAGAACAATCAGATCAATAACAACAACATACAACCAAGGAAAATCGGTAACAGGAACAACTATCCCAAGTGCAAGTACACATGGTTATCAGAGCCTATCGAAACAATCATGAAGAAATTGGTAGACTCAAATTTGATAACACTTCCTAACTTTGAAAACTACCAAGAACCCTAAGAAAAGCCACCCTAGTACAATGAGCATGATATTTGTGACTTTCATAAAATCAAGGGACATAAAACAGAAAATTGCATGAAACTCAAGAATATCATCCAAGATCTCATAGAGAATGATACCATATCTATCGAGGTACCCACTGGAAACCAAGATCTCAAGATATACAATAATCCTATGCCTAATCATAACAAAGCTAACAATAATAGTAAAGCTAAGGATTACACTAGTGTTCAACATACTTATTCCAATGTGGTTGTTTCCTATTATAGTGTTATCACTTTTTTCACCATCAAAGGAGCTAGTATAGAATGTGGAGTCACCACACAACGTGGAAAAATAACCATTCAAGGAGTTGCCCCAACTCAATCTAGGACACAACCCACTTTTCCTACATCTAATCCCAGTAATTACAATATTGTAGATCATCTTAAACATATCCCCACTCAGATATCAATTTTGGAACTCCTATTATTATCTCCTGCACATAGGGAAATACTAGAAAAATCCTTGTCCGAGTCATTTGTTCCTGAGAAGATTGATACCGATCAGTTTCAAGCAATGGTAGGACATATCGCCAGCCATCTTCTTACCTTCTATAGACAAGATTTACCATCACAACCATCTCATAACTATTCTTTGCACCTTGAGGTTATCATTCATGAAAATAAGGTCAAAAGAGTCTTGGTAGATGGAGGTGTCAGTCTAAACATTTGTACCCTGCAGTTGATCAAGCATCTAGGCTATTCAAAAGATACTATTGAGAAGATAAAGAGTACCACCATCAAAGCATACAATGACCAAGAACTGGTATCGCAAGGAATCATAGCACTCCCTATCCAAGTGGGACCTCTTATTGTAGAGACTACATGACAAGTACTTGATCTTGATCTTCCTTATAAAATTTTACTTGGTCGACCTTGGATCCATGCTTTGAAAGTCGTAGCCTCAACCTATCATCAGTGTGTAAAGTTTCCTTTCAAGGGTAGAGAAACCACTATACATGGAGATTCCGAGCCTTTCTACTGTTGGAAGAGCCTTGAAGCCAAGTTTTATAAAATCCCACAGATACCCAAAAATGATGAAGGGCCTACACCATCAAGCTCATTTGTTGACCCATTATCTCTAGCCTCTACCTCAGCATCACAAGAACCTGTTGTAAAGAGTGTTGGCCTCCTACAATCATTCAAAAACCGAGTCTTTACAGATGTGATTCAAAGATTTGACATCTAACTTGAATAGCTATCTCAATCATCATGAAGGTGCATTTAAATTGTCAACCCAGGGACATAAACTTGAAATGGGTCAGCACTGTATGTGCACTAGGAATCCAGAGTTGCCATATCTATCCTATAGATAAGAAACAAACAATGCTGAAAGTAAATTGCTTGGAAGGAAATAACAAAAATGCTAAACATCAACCAAAAACTAGATCAAGTTGAAATGCATGACAAGAATGAAAATATGAGAAAAAAATAGGAAACTAATTTGTCTGCTTTGGCTGCAAGAATAGTCACAGAATAGAATTCTAGTGGCTACAGGAATAGTCAGTGCTAGATTCTTAACTATTTACTAAACATAAAAATACTAACTAAGCTAAAGGACGAAATACTCAACAAGTGGGCCCCCTTGGATAATTATTTGCTAAGACTAATAAACTCAGATGCACAAACTTATAACTACATTTAATTTATGGAAAAACATGAGTACAAATGATCAACATGATTGTATTGCTGAAACACTCAAGAGTGCAATTACATCAAAAGTTCATTTCTTTGACCGAAAAAAGAGAGAGAGAGCTCGAAATAACATCAGAGCCTTATTTATCTAACTACCTAGCAAGGCAGTCAACTCTAGCAAATGCGGAGGACACCACATTAGGGAAATCATGGAAAAGAGTAGGGGCGGTTACACATGCACATAACCTATTAGGCACAATTTCCTTAACTCGAATTTGGCATAGTAGTAATGCCAATGCATGATCAACAACATTTAAGATCATTACAAGGTGGTTACAATCCCATGCATGAGGAATCTCCAGATGCCAAAGGTCTTCACTCTATTAAATGTCCACCTTGCTGACCGATATGGCACATGTCTAGCTCACAAAGTCTTCTTGAGTTGCAAGCCTCAAATTATTTGCATGAGAATGTTAGCATGCACAAAAACTGCATATAATCATCTTAAAGCAACATTCATTAACCACATGCAAAATTAACAAAAATAGTCCACATAGCATGTCAATATCATTTGGAAGCTTATGAAAATAAATTCATGTCTAGGGTCTATAGTTTCAAGAAAATATTATGAAAGATCATCTTTCAAGCATAAAACTCTTATGCTACTGCAAGAAATGGATAAAAACCCTATAAATAATTAGACCATAAGCTAGACTCATCATTCCCCCCAACATAATGTCATGTTGGTCTTCTAGCAAAGGAAGAGTTGAGCTTTTGTTTGGTCAATGACCTAAAGTTGGCCACTGCAAGCTGCCCCACATCAATTTCTAATGTATCTGAATTAGGATCCCAATAGAACCCTTGCTACCATTCCAGCTTGTTCCATCTCTTCCTAGGCTCATAAACCATCTTAATTCAGCTTCTTTCAAGGTTGCAGGGAATAGCTTAATCCTATGGGTATCAGTGGTATAGTCATAAATTCTACAGAGTATATTAAACATAAATAAGAATGTATCTGGATCTTCTATGACAAGTCCATAGAACTTAGGAAGAACTGAAGCAGGGATATTTTTAAGATTGTCCACTTCATTCTGAAGAGAACTAGGGAAAGGAAAAGCTGGTTGGTTAGCTTTGTTAGGTTTATTTCCATTTGCATCCCCCATGCCTGCTTGATGAAATTCCAAAGAAAAGGGTTCTTCAATCGGATTTTGATCTTCAAGGGAAACTTCAGAACTCGTCAAATCTAGAAAAATATCAGCAAAGGGGTGTGGCTCTTCTTCTTCTTGGTTTCTTGGAAGGTTCTAGTACTCAACTATCTGGAATAGATCAGGATTGTTAGGAAGGAATCTCTCATGAGAATCTCTTCTTCTTTCTCTACGCATGTGGTATGAATTTAGTATCAACCATCTTCACATAAAAAATTGGCTAAAGAATGGGGAAATCATAACTTCTAAATGAGAGTCATAATAAGAACAACTTACAGAAACACTACAATAAGGAAAACTATCAATGACTCCAAAGAACTACCTAGTTTGGCACCATCCCCGTCAACGATGCCAAAAATTTTGGCCTCCTACAATGATTCAACAACTAAGCCTTTATAGTTGTGATTCAGAGATTGGAAATCTAACCTAAATAGCTATCTCAATCATCATGAAGGTTCATTTAAATTGTCAACCCAGGGACGCAAAATTTAAATGGGTCAACACTGTATGTGCACTAGGAATCTAGAGTAGCCATATCTATCCCACAGCTAAGAAACACACAATGTTGAAAGTAAATTGCATGGAAGGAAATAACACAAATGATAAACATCAACCAAAAACTAGGAAAAGATGAAATTCATGACATGAATCAAAATTTGAGCAACAAACAAGAAACTACTCTGTCTTCTTTGGTTGAAAGAACAATCACATAATAGAATTCTAGTGGCTACAGGAACAGTTAGTGCTAGATTCTTAACTATTTACTCAACAAAAAAATACTAACTAAGCTAAAGGACAAAATACTCACCAAGTGGGCCCCCTTGGATAAGTATTTCCTAAGACTAAGATAAACTCAGATGCACAAGCTTATAAATTCATTTCATTTATAGAAAAAACATGAGTACAAATGATCAACATGATTGTATTTCTGAAATCCTCAAGAGTGCGATTACATCAAAAGTAACATTCTTCGACCAAAAAAATAGAGAGAGAGAGCTCGAAAGAATATGAGAGAATTATTTATCTAACCACAAAGTAAGGTGATCAACTCTAGGAAATGTGGAGGATTCCACATTAGGGAAAGCATGAAAAAGATTAGGGGCAGCTACACATGCACATAACCTATCAGGCACGTTTGCCTTAAATCAAATCTGGCACAATAGTAATGCCAATGCATGCTCAGTAGCATTTAAGATCATTACAAGGTGGTTAAAATCTGATGCATGAGTAATCTCCAACCACCAAGGGTCTTGTCTCCATTAAATGTCCACCTTGCTGACTGATATGGCACACATCCAGCTAGCAGAATCTTCCTGAGTTGCAGGCCTCAAATTATCCATATGACAATGTTAGCATGCACAACAACTGCATATCCATAATTATCTTAAAGCGAGATTCATTAACCACATACAAATTAATGCAAACATTCCACATAGCATGTCAATATCATTTGAAAGCTTATGAAAATAAATTCATGTCCAAGGTTTATAATTTCAATAAAATATTAGGAAAGATCATCTTTCAAGCATCAAAGTCATATTATATTGCAAGAAATGGACAACAACCTTATCAATAATTAGACCATAAGCTAGACTCATCAAAGAGAATACCCAATGTCAAGGTAGTAGTCCAAGATGACGGTTTTGGAAGCTACAAAATATTGAAAGACACCTTTGTCTTAGGAAAGTTACCAATTTCTCCTCAAATGCATGGGAAACCAACATCTAGCACCAAAGAACCAAAAATTATCAAAATGGTAGCTACTACCTTCACCAAATGGGGAGATTTGAATCAAGAAGATGTCCATGAGCAAGACATCTCTAAACACCTCTATCAAGATCAAATACTTATTCTTGTTTTTCCCATGGAAGATGAAAACAAAGGTCTACAGCTAATGTAGAGCATGGGGTATAACAAGAATGAGAAGCTAGGATATAATTGCAATGGCTTGTTAGAACCTATCATTCCTGAGAGATGACTAAATAATCTTAGTTTAGGTTGTACTACTAGCAAGGACACATTTATTGGCAAAGGCACTTCCATTAAGCTGGCTGAGGCTTCCTCTTGGTTACCTACATCACATGATACTACCTTAGATGACTTCCCCCTTGATATGGGTGACTTATTTGAAAACAAAACCCTCTTCATGATATCCATAATATCTTGTATCTCAAACAACCAACCAACCAAAATACGCCTTGTATACCCAAAAATCATTGACATAGACCAACAAGGACCACCGGTTCTAGATTTATTTGAAAACAATGAAGAAATCTCATAATTCATGGGACTTCAAGATAACTTATCATGGAAAGATCTCAAAGAAGGCTTTGACATAGAGCTTGATACATGGGCATACTATGGGGAAACGATTGAATCTTTCAGTTGCAAAATAAATGAAATGCAATTAACTTGTCGGTCCTTGAGTGAAAAACACCTCACGACACTCTCTAGTCCTAAAATAGTAAAAACAAAGGATGCATCCGATAGTGAAAACCTCCCTGAGGCACCCAAGGATGAGGGATTCAATCTCCCCCTTAGTGCAATGCATCTAAAAAATCAGAAGTACTAGTAGAGAAGGCTACACCAGTCAATGTGGGAACAAAAGAAGAACCTAATATCACCTTCTATATTGAATCCTTGTGAGACGAAGAATAGAAGAACCTTACATCATTCCTTAAGGAGAAAAGAGATAACTTTGCATGGTCATACACAGATATGGCAGGCCTTGATCTAGAATTGGTTGTACATCACCTAGAAATATATCCTAAAGCCAAACCAGCCAAACAAAAATTAAGGAAGATGAACCCTTAGATACTACTCTTGGTTAAACTAGAACTACAAAAGATTCTTGACGTTGGATTCATTCGACTGATAGATTATCTTGAGTGGGTTTCAAACCTAGTACTAGTCTCAAAACCCATAGGGGGCATCAGAATATGCAATGATTTCATGGATCTAAACAAAGCATGTCCAAAGGATGATTTGCCTCTTCCTAGCATTGATCTCATTGTGGATTTAACAGTTGGGCATGATATGTTGTCACTCATGGATGAATTTTTCAGGCTATAATCAAATCATAATCACCAAAGAGGATCAACATAAAATTTCCTTTACCTGTTCATGGGGAACATACTACTGAAATACAATTCCATTTGGGTTGAAGAATGCAGGAGCTACCTATCAAAGAGCGATGACCCTCATCTTTCACAATATGATCCACAAAACAGTTGAAGATTATGTGGATGATATTTTTGAAAAATGAAAAAAGAGAAGTGAACACATAAAAGTCTTAGGACCTATCTTTGACAGACTTGAAGAATAGAAAGTATGATTGAATCCAAAAACGTGTGTGTTCAGGGTCACATCAGGGAAACTTCTTGGCTTCATCGTTTCACAAAGAGGGATAGAAATTGATCCAGCAAAGGTAAAAGCCATCTTAGACATGGAATTGCCACAAACACTAAAACATATGAGAGGATTACAAGGAAGCCTAGAGTCCATCAAAAGGTTCATAGCTCAGTTATCAGTCAAGACTCACCCCTTTTCATATCTTCTCCATAAAGGGATAACTTACAAATGGGATTAAAAATGTGATAAATCTTTTCAATAGATCAAGGATTATCTACTAACACCCCCAGTGATCATGCCACCGATATCAAACAAGCCACTGATCTTATACATCTCAACAACACAAGCAACATTAGGAGCTCTTTTGGCACAACATGATGAAAATGGAAAAGAAAGAGCCATATACTACATCAACAAAACCTTAGTAGGCTATGAGATGAACTATTAACCCATTGAGAAAGCATGCCTAGCGATAGTATTTTATTCACAAAATTTCACACATTATATATTGTCACACCAAATCAAGCTCATCAAAAAGATTGATCCATTAAAATATATGTTATCTAAAGCAACCCTGACAAGATAAATGGGTAATGATCTTGATAGAGTTTTACATAGAGTATGTGGAGTGCAAGGCAATCAAAGGACAAGTGATCATAGACCAGCTAGAAGAAGCACTCATCTATGATGATAACCCATTGATATCTGAGTTCCTTGATGAATCAGTGTTCCTTATTAATCCAAAAACTCAGTGGAAGATGTAATTTGATGGATCATTCACCCAACATGGATCAAGAGCTAGCATTATTTTCATCACCCTCAAGGTGATTGTATCCCAAAGTCTTATAGGCTATCATTCCCATGTACCAATAACATTATTGAGTATGAAGCCTTGGTCATAGGTCTCAAGATAGCAGTTCAATGGCAGATACAAGAGATTAAATTCTATGTAGACTCATAGTTGGTTATCAACCAAGTGAATAATGACTATCAAACCAAAGATGACAAGCTCACTCCTTACAAGACAATCATGCAAAATCTCAAAAATCTTTTTATAGACATAACTTTTAAGAAGATTCCTCATATGAATAATAGAGCAATAGATTCCATGGCAACAATTGGATCACTACTAGACATGCCAAACAACATTCTTCAATGTGAATTCTCGGTAGAAAAACTTCTCATACCAACTTTCAAAATCCATGAATCTTAATTCATGCGTGTCATTGTTGGTCTTGGATCCCCTTGGTACCATGACATCTTTACTTACCTTAATAGAGGAACCATCCGATTGAATATCACCTCAAACCTTAAAATGAACTTTGTCAAAAAGGCATCCCAATTCATGATCATAGGTGATACCCTTTATCATTGAAGTGTTGAAGGGACATTACTACGATGTCTTAACCAAGAGTAAGCCTTAACTACCTTAAAAAAGGTGCACGATGGCATTTGTGGGTCCCATTCTAGTGGTATGAAATTAGCTAAGAAATTATTGGCGATGGGATACTATTGGGCAGCCATAGAAAAAGAACTCATCAGTATATGTGGAAATTTATCCAGTGTTAACAACATGGGGATCTGATTCATGCTCTAGCTCAAGAATTGTAACTAATGATCACACCATGGCCTTTTTCATAGTGGGGTATTGACCTCATTAGAAAAATCACTTCAACCTCATCCAATGACCATAAGTTTATCATAACCACCACTGAGTACTTTACTAAATAGGTTGAAGCAATTCCTATGATGTACATAATGGGGAAGAAAATAACCAAGTTTATCTTGAATTACCTAATTTGTCATTATGGTATACCTAAAACCCTCATCTTAGACAGTGGAACCCCTTTAAAACATTAGGATGTACAAGAGTTGTGCTAGATATTCAATATCCAACACCGATTCTCTACACCATACTATCCATAAGGCAATGGCCAAGCAAAAGCAATGAACAAAACTATCCTAAAAATCCTAAAGAAAATAGTTAACGAAGCTAGTCATGACTGTCATCTGCAGCTAAATCTCACTCTCTAGGATTATCAAACTAGTATCCGCACACCTACAGGAGCAACCCCTTTTTCCCTGGTCTATGGATCATAAGCCATCTTTCCTATTGAGGTTGAGCTCCCATCATTGTGGGTATCACTAAAGAATCTGATAACTGCGGAAGAGTACAGACTGTCTTGACTTAATGATCTAGAATTTTTCGATGAACGTCATATTGATGCCCTTAATCATTTGCAAGTGTATCAAAAATGACTAAAAAAAAGATATAAAAAGATAATCAAATGTCAGTCATTCTAGGTAGGGGATCTTGTCTTAAAGAAAAATTAGAAGAATCTTCCAAATCAAGATAACAAAGGAAAGTTTGAGCCTAAGTGGTTGGGTCCCTTCATCATCACAACATGCTACGGATCAGGAGCATACCAACTGTCAACTCCTGAAGGTAAACCCTTGCAAGAGCCAATCAATAGCTTGCATCTGAAAAATAATTATGCCTAAACATGAAGGGTGTAAATCAAAAAATACAAAAAAAATTAAAAATCAAAAAATTTAAAAAAATTAAAAAAATGAGAAAAAGGATTGAAAAAGTAAAGAAAAAAATTGTCCTCTAGTGAAAACCACTTCGGTGGCACTTTGGGAAAGTACGTTGGTGAAAACCTAGCAAACAGGCACCTCGTATAAATAAGGTATCTCCATCTATTCTTTGGATCTTTTGACCTATCATTTTGTGCATCACCATTCATCCCCCATTTGTATCTGTATCATGGCTTGTCACTGTGAGGTATTATGAACTCTTAAGCACTACTTGGCATATTCCTAAGGTTAGTTTGTCCAAACTTTATCAAAGTAGGCTAACATATCACACTGGGGGTGTTCTATTATGCATCATAATTAAGTTCTTGTATATCTTGAGGTCATGGGACATCTTATCTGGAAAAATCTAAAAACATTCATAAAATCTTATCCAAAAAATCCAAAAACATTTGCAAAATCCTGTACAACGAAAAATCCAAAAAAAAATAGAAAATTGAAAGGAAAAATCCAAAACATCTAGAAAATATAAAAATATCGAACATCAAAAATACAAAAAAATAATGCCTTGTCAAACTACGTTGTCTTTGAGCTTGGATGTAGGAAAGACCATCATTGATGTGCCCCCTACACACCCTAGGTTAGTCCTTTAGCAATTTGTTGTAATTAGTCATCATCTCTTGTTTATTCACCTCTTTGTCTTGTAAATGGGTTGAGTCAGTTGAACTATGTGGTCTCTTTGTGTATAACATAGGCAAGGCTTTGATCAACCCCTGAGTCCTCTAGGATAGGTCTTTAGGTTAGGTTCTTGGTCGTAACTTGAAAATTCAGAAAACTCCAAAAACATCCAAATATTTAGAAAACACAAAAAAATTCAGAAAATAGAAAACGTTCAAAAAACCTAAAAGGCCTCAAATATTCAGAAAACCCTAAACAACCTCAAAAATTGAAAAAAACTAAACATTCGCATAAACTTTCAAAAATATCAAAAACAACCTCAAAACATTTCAAAATACCAAAAACATTCAAATATTATAGAAAATCCAAAATTCCATCCATCCCATCTCGCTTTCACTCGTAATAAACTATCACCCATAATAAATAATCGTCACCCTCACCCTTTGGTGAAACAAATAGAAAGAAAACATAGCAATTTATAAAGTGCAAACACAAAACTCAAAATCTAAAGTCTCAATCATAGGTAAATGTTTCAGTGATGTTTACAGCAATAGCTCATTTTAGCATCATCATCCCAACATCAAACATCCCTCTGATCAACATGTCCTAGGATGTATCCTTCCTACAATGGACATCAATATCAGATATCACCTAAGCTAAACATAAAATAGGTAGGAACTATAGATAACATTGACTATTTGTCTTTGATCTTTTCTTATGATTTATCTTAATGACCCATTCCCAGTACCTCTCAATGATGTCTATCTAAAACAATTTAGAGAGAAAGGAATGGGGCATCAATCATTATCTTTCATTTGTTGTGTTTGTGGATACTCTTGTAAAATAGTCTTGGTGCATACTTGCTTAGTTGTGTGTAGGAAGGTTGTTTGGAGTATGTTGTTGACTATTGCATATGCTTTGGTCCAATATGTTCTAACTTCTAACTTACATTCTGTTAAAACTGGAAAAATCTCACATTTTTCACTAGCCTTCACCCACCTATCTTCCATGTACCACAAAAATTTGCCACACCTTAATTTTATGATCAATACAAATTGTTGAAATTTATGTGACAAGATCCATTTTACAACCCATGTTAACTAATGATCCCATTAGTATCACCTTTGACATGTAAGCATCTTTCAGATCATTGTTAAGCAAAATCTTTGAGAGCAATTGGTCCTTATCATGAGGATCATATGCATTTATTTCCAACTAGCAAGTCATAGCCCTTCATTTGAATATTTTCTACATATCGGGAAGAGGTGAAACAAGATACAATGATCAAAGGCCCCAAAGATAATAGGTGTGCATAATCAGGAAGACAATACCTATCATTTCATCAATGAAAACTTGTCAGTAAAAGCAAGGTGATCAGAACAGAGTTTTCAAATCATACGAAGCTCGTGTGTCACACCGATGGAAACCTCATCAGGAAGAAACATATACACTTTCATTGATAAAATAGAAGAACCATTGTATCAGAGAGACATGTATGATCGAAGTGGGTTCCTCAAATCTCCCCGACCATGTAGGTTAGGCTGATGAGAGTAGTTTTCGGGGAAAGTCTCACTGAGTTATCCCAATGAATAAAGCGGTAGAGGAAATACATTAGGGAGACCAAATATATTGGAAAGGCATTTTATTCTCTTAGTGATGGTACATGTTAGCTCAATGGTAACATGAAATGTTTAGAACTTTTTGGAAAGACATTGGGAAATGATCAAAAGGATTTCTAATGATCTAGACCACCTTGATATTGGGTAAAATTCATAATGTTCTCCTTGAAATAATAAGAGTAGAGAAGAAAGAGAGAAGGTAGTTGTACAACATTGGTAAAAGTATTAAGTGGTCTTCTCGACTAAATATTAGAACTAAAGGGACACTTCATATCAGAGGGACATTCACTTATTTCTTGGTGATCACTTATGAATGTATAAACAAAGGTGGCACCAAATAAAGAAAATAGATTGGCCTGAGATTAGAAGGGCTTCACTGATGCAATCTTCTTGTATCACTATGCCATTTCAAAATTCAAAAAACCTATTGCATTCATTTCCAGTGGAAAACATTAATGATTGCATGAATGAACCTTATGTAAATATTTTTTGATTGAAAAGAGATTGAACCAAAAGAATTTTTAGAAGTTGTAGCAGGAAGGATGGGAGATCAAGCAGGAGTCAAGGAATTCAGTGAGCCTAGAGACATAAAAGTAAGCATACAAAGTTTCCCTACAATTGATAAATTATAATTCAGTTCTGCCACATTGTAGAGAACTACAATGGAAGGTTCATGTTCTAAAAAAACAAAAAATAGGAAGCGACAAGGGTAAAGTAGCTAGTCCAAAAGAAAGAAAGAAAAAACTGAAACAGGGCTAGAATTGCAAACAAAAGAATGAAAATTAAACCAGGACCTCATTCATCAATTTCCTAGTTCAAAGCCGAAAGCTAGGAGGTCTGGACAATTAAGGGATGATGTAGAATGACTAGAAGACAAATGCAAACATATAGGTGATGTGTGGACACCCATTAGGGGATATGAATTGTTCATGTTTCATTACTATCACAGAAGTAGATTTGAACCAGTCTGTAACCCTTGGAATTTCAATTTGGGAAAGCTGGTTATTCCCAATGTCTTCGTGAATGTAGAGCTCATATGAATTCTTGCCAAAAACTATAACCCAGACCATAAATCCATTTTCAACTTGTGAGGTGAACCTTTCATACATATATCCAAAAATGCAGTTTGTGAATTTTTCAACCTAGATGACACATGCGACTAGCCTATAGTACATGAGGATTTGGAAAAGGAGTACTGGAGAATGGATACTACCTACAAAGATAGAGGTTACCGTTACAGGCCTAGAAAAGATAGAAACTTAGTACCACTTGAGGAGGTTAACGAACCTCCATTCCATGTTTATTTGTTCAAGCCCTATTTAAAATACACGTACTTCTCAGTGGGTCAAGTAATGGGAACAAAGGTCTCTGAATATATGTCTCTTGGGCCAATGGTGATCATTGTAGATATACAATGTCACAATGCAAGACCTTTCAATTATGCTTCACACATTGCTAGAGGTATTGACTTAGGGCTAACATGCATCAAGAATGGTTGTCCCATAATGTACTTTAAACATTATTCCCCTCTCATGCAGATGATATTGTGGTATGGACAAGAGTTAGGAATATGTCCAGAGGAATTGAGAATCATACAATTGGATAAAGAGGATCAGCCATTACTAGTGCAATTATGGACCTCCATTTGGGACAGTAGGTTTACCAATTCCAATTATGTTTATTTTGAGGATTACTTTGTCAAGACACTCTATAGGTTTTATGATCACCCTTGTGATTATTCATTATATAATGAAATCAAAATATTCTTAAGGCCTGAGGATTTCAATGGAACACCAACTTTAGGTCATAATTGGGGTGGCTGGTATTGCTATATTGATTCCACTATGATCATAGTTTATGGTTTTGAAGATACACCTTTCCTATTTCCCAAAACTGTGCCAGATAGGATTGCATAGCTAGAGTTTTTCAAGCAATTGAATTATTCTAATGTCATGAACTTGAGTGCATATGAAAAATAGTCATTCATGCCTAGTACATTACATTTTGGAGATTTCATTGTGGTTTCAAATGAAGGATATGATCTTATTTTAGAGAAATTTTCACATTTGAATATGAAGAAGGATGCACCAAGGAATGGATTTGGTCTCGAATATTTTATTGACTTTGCAAGGAAAAAATAGAATTTAGGTCGATAGGTTCACATACCATATCCTCATGACAATATTATCAGGAAAATGGAAAAAAGGAGGCTGAATTAGCAATTAATAACTACAATAGAGAAATGGAACAAAAGATGAAGGAGATATAGGAAGCAAAAATGTTGTCCTCTGGTAGTCAAGAATCTTTTGGAGAAAATGAACCCCAATGCCAACTAGATAAGATCCCCAACCTGAGGATTGAAGAATATCAACCTCCAAATAGAGAATAGGAAGGTGGGGAATCATTTGATACATATAATAGGAAATTGGCCTACAAGTCCTTTGTCTCAGATGACCAATTCATTAAGTCTCCTAAATTTAAATCATTTTTGTGTAAACAAAAGGGGAAAAAAATAAGGGAATTAGTCATAGGCATCACACCCAGTAAATAAAGTGAGTTTCTTAACATATTGAAGGTGGATGTAGAGAATGAAATGAAGAATGTGACTCTAAAGAAAGCAAGAAAACTATTAGAGGAGTCTAGTGTGATGATCTTTCCTAGTTTGGAATTAAACTCTGCTCTCTTTTTTTATAGTTTTTTGCATAATAATGGTGCCAAACACAAGCTCAGTCGAGAAGGGATAATAGAGGTATACACTGGGTCAAGATACAATCCTCATGAAAGTCCTCTTATGATCTAGGTTTTGTACCCCCACATAAGAAATCTATGATTATTGATACTCATAAGGAATTTGGTCATGTGATGACATTAAAAGTAGGAGAAAGAAATCATATGGTCACAACTAACATTGGTATAAATGTATCCAAATTGAACAAGGCTCAGATTCAAATGTTGATCAAAGAATGAGATATGTGCAAGTTGAATAGTGAGATAATACTCAAAGAAAGTGATTTCTTGAGAGACAAAGTGAAGGATACATTCCAAGGATCCACTAGAATGATAACTCAAGAAGAAGGTTCCCAATCAAAGGAAAAAAGTGAGGAAGTATAGATGAGTAATCAACAAGTACACACTCAAGTTAGCAAGGCCAAATTTGACACACTTTTTGTATTATTTCAGAAGAGGTGCACTAATTTGATGATTTGGATGGTTAAGTTCTAGGTAACTCATTCCAAAAGACACACTTCCATTCAAGAATATAAAATAATAAATGACAGGCTTTAGGAAAAGCTCCAAGAAATACAAAAGAGAAACACTTATGATACTAGAGCCATTATAGTTGATGAGGACATGGTGAGCAAACACAAGGACTATTATAAGGAAATTCAAGTAGATTCCAAGGATTTTATTGATGATTCAAAGGGAGGTGTGTTTGCACTGATCATAGATAATGGAGAACTAAAATTTCAAAGTGAATGGATGAAAGAGTGCCAACTAATACTACATGGAGCCTTGGAAGTAGCTAATAATGAAGATCCAACATTAGAAGAAGCCTGTGAGCATTTGGAGAGGATGGTCATTATGGAGATTACTATGAGGAATGTTGCAGAGGATGTTGATACACACTTGAGTCGGTAATATTTAGATCATATAACAAAAGTTAATTTGTGGCTCATTAGAGCTTAATGTTAATATTTTAATGTATTCTTAAAATCCCAAGAGACACTTATGAAGAGGTATACCCTCTTCAAGATATTTCTATATATGTTGAACATGTGATGATTGAAGTAGATCATCATCACATCATTTTTTCATTTAGAATAGGCATAGGAAGAAGATAGCTTATAAAATCTTTGTCATCCTTTTCATATCAGAAACTTTTGTTATATTGCATATAATTTGAAGATTAATATAATGGAGGAGGTTACACATAAAAATTTATTTGATTTCAAGTGTTCAAATTTTGTGTGTATTCGTATGCTTACATGTTATTTGGTTGTCTCCAAAGTGGTTGTTTATGTTATTCAAATTGAGTGTATGGATATACATTTAATTTTTCAATACACATTTTCTATAGTATTGTGGTGTTGCTGATTGGTTTTTGTGTGCTGAAGAATTAAAATTCCTTTTAAGAGTTCTAATTTAATAGGTTCCTATTTGGATTAAAGTCCTTTTAAATAGATCATCTTAATTGGTTTCCCTTCACATCTGAATTAAATCCTTTCACAAATCCATAGTAGCATAAGGGGATATCACTAGGATCAATAAGAAGTCTAAATAACTGACCTACTTGCATGTTTGCACAAGGTGCAGATATTCAAAGTTCCCAACTATTCGAGTTAAGCTGAAAAGTAGATCTACCCATCTCACAAAGGCTTGTCTCCATAATCATCATCCGCCTTTCAACTCCATTCACCCAGTAGTCTAGGAACTGATCATTTTAAAACAATCTCATACAAAATTTATTCATACACTGGATTCTCAAATTATTCTGAATAGGAGCAGTAATTAGCCTTGCATCTACTTCACCCCCATGTGCCATTGTGAGTAGATTGCTTAGATTAGGGATCATAGCCTTCAAAATCTGCCATATCACTCAAGTACACCAACCTAGGTTTAGCAGAGCCTAAAGAGTAGGATGTAAGCAACCTTGTTTTCCTCATTCATTAGCCAAGAGTGTACTAAGAGCCTAACACCCTCTTAAGGTAAAAAACCTACACTTTTGAGACCTAACAGATTGGCGACTCTATTGGGGATAGGCCAATTTTGAACCTGAGCCTTCCATCATAGAGTCATTCCAGAACATCATAATAGGTTGAAGACTCCACTAGGAAAAACACAATTATTTTCCTACTTATGAAAAGTAGGTGGTGAATCTAAAGGAATTTTATGACTGATAAAGTAAATATCAGATCAAAGAGCATAGACAAATATAGACACCAGAGATATTTTATATTATCTAATATGAATGGAAGAATATCTTTGCATCAGGAGAGTCCCGAGAAGAGTAATGTTAGGTGGAAATATAAGCATGGATCTCCTCATGTTAAGGATAACACAAATAAGGCTGAAACAATATCTAAATAGCCAAAAGATAATTTGAACACATTAGAGCAACCCTTCATGAATTTTAACTCTCCTTTTCATACAGATGGTGGAAATACCTCAACACCACCTAAGAGAAGCAATCTAAGTGACAATATCCTCAATTTCCAACTGGA
Source organism: Sequoiadendron giganteum (assembly GCA_007115665.2). Taxonomy (NCBI): domain Eukaryota; kingdom Viridiplantae; phylum Streptophyta; class Pinopsida; order Cupressales; family Cupressaceae; genus Sequoiadendron; species Sequoiadendron giganteum. The sequence continues at coordinate 325,215,352 of CM021105.1, forward strand.
TCCTCAAAAGGAAAATGATTTCTATGCCTAGGCTGAGCAAGAAAGAAATCAAAGACAAGAGGAATATGATAGGGGATTCTCATCACAACAAGGAGAAGAAAACCAGGAGAGGTTCATTGATCACACTCTCATTGATTTTAATAACATGACTAACCAAGAACTTGAAACACATTTGGAATGGAAGAGACATCAACTTATAAGGAAACAACAGATGATACAAAAAAGCCAGGAGATAGATCAAGAAATGGCACAATTAAACATCCAGGCACCAACAACACCAAAATGTATCCCTCCACATAAACAAGGTGGTAATGTCAATCCACATGGGTCACTTCAGAATATAGGTGCCCTAGGAATTTCAAAGGTACCTCATAATGCAGGTGGCAACCTAGGGCAACATACCACCACCAAGACCCCAACCTCAAAATTTTGGCAATATTCCCCCGTACTACCCACCACCAGGTCAATAGTATGCTCCACAACATTAGCAACATGGGCCACATTAGAATGTATACCCTCAACAACACATCCAACAAAATATCTACCATCAACTTCAATGTGGATACCAATACTATCCCAATCCACCATCTCTGAATCCGTATCCACAAAAAATAAGCAGATAATTTGATCTAACAGGATACCAATTATACCCATACTCAATTGACAGTAATTGTTGGAATACGGTCCCCAAATTCATTGGGAATTATGTGATAACCTTTGAAGAACATATCCAAAATTTCAATGCCTTTGTACAAGAAATAGTTATGGAATCTGAAGATGTAAATATGAGATTATTCATGATGTCCCTAATTGAGGAAGCGAGGGATTGGTTTAATAGTCTACCTAATACCTCAATTGATTCCATAGTAGACTTCCAAAATCAATATCTAGAACAATCTGGAAAGCAGTGTGCCCCTGAATTCACCCTGCATGAATTGATAAGTATTCAAAATTACCAGAATGAGTTAGTTTATGATTTCAATAAGAGATTCTCTAAATTATATAATAAAATATTGCATGGGTCGAAACTGACTGATCTGACAACCTTAAGTATTTATTTAAAGGCCTTTGACCCAAACATAGGGTATGAACTCAGGACAAATGCCCTAGAAGTTTAACTAAAGCATAAAAAATAGCAATAACCATTGAGAACAATATAAAGGCTACATGAATGACTGGCAAAAGGGACAACCTTAGAGTTCCCCAAAACTCCAACAATACCCAAAATAGATAGGATAATTCATACATAAATGAAAGACCAAGATTACATGACATGCCCTATAACACTAATTGGAAAGATGGAAAGCCAATAACAAGGCCAAATTGGAAGGAGACTCTTGACCCATTGAAAAAACATGGAGCTCATGCACTTGACACTACACCATGGAGCTCACCTTGGCACAAACCTCATGACCCTAAATATTGTGCAGTGGCTCGAGCGTTTCAAGATGAATGGCCACAAGAGAAAAATAGGGATTACCATACTATGAATATGCTTAGATGGAGGTCTTGTCAGAAAGAGGAAGGATACTCTTCTTCAGAAGAACGATATGAATATAATTAGAAGTACAATGTGAATGTAGAAAAAGAGGTATTTTCAGACTTGGAAGAAAACTCATACGAGGCAGCATATGCATACAATACAACATCCTAGTTCCAACTCATAATGCCTACAGAAGAAGAAAAGAATGCCATCACGGAAAAAGTAGTGGCTAAGGAAAAAGGGAGAAAATATAATTTAAGAAACATGCCCACAAATGGATATTAGGGGACACCAAGGAGTATGTTCATTAAGGAGTAGAAAAAAAAGGAGAATGTTCCATCTAAACAAAAGATGGATGAAGAAAAGAAACCACAGAAGAACATCCAAAAGGGGACTACTAATGTTGATCTAGAAAAAACACAAAGAGATGACAAAACTCAACATGAAGTGAAGAAGGTTACCAAAACTGAAAATGGAGAACAAGGAATCACTACCACTTCATTTGACATGGCACAAGCATTGGAACAAACAAAAATGACGGTTCCCCTAATGGAGTTGATGAAAATTGAAGAATTCAGAGATACAACCCTTAAAATGATTACCAACACATCTCAGAAACATGAAGATCAGAAGAAAGAATCAAATGTTGTAGAAAGGGAAGTTACAAAAGCACCTGAGGTATATTTGGGAGATACACTCACAAAGAATCTGGCCCAAGTAGATCCACTCTATACCACATTGTTCATCAACAATAAAATGGTAAAAAATTGTATGATGACTCAAGGGAAGCAATCAACATCATGCCCCTGGCTGTCATGAAGGAGTTGGGTCTATGGGTAAATACCATGTATGGAAAATTTTATGCCATGGATAATAGATCTGTTCTTGTGGTAGGAGTGATATGGGATGTATAACTGAAACTTGCATCATACCCAGAAGCAATAGACACACATATATTACTATGGTAGGTACTCCTCCTTATTATGGGATGTTGTTGTCAAGGCAATGGAAAACAATAGCAGGAGGGAATTTTCACTTGTAATTGTCTTATGCTACTATCCTTGTGAATGGAAAAGAGGTCAGGCTACATAGGGAACCTAGATCTGAACATGTCATTGAAATTTTTGACCCCCATCAAATGAATTTCTTCTATGATGTAGACTTAGGAAGCTTTAGAATTGAACAATCAAAGCTTGAATTATTAAACATTGATCCGATTGCTAGAGATGTTTCCAATAGTGAGCATGGTGTGTGGTGAATGTATTTTGATGGAGCATGTAGTAAATAAGGTAACAAAGTAGGAGTTGTCTTTATTTCACTTGAGGGAAGAACACTCAAATATTCATTCTTGTTAGCATTTGAGTGCACAAATAATATATCAGAGTATGAAACCCTGCTAATAGGATTGAACATGACTACCAAAAACAAAATTAAACTACTCACAATTTTTGGAGATTTTGAGTTGGTTATTTCACAAGTGAGGTCAAAGTATTCTACAAAAAACTAAAGGCTAGAGCATTATCAAAATATTGTATGGGATACCATTGAGTTGTTCAATGCTTTCTCTATTGACTAGATAGATAGATCCAAGAATTTAATGGAAGATTTCTTGGAAAATGTGGCTTTGAAGAAAGATGATATTACTCTAGCAAGAATTTTATAGATGCACCTCAAAATAAGACCCACAATCCTGGATAACATCTATAGTTAGCAATTTTTTAATGATGATACTGATTTGATCAAGTTCTTACATTGCATTGATCAGTATGAAGCCCAAGAAATTGATTTTAATGCATTTGTGGAAGAAATAGATGGAAAACAAACCGTATTTGGCAAGGAAGTTGTTCAACTCAAGACCAACAAGATTCCTAAAGGGCTTGTGGCATTGGAGAGGGTGTTTGATGGAAACGATCGAGCCCTTATGAAAAAAACACTAGTAAAAAGGGAAGACATTGAAGAAATTAACTTGGGCACTGAATTGGCACCAAAAAAGGTATACATTGGGAAAAAGATAAGCCCAACAATCAGAAATATGTTGATTGCATTATTAAGGAAATATAAGCATGTCTTTGCATGGTATTATGATGATCTCAAAGCATACATGGAAGGTTCATTCCAACATGAAATTCCAATCAAACTTGATGCAAAACCTTTTAGGCAGAAGCAAAGACCAATAAACCCAACTTTGCAGTCCAGGATGCATGAAGAACTTATGAAACTTAGGGAAGGAGGTATCATCAAGCCTATCAAACATTCATCTTGGGTCTCTAATTTAGTACCAGTTAGAAAGAAAAATGGAGACATAAGGCTTTATGCAAACTTCTGAAACTTGAATGTATCCTCTCTTAAGGATAACTACCCACTCCCAAACATGGAGGCTATGTTGCAAAGGGTCATGGGATATGAGCTATTATCTATGATGGAAATGTTTTTAGTTTATAACCAAGTGAAGGTTAAAGAATCAAAACAGTACAAAACAACCTTCACCACACCATGGGGAACATATGTATATGTCTGAATGTCATTTGGACTTACAAATGTTGGCACAACTTTCCAAAGAGCCATGGATGTTGCCTTTGTTGATCTGATTAACATAATAATGGTGGTATACCAGGATGACCTAACTAAATATTCAAAGAAGGCATAAGACCATGTTGCACACCTTGAAAATATATTTGTTAAGGCATTGGAGTATGGCATTTCCCTGAATCCTAAAAAGTGTCATTTTGTAGTAATAGAGGGAAATTTACTAGGACATATAGTGTCCAAGGATGGAGTCAAAATAGATCCAAAAAGAGTGGAATCCATAGATAAGATTCCTATTCCTAAGATAGTTAAAGCCATCTAGTCTTTCTTTGGACAAATAAACTTTGTAAGAAGATTCATCTCAAACTTTTCTGAAATTTTCAAGCCCATTTCGAAGATGTTGAAAAGGAGGACTAAAATAGATTAGACTGCAGAAGCACTAGATGCATTTGTTCACATAAAATGGAAATCAAGGAAGCCCCAATGTTGAAATCCCCTGATTTCAGTAAGCCCTTTCAAATATTTTCATTCACATCATAGCACACCCTTGTTGCAGTAATATTACAAAAGAATGATGAGGGACATGAACAAACTATATCATTTTTCATAAAATCTCTCCAAGGATTATAATTAAATTATGATATTACAGAAATATAGGCATATGCTCTGGTGAAAGTAGTGAAAGCCTTCAGACCCTATCTAGTAGGGGAAAAAATAATTGCATATGTTCCCAACGCCATAGTGAAAGATGTTTTTGTATAGACTGAGGTCACTGGGAGGATATGTAGATGGATCAATAGAATTTAGGAGTTTGACATAGAGATCCAAATCACCAAGTTATTCGGAGGACAAGGATTAGCCAAATTAATGGTTGAAACAAATATTGAAGTTTCCCAAGTGTGCAATTTGAGTAATGAACATAACATGATTACTAGTATTGAGCACACACCATGGCACATTGATATTGTGTATTATCTTAAACATATGAAATTTCCTAAAGGATTTGATGATAACAAGAAAAAGATGCTTAAATTGTAGGATTCAAAGTATGCATTCATGAAAGGGGACCTCTATTGGAAAAATATGGATAGTGTTCTACTGTTATGCCTATATTAAAATCAAGAAAGGTATGTTTTGAAGGAAATGCATGAAGGAGTATGTGGAGGGAATTTATCAGTGAAAACTACTACAGATAATGCATTAATGGCAAGATACTATTGGCCTAGTATTTTCAATGATGCCTATGATTGTACTAGGAAATGTGAAGCATGTCAGAAGTTTTCAAGGAGGTTAAAATATCAAGGGGCATTGCCTTTAAGTCCTTTGCAAGTTGAGGCTCCATTTCACCAATGGGGGATTGATTTCATAGGAGAGATTGCAGAAAAATATAGTGGAGGACACATATGGATATTAGTAGCCACAAACTACTTCACAAAATGGGTAGAAGTTGTACCTACCAAACAAGAAACTAGTAAGGTTGTAACAAAAAATTTATTGGAAAACATCATCACCAGATTTGGAGTACCAACAAGAGTTATAACGGATAATGGGATGTGCTTTAGGTTAGACGAATTCAAGGGATTTTACCAATCCTATTGTATATTAATCTCATATTCTTCACCATATCATCCAAAGGTGAATGGGCAGGCTGAATCTAGCAACAAGAGCATCCTAAAGATCATAAAAAGAATGTGGGATGATAAAAAAAGGGATTGGGATTCCAAGTTGATACTAGCCTTATGGGCAGATAAAATCACTATAAAAAAGGCCATCGATAAACCACCTCTTGAACTTGTGTATGGGACACATGCTAGGCTCCCTTTGCATAATTTTTTACCAGTATGTAAGTTCATCTTGCAAGAAGATTTAGATGTTCTTGAACCTATAGAGGACATGATGGAAGATTTAAAGGAACTTGATGAGGTCAAGAATCAAGCTCAGCAATGCAATAAGAAGAAGCAATTACAAATGAAATACCTATATGAAAAAAAGGCCAAAAACAAAAAAATTGAATTAAATGACATGGTTCTCATGTGGAATTCCAGGATTCAAGACAAAGGGAAGCATGGGAAATTTGAAGCTCTATGGTTAGGACCATTTGTGATTGTTGGCAAGGGTGGTGAAGATACATATTACCTCCAGAACATGACAGGAGAAGAATAGGAATTTCCAGTGCATGGACAATTCCTGAAACATTTATTTTCTTAATCTTCCATGCACAGTAGTCTAGGAGAAGGTCGAGAATTTCTAGTGTAGGGAAAATTCTTGAGAAACCTCTTAAAATAATTATTTTCCATGCACAGTAGTATAGGGTTCCACTCTACTTCCATTTCCCACCATTCCTAAATTTACTTTGATTTAAATATCATATAAATAAGACACTTGGTCTACTTCTCTAGAGACCTGGATTCTTGCGACACCCACAAGGGGTATACATCCCCAATTGGAGCCACTGATAGAACTAGGAAAATATCACATTTTTCACTAGCCTTCACCCACCTATCTTCCATGTACCACCAAAATTTGCCACACCTTAATTTCATGATTAATACAAAGTTGAAATTTATGTGACAAGATCCATTTTACAATCCATGTTAAATAATGATCGCATTATGATGGCCTTTGACATGTATGTATTTCTCATATAATTGTTAAGAAAAAAATTTAAGAGCAATTGGTCCTTATCGGGAGGGTCATATGCATGTCTTTCTTATTAGCAAGTCGTAGCCCTTCATTTGAATAATTTTTGCATATCGGGAAGAGGTGAATGAAGCTACAATCATGAAAGGCCCTAGAGATAATAGGTGTGCATAATCGGAAATACAATACCTAACATTTCATCGATGAAAACTTATCGGCAAAAGCAAGGGGATGAGAGTGAAGTTTTCAAATCATACCGAGCTTGTGCATCATAATGATGGAAAGCTCATCAGGAAGAAACATATACACTTTCACCGATAAAATAGAAGAACCATTGTATTAGAGAGACATGTATGATTGGAGTAGGTTCCTCAGATCTCCTCGACCATGTGGGTTATGCTAATGAGAATTTTTCTAGTAAAGTCTCACCAACTTATCCCAATGAATGAAGCGGTAGAGGAAATACATTAGGCAAACCAAATACATCAGGAAGGCATTTTATTCTCTTACTGATGGTACATGTTAGCTCGATGGTAACATGGAATGGTCACAATTTGTCAGAAAGACACTGGGCAATGATCAAAGGGATTTCTAATGATCTAGACCACCTTGATATCGGGTAAAATTCATAATGTTCTCCCTGAAATAATAAGAGTTGAGAAGCAAGAGAGAAGGAAGTTGTACAACATTGGTAAAAGTATTAAGTGGTCTTCCCAACTAAATATGAGAACTAAAGGGACACTTCATATCGAAGGGACATTCACTTATGTCTTGGAAATCAATTATGAATGTATAAACAAAGGTGGCACCAAATAAAGCACATAGATCAGCCTAAGATTAGAATGGTTTCACCGATGCAATCTTCTTGTTTCACTCTGAAATTTTGAAATTCAAAAAACCTATTGCATTCATTTCCAATGGTGGACATTAATGGCTGCATGAATGAACCTTATGTAAATATTTTTTGATTGAAAAGAGATTGAACCAAAATCATTTTCAGAATTTGTAGTGGGAAGGATAGGAGATTGAGTGGGAGTCATGGAATTCAATGCACCCAGAGACATACAAGTAAGCATAAAAAGTTTCCCTGCAATTAATAAATTATAATTCAGTTTTGCCACATTGTAGAGAACTAGAATGGAAGGTTCAAGTTCTACAAAAACAAAAAATAGGAAGCAAGAATGGGAAAGTAGCCAGTCTAAAAGCAAGAAACATAAAACCGAAACGGGGCTAGAATTGAAAACAAAAGAACGAAAAATTAAACCAGGACCTCATTGATCAATTGAATGGTTTAGGGCTGAAAGATAGGAGGTCTACACAATTAAGGGTTGATGTAGAATGAATAGAAGACAAATTCAAATATATAGGTGATGTATGGATGCCCATTAGGGGATATGAACTGTTCATGTTTCATTACTATCGTAGAAGTAGATTTGAACTAGTTTGTAACCCCTAGAATTTCAATTTGGGAAAGTTGGTTTTTCCTAATGTCTTCATGAATGTAGAGATCATAAGACTTTTTGCCAAACATTATAACCCAGACCTTAAAGCCATTTGCAACTTGCAAGGTGAACCTTTCATACATATATCCAAAACTACACTTTGTGAATTTTTCAACCTAGATGACACATGCAACCAACCTATACTGCATGAGGATTTGGAAAAGGAGTATTGGAGAATGGATACTACCTACAAAGGATGGAGGTTACCGTTAGACATGCCTAGAAAAGATGGAAACCAAGTACCACTTGAGGAGGGTGATAGACCTCCATTCCATGTTCATTTGTTTGAGCCCTATTTAAAATACACTTACCTTCTTACTGGGTCAAGTAATGGGAACATAGGTCTCTGAATTTATGTCTCTAGGGCCAATGGTGATTTCTGTAGATATACAATGTGATAATGCAAGACCTTTCGATTATGCTTCACAAATTTCTAGAGGGATCGACTTAGGGCTAACAACCATCAAGAATGGTTCTCCCATAATGCACTTTAAACATTATTCCCCTCTCATGCACATGATATTGTACTATTGACAGGAGTTACGAATGTGGCCAGAGGAATTGAGAATCATAAAATTGGATAAAGAGGATCAACCATTACCAGTACAATTATGGACCTCCATTTGGGATAGTAGGTTTATGAATTTCAATTATGTTTATTTTGAGGAATACTTTGCCAAGACACTCTACAAGTTTTATGATGACCCTTGTGATTATTTATTATCTAATGAAATCAAAATATTCTTAAGGCCCAAGGATTCAATGGACCACCAATTGTAGGCCATAATTGGGGTGACTTGTATTGCTATTCTTATTCCACTATGATCAGAGTTTATGGTTTTGAAGACACACCTTTCCTATTACCCAAAATTGTGCTAGATAGGATTGTATATCTAGAGATTGTCAAGAAATTGGATTATTCCAATGTCACGAACTTGAGTGCATATGAAAAATAGTCATTCATGCCTAGTACATTATGTTTTGGATATTTCACTATGGTGTCAAAGGAAGGATATGATATTATTTTAGATAAATTGTCACATTTTAATATGAAGAAGGCTGCACCAAGGAAGGGATTTGATCCCGAAGGTTTTATTGACTTTGCAAGGAAAAAATAGAATTTAGGTGGATATGCTCACATACCATATCCTCGTGATGATATTATCAAGAACATGGAAGAAAAGGAGGCCGAAATGGAAATTGATAACTACAATAGAGAAATGGAACAAAAGATGAAGGAGATATAGGAAGCATAAATGTTGTCCTCTAGTAGTGAGGAATCATTTGATGAAAATGAACCCCAAGGCCAACCTAATAAGATCCCCAAGCTGAGGATTGAAGAATATGAACCTCCAAATAGAGAACAAAAAGTTCAGGAATCATCTGATACAAATACTAGGAAAGTGTCCTATAAGTACTTTGTCTTGGATGACCAGTTCATTAAGTCTCCTAAATTTAAATTTTGTTTTACAAACAAAATGGGAAAAAATAAGGAATCATTCATGAACATCACACCCAGTAATTAAAGTGAGTTGCTTAACACATTGAAGGTGGATATAGAGAATGAAATGAAGAACATGACTCCAAAGAAAGAAAGAAAAATATTAGAGGATTCTGGTGTGATGATCTTTCCTAGTTTGGAATTAAAATCTGCTCTTGTTTTTGATATTTTTTGCATAACAATGGTTCCAAACAAAAGCTTAGTCTAGAAGGGGTAATAGAGGTATACAGTGGGTCAAGATACAATCTTGATGAAAGTTCTCTTATGATATGGGCTCTATACCCCCCACATAAGAAATCTATGATTATTGATACTAAGAAGGAATTTGATCATGTGATGACATTAAAAGTAGGAGAAACTGATCCTGTGGTCACAACTGACATTGGCATAAATGTAGCCAAATTGAACAAGGATCAGATTCAAATGTTGATCAAAGAATGAGATATGCACAAGTTGAACAGTGAGAGAATGCTCAAAGAAAATGATTTCCTGAGAGACAAAGTCAAGGACACATTCCAAGGATCCACTAGAATGATAACTCAAGAAGAAGGTTCCCAATCAAAGGAGAAAAGTGAGGAAGTACAGATGAGTAATCAACAAGTACACACTCAAGTGAGTAAGGCCAAATTTGACACACTTTCTACAATATTTCAGAAGAGGCACACTAATCTATTGATTTGGATGGATAAGTTTTGGGTACCTCATTCCAAAAGTAACAATTCCATTCAATAACATAAATGGATAAATGATAGGCTTCAAGAAAAGCTCCAATAAATACAAAAGAGAAACACTCATAATACTGGAGCCATTATAGCTACTGAGGACATGGTGAGGAGACATAAGGACTATTATAAGGAAATTCAAGTAGATTCCAAGGAGTTTATTGATGCTTCAAAGGGAGGTGTGTTTGTATTGTTCAAAGATAATGGAGAACTAAAAGGTCAAAGTGAATGGATGAAAGAGTGCTAGTTGATGTTGTAGGGAGCCTTGGAAATAGCTAAGAATGAAGATCCAACATTAGAAGAATCCTGTGAGAATTTGGAGAGGATGGTCATTATGGAGATTTCTGCGAGGAATGCTATAGAGGATGTTGATACACACTTGAGTCTGGAATATTTAGATCATATAACACAAGTTCATTTATGGCTTATTAGAGCTTAATGTTAATATTTTAATGTATTGTTAAGATCCCAAGAGACACTTATGAAGAGGTATACCCTCTTCAAGATATTGCTATATATTATGAACATGTGATGATTGAAGTAGATCATCATCACATCATTTTTCAAGTACTTATTTTCTTTCAAGTGTTTCACTATTGTGTGGATTCATATGCTTACATGTTATTTGGTTGTCTCCAAAGCGGTTTTTTATGTCATTCAAATTGAGCATGTGGATATACATTTAATTTGTCAATACACATTTGATGTAGTTGTGTGGTGTTGCTGATTGGTTTCTATGTGCAGAAGAATTCAAATTCATTTTAATATTTATGATTTAATAGGTTCCTTTTTGGATTAAAGTCCTTTTAAATTGATCATCTTAATTGGTTTCCCTTCACATTTCAATTAAATCCTTTTAGAAATTCACAGTAGTATAAGGGGATATCACTAGGATCACTAAGAAAAGTCTAAATAAATGACCTACTTGCACATTTACACAAGGTACAGACATTCAAAGTTCCCAACTATTCGAGTTAAGCTGAAAAGTAGATCTACCCATCTCACAAAGGCCTGTCTCCATAATCATCATCTACCTTTTGACTCCATTCACCCAATACTGTAGGCACTGATCATTTTAAAAAAATCTCATACAAAATTTATTCATACACTAGATTCTCAAATTATTCTCAATAGGAAGTAGTAACTATCCTTGCATATACTTCACCCCCATGTGCCATTGTGAGTATATTTCTTAGATTAGGGATCATAGCCTTCAAAATCTGCCATATCACTTAGGTACACCCACCTAGGTTTAGCAGAGCTGAAAGAGTAGGAGGTAAGAAACCTTGTTTTCCTCGTTCATTAGCCAAGAGTGTACTAAGAGTTGGGCACACACTTAAGGTCCAAAATTTGCACTTTTGAGACCTAACACATTCCAATGATGTTTTCATATGTCAAGGTGTGAACAAGAACTATCCTATCTGCTTGTCAAGTCAAAGTCCATTACACTAGATACAACATCGTCCTAGTTATCATTAACCTTGATGCATCATGTCTCTATTTTATATCAAATAATAAGGAACGGCGGAAATCCCAATCCCGAACTATGAGCACCCATCCTTCATTTCATCCTGCATTCTTTTGCATGGTCTCGTCACCATTTCTAATAATGTCTCAATGGATCATGGGATTTTTGGATCTTTTGAAGCAATCATCATCGACAACGGTTATTCATTCTTTATTCTTCTATCTTCTCTCCATGCTAACCTAGCATCATGACACTCAAAAACATCATCAATGCATTCACCTTGCATCCACAAACCATCATAATACATGTATCGCATAATCATATCATAAGCATGAAACATCATTCAGCATAATCATTTGCATATCACGTCATACATTTTGAATTATCATTTAAGTTGTGGTGAATAATATATATTTTTTATTCTAAGCATCTTAAATCATTACATCTCATAAGAATTTGCATTCATCATCATAACATGCATAGAAAATATACAAAAATAAATACATCCATATCATTTGCATCCATACCATTTGCATATCATAAACATCCATCCATATCATATCATGATAAGATACTGAAAAAAAATATAACATTGCATTCATCAATATCATATCATTGCATATCACATAGGCATAAAAGTAAATGCATCCATACATGATCATGTATAAGAATTTGTATCATATTCATCCATACATGAAATAAAATCAACACATTATAACATGAATCATTCGTATCCATATCATATATATATATCAAAAAATGTGTCATGGTACAAAATTTGGATCAGTGTATGTACATCGATAATAAGTACAATATCTATGATGTTATAAAAAAGAATCACATGAATGTATATCAGTATAAAGAATGAGGAAAAATCAAAAAGTGTCTATACATCCAAAAGTTAGCCTTGGTGGTTGCTACACTCTCCAACCTACTGCTCAGGCTGATCATCAACACGATGATGCATGTCACTGCACTATGAAAAATCAAGCTATTGAAAAGCTACTGGAACATCCCTATGATAGTGTTGCCTTTCATACACAACCTTTGTAATAACCTATCTGTATAATTTGGCCAACACAATCTGACCATGTGTGGTTGCTACCATAGCCTCTATCTGTTGTCATCTGGAAACCTCTTGGTCTCTCTCCCCAATAACAGTCTGAACCCTCTAAAGAGCTGCATCCCTCTCTATTGTCACTACAAATGCTTTGTTCGAGCCTAGTCTTGCATAGCAGTTACAACCAAAATCAGTTGGCGGGCCTGGTCCTGCTCACCTGTCAAACCCTATGCCTGCTGTTGCAGTTGTTGTATCTATGCATCTCACGCATTTGGTGGTGGTGGTAGTGGTCCTACTAGCTACTATTGGACTACTAGAGGCTATTGAGGAGGTTGTTGTCTGACTAGAGGAGCCCTGAGAACTCGTCCATCATGCCCATCCTAGCCTCCCTACCCTCTACCCTTGACACCTCTACCCCTAACACCTCTACCCCTGACACCTCTGCCTCGTGGCCTCCCTCTAGGAGGAGCCCCTATTGGATCTATAATTCATCGAGGTGGAACAAACCATGCATCATAAGTGGGAGTGGTCCAGCCATCTGCCTATCCCTAATCATATGTCCAAGGCCGAGCGACCAACTAGAAAAAACTCTTAACGACCTTTGTTGTCAGAATCATCGGCCCCCATGTTGGAGCTTCTCTAGCTGATCTAGCAAAAATAGCCCTATAGCCATTGTCGAGCTTGTCCTATATATAACCAAACTATATGGGCACTCTGTTAGGAAGGTACCGCTCAACCATGGTATGCTCTCGACCCTACATGTATCAGGTCTGATGAGAAAAGTGAAGCTGATGTACATCATCATACCATGGCAACATTGAAAGCCATAGGCACTAGCAACACATTGTCATATCATCTAAAACTTGTCTCTAGTATGGGAGCCCAATCTATCTTGTGTGCCTAAGTGTGATGGCACCGCGGTATATCTAGATGAAAAGATCATCTGGCTCAACATCCACTTCCTGTACAATCAATAGAAGCACTGCAATGTGCTCCCATGCCCAGATGTGAAGAAGAGTAACACCTGCACTAAGGGCTCTCCCATCGCAATAAAAAAATCATGAAGATCATGGTATAAGGAGGCCAACATCACGGGCCCTCAAGTAAACAGAGTCCTCCTATGAAAAATTTGTTGCCAAGCAAAACCCCATCTCAGACTGAAAAATTGGCAACATCGATTTGGAGCCACCAAACCTGAAATGATGGATACAACGATCAATATGAATGTCGGCATGTGACCTTTGTATGCCTATAAATCAATCTATGAGGTGACCAACACAATCTAGTCCATATCCATCACCTCTAAGCAAGCATCAAAGCTGGGATCAGGATCATAAATCATGCGATCACCATGGATAGGCAACCATAATATCCACCATAATCCTCTAAGGTCATTATTGCCTCCCCTGTCGAAAGGTGGAAGGTTGCGGTCTTACTGTGCCATCTCTCGCACATCACTGTCATCATGGCCAAATGTGTCCTCACGAAAAGAGCATTTGTGATGTACCACAATATAATCTCTCCCAGGTGCTCTTGGTGCACCTCTGACAGACCATCCAATCTCTTGAGTACTATGGGAATGTGCTCTCTCGACATCAACGGTGGGAAGACCCCTCCACCCATGAAGCACACAACGTCAAGAAACCATCAAAATTTGAAGTTATTTGGATTTTTTGGCTCATAAATCACAAATGCGTCGTTTACAATTTTGTCACTATATTTAAAATACAAATAGTGATGCTCGATGCATTTTAAAATTCAAGTTGACAAATGTGTCACCATTTAGAATTTGGCCTATGCTAACCTTAACTTTCAAATCAGAAAATGCATCATTGGACAAGCCCACGTCATTATTTAAACTTTGAAACCCTAAATCCAAATCTGGAAAAGTGTCGCCCTAGACATATAGTTATCATTTGGGCATCACTGATTGAAGTTATAGCGATGCCCCCAAATTCCAAATTCTAACACCTAATAAATCCATCAAAATTTCAAATCAAGTTTTGAATCACATACTGGTGGTCCTATGCCTGGAAGCTATTGGAACTCAAAAACTTGATCAAAAATGTGTCAAGGAAGCTCATGGTGTGCCATTTCATCAAAGGGTCAGAGCTCAAATTGCAAGCATTCTTTAAGTGTGAATGCACAAATGAATAAAAAATGACCCCTCTTGGCCTATTAGAGCTATAAAATTAGGGTTTTTTGCCCTAATTTAACCTTAATCATGGCGTTTATCATCATTTTCACCAATTTTCCAATCTGAACCTAATTTTGCATCAGTTTTTGTGTTTTGGCATTATTCTTGCATCTTGAAACCTTTTCAGACCCTTCAGGGAAGATTTTGAACCTTTATCGAGAAATCAACCCAAAAATTCAAAATTTCCTACCAATTTCTCGAGGGGGAAAGGAGTCAATTTTATTCTTCCATTGGGGCATTTGAAAAATCAGAAAAAAAAATTAAAAAAAAAAAGATTTTGGGCAGCATTTTTATCCAAGAAGCGTTGTTCTTTGAACTGAAGCAGTAGGTACCTCACTTCAAAGAGGGGAAAAATGTCCTAATCAATGTCATGCATCTAAAACAGGTTTATTAACATCATTTCTTCTTTATCCATCCTCTTTTTTCTCAATTAATTCAACTAGCCTAGCTGATTAATTACTTACATCATTTTTGTCTATTAGCCTAATTAATTAAATCGGGTTAATTCACCTCTTTTCACACTAACACTTCATCTTATTAAATTAAAAAAATACATATATTTAATTTAATCTCCTAAGTCATCTTATTTAATTAAATAACCCTAAGTTAATTAAATATCATTTCACCCCTCCCCTATTTATTAAATCATTTGATTTAATATATTTCTAATTCCTCTAATCCCTAATTGCATAAATTAAACATTGTTTAATTAGCAATTAAACTAATTTTCCTCTAATTAAAGGGAATATTCCCATGGAATATCCTTTATCCTTTTTGCACAATTAATTTTTTTTTTATTTGTAAATTCACCTATATCCTCACTTAATGGAATATTCTAAGGAATATTCTCTCTCCTCCAATCAACTTACTTTTCTTGAAAATAAAGTTATCCCATTTACCTCCCAAGAAATTTACCTTTGACCTATGTGAATAGGTCAAAAGTGTGTTTGTTTGAGATAAATGCTAACCCTTGATCATTTCCTTGATCCATTTGATCTTGGATTCTCATCCGTTGATAAGGATGCTTGATCCATGTCTTCTCATCTCCTTCATTCTCAATTGTTGATCAATCTTTTTAATCTCAACCACCCAATTTTCATGACCTCTCCTATAAATAGCCTACTATTTAGAGAAATAGGGGCAATCACTCAGAGTGAACTGATGCTGTTAATTTTACTCACATTCATACTCTCAATTTGCACATATTTAGCTTAATTTCAGTTTATTTTAGTTGCATAATAGCTTATATTATCCATTAATGGCTTCCATGCATCCATCTTAGTTTGTAAGTAAATCAGGGTTTCATCATTTTAGCATCATTTTAGCTTAAATTAGCTTAGGATTAGCATATCAATTGCATAATTAGATCAATTTTAGCATAAAATCATGGTAACCTAGCTTGCATCATGTTTATTTTTATCATAATTTAGGTTTTCATACACCAAACATCATGGTTTCATCGATTCTCTACCATAGAATCGATTGAAACAAGATCACTATCACGGGATTGGGAAAGGGTCATCGATCAACATCAACGCGACACCAATTCCACAACAGGATAAATTTCAATAGATTAGAGTTGATATTTTCTTTAAATCTTTTATAAATTTAGCATGTTAGGTTTCTTGATAAAATGTTTACTTTCAATTTTGATTGATTGATCTTGTTGAGATTCAAGTACCTATGTCTCAATCATGCTTCGATTCTTCATGGATCAAGCACGATTAGGCCCATACCAGTGAATCTTGTGTCGACAGATTCAATTAAGGTTTTGATCCATGGCTTCTATTGTAAATACCTTTGTTTTTGGTCAAAAACTAGCATGTGCTAGTTTTAGGATAGATTTTTACTCGTTCATCAAAACTTGAAACAAATTACATTTTTTAAAACTAGACTCCATTCCACACATGATGAAAAATAATTCAAATTTTGATTAGTTTTTAAAAAATTTAGGGGGGAGCACACTCAAATTTTAGCTTTTTCAGGATGCGTCCACTTTCAAAATCCATAAAATATTATATATTCTTTAAAAAAATTATCTAAATGGACGAGGATAAACTAAATGGTGTTAGCTAATTTCTCTTTGTTCATATTTTTGAAATTCTAAACAAAAGTTAATAAAAAAGGGGGGACCCCTCAGGCACTATGCTATTTTTTTTATAAAAACGGGACCAAAATTGGGCCCCCCTTTTTTGAGAACCTTAATATTCATTAATTTCAAAATGAATTAGTAGCTTAGAAACTAGACTCAGAGCACTTCAACTTTTTTTCTTATTGCATCTTGAAATTTTGAGTGTAACTATCTTCATTTTCTTGTGCAAATTAGATTTTGTTGATTTAAAAAAAAAAGTGGCATCTTAAGAGCCAAAATTGTGTCACAGTTCCATGCACTTACCCCATAATCAACCAAGTTTGGAGAAATTTTATTTTATAGTGTGTTGTAGATGACTATTAGGAACCTTTATTTTCTATCGGCTTTCATGAACATTGATTATCCATCGATTTATAGCCGAGCTTCACCAACACCTAATTTTAAGGCTATGTTGGAGCTTTTTCATGGGAACTCCCAGTTTCCATCCCTAATCAACCAAGTTTGGAGAACTTTGACTTTAGATTGTGTTGTAGATTAAAATTAGGAACTTTTATTTTCTATTGTCTTTCGTGGACATTGATTTTTTATCGATTTATAGTCGAGTTTGGCTAACACCTAATTTTAAGGCTACATTGTAGCTATGTCATTCGAACTCCCATTTTTCACCCATAATCAACCACATTTGGAGAAATTTATTTTACATTGTGTTGTAGAAGACTATTAGTAACATTTAGTTTCTATCGGCTTTCATGAAGGTTGCTTTTCCATCGATTTACAACCTAGTTCGGCTAAGACCTAATTTAAGGCTACATTGTAGCTCTATCATACGAACTCCCATTTTTCACCCATAATCAACCAAGTTTGAAGAAATTTTATTTTAGATTGTGTTGTAGATGAATATTAGGAACCTTTATTTTCTATCAATTTATAGCTAAGTTCAGAAAACACCTGGTTTTAAGCCTACATTGCAGCTGTGTCATGCAAACTCCCATTTTAGACCCATAATCAACCAAATTTGTACGACTTTGATTTTAAATTATCTTATAGATGAATATTAGGAACTTGTTACCAATTTTTCACCACAGGTCAAATTGGTAGAGCTAATTAAATTAAGTTCATTTTAAGGTGAAAAAAATTCAATTGATTTCTACATTTTCTTAAACCATTGCATGTATTGGAGTTTAAAATATTTGTTCAGTGAAATTATGCAATGTGTTTTCAGTTTAAGACGGGCATTCAATTTTTCCAATTAATGTTAACAACATAGAAAAATTGCATGAGATGCAAAGAGTAATACTTTCATTGTGTATTGAGTTATCCATTCCATAATGTTTTATACATTTTAAAAGAGAGATGCATAATTGAACAAGAATGTATAAATGTTGTTTCATATTCATTGGGATGAAAAGAAAGACCAAGTGTCCCACACAAGCTGTGGGAATAGCTGAGTCAACATAACAGAAGGAATGCACTATGCTACTGAATATAAAAGAAGAAAAGGGAACACATAAGAGGAAAGATAGTCATCATTGCCTGAGGTGCCTTCAAGTTGTCTTCATTGTTGTGTCTCCCTCCTTGCTCCTATTCTCCAAGTGATCCTGTAGATGATTGAGAAAGCTTTGTTATAGCTTGGGTTATGAATCCTCCTATATGATCTACCAATAGTAATATAGAACATTGCATGTGATGCATTGCATCAGTTGAGAAAAAATACAAAGTGTGCAAGGAATACAAAAGATGAAACATCACAAGAAACATTGAACTTATTTGTTTTTTAATCTATTTTTTTTTGTTCACTTTGTAGGTATAGGAAAATTCATGTTGCTGATTTTATTTGAAGACTTGATAGCATGTGGTGCAAAACAGGCTCCCACAAGGGTAGAGCCCGACATGCTACCCCTTGACTGCAATTTGGGATTTGAGAAAAGAAATGCATTTATAGGGTCAAGAAGGAACATCCAACTGAAGGAGAAGCTCATAAAGTAATGCACGAACAATGGATTCATCACCCATACATGTCCATCAAATTCAAAATGCAAAAGTGAAGATGAGAATCATATATGAGCAAGGAATCATTCTCAAAATGCTCAAATGATGCAGAACATGAATCAAATGCATTATCTTTCATCATTCATTTATGATTACATACAAATGTGTCATGTTCAAAGTGTTTCTACACCATTATATTATTGTTATATTTCACTAACATGATGTTCATAGTGATAGGGCAAAAATTTATCCATTGCCATCGAATGATAGTGAACAAGCATACATAATGTCATGTCTACAACCAGCTGTAGCAACTAAAGCAATTGGAGAGGTTTCAAAAAAATTAATCATCAAGTGTTACTTATTTCAAAATATTCTATGCACCAGGGTTCAAGACTCATATCAGTTGTAGCTATCCAAGGGAAGAAAAAAATGCATGAAGAGTGCAAAGATGACTATGTTTCATCAACCAATTGAAAGTGCAAGGAGGATGGATTATTTTTTCTTGAAAGAAAATGATTAAATTTTAAGTAATGTAGATTAAGAGAAAAAGAAAACTACAATACACACATGGAAAAATGAAACCATTTTTTCTTTTCAGAACAGTGAGCCAATGTTAAAATAAATCTAGGGTTTCGAAACAAAGTGAAACAGTGGTTATTTTCTCAAAAAAACCTAGAGGAGTTCTAAGTTTCAGCCTTGCTTAGAATGGCCTACATTTTGGTTCTCATTCAAAAAAATAGAAGAGTAATGTTGTTTTCTATAAAAAATAGAATTTATGATGCAAAGAAAACCCAATTGGTGCTCTCATGGTCGTGGCTTGGATAGTTTTTTTTTCCACTAAAGCTCAAACCCACTTGAGGTTTTGCTTCAAAAGTACAAATGCAGAGGTAAATAGTAGGGTTTCAAGGTTTATGCTAGATGAAACATCTCAGAAAAATGAAGGCAATGAAGTGAATGGTCATGACCATGAAGTGTCTATAAACCCTATGAAGCAACAAACAAATGCATAAGTTTCTCTTGTTTCACTTCTTTTACAAGTCTCATTGATTTCCTATCATGGGTCGAACCCACAATTTTTTTTTTTTTTGCGAAAATGGAGAAATACTCAAGATATGGCTGTGGTCTATACAAAGAGAACTTAGATTTTCACCCACAAATCCTTCATATTTTTTGTGGAAAAAGCTCAAATTGAGCTTATTTAAGAGAGAAATGCACAAAATAGAGAAGCATAAAAACTTACCGAGCTTTGGTGTATGGAAAGAATCATTCAAAGCCCATGTTCCATGTCCTTCAGAAGCTCAAGTCAAGTTATCCATGATGGCTCAAAGTGGAGGAGATATCAACAAAGAAGCAAGGCATAAGAATGGGTTATAAAAATTGTAGAGGCCATGGCCAAGAGGCCTCAAAACCCTTTGAAATAAAATCAAAATGTCACCAAATGATCAAGGAGTAACTTACCATTGAGGTGTAAAAGAAATTCAACCCCAAGAAAGGAGGAATCCACTAGAAAATGTAGAGAATGAGCTCAAACCCTACTTCCCCATGGCGACCGAGTGCAAAAATCTATTTCTCCCAAATTACCAAGTGAAAATGATGAGCAAAATTAGGGATAGGGGTCGGTTTTGATCTTAGGGTTTCCCTCATTTTTTAATTCAAATGTGATTTTATCACATTATTTAAAAAAAATTAAATTCTTTATTAATGCCTTATCTCAAAGGTTGCCTAGGTCAAGCCATGCCTTAGGCATTTTTTTGATTTTTAAAGAAAATCAAATAAATACATACCTTTCCTTATGATTTTATGAGTAAACCGCCCTTTTCACTAGGTCAAGCTGTTCACATTCCTTAGTATTTTTTGGTTCATAGCCATGGTTGAATTTTTATGATTTTTTGTAGAAAAAACAAATGTATAGGAGACTTTACATAGTATTTTGATTTTTGCAAAATATCAAATTTCACTCAAACTACAAAAAATCAGAATATTGAGAGTCAAATTGCAAAAAATCAGATGTAATAGGGAGGTTGCCATTTTGATTTTCTGAAACTACACATGATGAAAAGATCATTAAGGTAATGTTTCTATAAATTACCTTAATTTTTGTTGTGTTTTTAAAATGAAGTTTGATTATTTGAGTCTTCATTGGACTTTCCATTTTGAGTTGAGTTCACTTGGGTGAATTTTGAAAAGAGAGGGAAAATTGAACTTTCAAATTTCAGTTTTGAGCTGTTTGGACCTGATTTTGTGAATTTTTTTGATTAACCTATTGGAGATAGAAAGTTTCCATTTTTCTAATGTAGTTTGGAGCAGTTCGAAGCACTATTTTTTAAGCCTTTTGAGGGGGCTCAAAAATGGATTAAAGTTGTTATTTTGGAGATGGAGTTGAGCTGATTTTTGCTATTTTCACTATTGAGTTCACTAGAGAGCTATAAGTTGAAGAAATTTTTAATTTATGACAATTCAAAATTCTATTTCTTGCTCTCATACTCATTGTAGAGAGTCCCGTAAAATTATTTTTATGAATCAGATTTTGAGCTTGTATTCCTTCATTTCAATAAAGCAACAAAATTTCCTTTCTCATTTTCTTGTTTTCAAATTTATAGTCATAATTTGATGTTAATTGTGATTCCAATGCAAAATCCTCTTCATGTCTTGTCATTACAAGTTTTTTTGCAAGGGTTTCATGTAGTTCAGTTTGCATTTTGTGTTATGTTTGGTGAACCTTTATGCAAATCACTATTGAATTATGTGTTTCTAGGGTTGGATTGTGAGAATTAAGGTTTTAAGAGAAATTGTTGTGAGTAGAAAGTTGTTATAATCTTTAAATTGCTGGTGAATCACCTTAGGTTTTAGGATCTCTATTTCAATTTTTCCTTTTAACCCTTTCCTTTGAAGGTATATTAGATTAGGTGGTTTAGTAGAGGGAACCAACCCACTCTGGAGATTCACTCTCACTATAGATTACCCACAATATGAGAGTGATTCCATGTTGGAACAAGATAGGCAAGTTTAACTTGGTTGTTGGTGCAATCTTGGTTGTCAACAGTTTTTGGCACGCCTGGTGGGACTCTAAAACTTGTTTTTAGAGTAGTTTTCAAAATTGTAAGCTATTGTTTTGGTATGCACAACAAAGTCTCAACCTTTTGAGGTAAAAATAGCATACCTAGCGACTCTGTTCATTTTTTTTGCAAGAAGACCTAAGTGCTGGTATGATACATAATCATTTATTCACTCCATTTTCTAGTTTTGCATGAGTAAAAATGTCAAATTTTCATAGGCAATATAAATATTACCCTCCATATCATGAAGACCTTGTTTATCCATCTCCATACTAGCCATATCAGCATAATCATGTTGCTTGTTTCAATCCCATGGCTTTTCAAAACCAGCATGCGTAATGTAATAGCCACCCACCTACCCCTACCCAATATCCATCTCAACCTTCATTTGATCGAAAGAAGCTCACAAACAATAAAAAGGACTTGAGATTGCAAGCCTAAAGGGTGAGTTTCATAACTTCATGCATGAATTCATAAAATAAGTATAAGAGATCAAGAAGCAACATGACTACAATCGATGACAAGAAGAGATGGCTTATCAGGCCTATCTCCATGAGAAAGAGTTGGAGGCACAAAGGCATGAAGTTCAAGTAGCCCCTACACTCATGTATTAGTCTGCTCAAGGGGAGGTCTATAAGTATAAGTTTCCAAGTTCCAGACAAGGTGAGTCTCCTAGATCTTCCCAAGTTGAAAACCCAAGTTTTAGGAGTTTATCTTTTTTTTCAAGAGCCTGTTGTTGAGAGGAAATCCAGCCCAACTTTTAGCTTTCCAAACCCATTTTTTGGAAAAGAAATTCCTAGGTTCAATACAATATACTTCATACCAAATGAACCTATTCTTGAGCATTTTCAATCTACAACCCCCCAAGAACAACTTCTTGAAAATCCTTTTTTTTTTCCAATAATTCAAGAATCTCCCCAAGTTTCCCCACCTGATAGGTCTAAAGTTGAACCCATTGATCAAGATTGCTCACTCCACATAGAAAAAGTTAGGGAACTAAACCCATTGCGTCTAGCTTTGGAGGTTTATTGTTTGTAGCAGCAAAAGATAGAACAAGAAAAGACTTCCCCTAATGAATCTTTCCATGTTTTCACTAATGGGTTTCCTGGTTTTATTGAGGAGGACCTAAAAGATCAAGAACAACTATAGCAAGAGATAGAGGAAGCTGCAGTTAGGGAACAATAGTTTCTAGATGAAGGAGTGGCTGAGATTTCTCAAGTTTTGACGAACCTATTTGACGAACTACCACATTTTGTGGATGATGAAGAATGCATACCTCAAATCACACCCATACTAGCTCTAGGGCAGCAAGAAGAGGT
This sequence comes from Sequoiadendron giganteum, assembly GCA_007115665.2. Classification (NCBI taxonomy): domain Eukaryota; kingdom Viridiplantae; phylum Streptophyta; class Pinopsida; order Cupressales; family Cupressaceae; genus Sequoiadendron; species Sequoiadendron giganteum. The sequence goes on from CM021105.1 coordinate 325,238,910, forward strand.
TCAAAAATTTGATGTTTTGATACCTTGAGAGGGTTGTGATAAGGAAATGAGCAGTCTCCCTTCATAAGAAAATGAAAATGAGAATGACGATGATATGTTTTGGGATGACCTCGAGAATTTTGTTTCAAGCTTAGATGCCAAAAAGCCTTCTTTTGAAGGGAAAAGTATGGAACAAAAGCTTGAGGAGGTGAAAGGGGGTGTTCAAACTCACAGTTTGATTGGTTTGTTTGAGGAGTTTCCTTTGTGTATTAAGAATGATGAAGAGAATGCATGTGAATGAACAAATTTATCAAGTTCTGAGCAGCAAAATGAAGAAAGCCATTTAGAAAAAGAATTTGTTAGTGAGAAGATAAATGAGAGCATCCCTAATTTGGATAGTCAAGAAATTGAGGTACATGTAGACATTGTTCATGTTCAATGAAATAATGACACTATCTCTCAAGGTATGGATCGTGATATCTTCCCAAGTTCTCAAGAAATCAATTAGGAAGATACCCCAGAGCCTTTTGGGAATCGAGAGACTATTAATGGGTTTGAGGAAGATTTGTATACTAACATAATTTATGAGTTTTGTGCAGGGATAGGTGACATGTTTTCAAATGATCTCAATTAGAAAAGTGTGATTGGAGCAATAGGTAACTAGCAAGTCACTAGTAATAAAAGTTTAGGCTTCACCCTTTCAAGAGGGTTCCCCATTATAAATTTAGCCGACAAGGTTACCAACAAGATTCAAAGGATTTTCAGTGCACCTAAGAATGAGATTGGGGCTGAGGAGCAACAAACCCAACTTACCCATACATGGAGAACTAGAGGTATGTTTGATCAGATTCACAAGATCAATGCCTTTGGTTGTAATCTTCAAGTTGCATTACAAGAATGTGTGGGGAGTATTCTTGTGTTTCACCTCTTATTGCCATTTTATACATGCAAAGCATCCAAAGTTGGTTAGAAGAGGGAGTTACTTTGCAAATCCAATTAATGGCTTCATCTAGAAGGCCTATTCACTGGTTAGTGTAGGGTAGAGATAGTTTTGCTGCTAATAAGTTCTCTTGAAGCACATTTATTTTCAGTAGTTTTCTTTCCCTAAATTCTACTACACATTATTTTCTAGCCACCAAGGCCTTAGTTTGCTTTCGGTTTGGTTTGTTTTTGTTCTCTAATATTGTTGGGAGTGTTGCAAGTTTTAGTTTCATGAGTTCCTGAGTTTTGAGATGGGAAAAATTGACTCCACACCCAATGGATTTGTTAAGGTAACTGCTCTAATTCTTAGTAGGCAATAATTCATTAGAAATTGCCAAGAATGTTAACAATTTTTCACCACAACTCAAATTGGCAAAGTTGATTAAATAAGTTCATTTTAACGTGAAAAAATTTCAATTCATTTCTGCATTTTCTTAAACCATTGCATGTATTGGAGTTTAAAAGAGTTGTTCAGTGAAATTGTGCAATTTGTTTTCAGTTTAAGAGGGGCATTCAATTTTTCCAATTAATGTTAACAACATAGAAAAATTGCATGAGATGAAAAGAGTAATACTTTCATTTTGTATCGAGTTATCCATTCCATAATGTTTCATACATTTTGAAGGAGACATGTAAAATTGAACAAGAATTTATAAATGTTGTTTCATATTCATTTGGATGAAAAGAAAGACCAAGTGTCCCACACAAGCCATGGGAATAGCTAAGTCAACATAACATAACTATGCTACTGAAGATAAAAGAAGAAAAGGTAACACATAAGAGGAAACATAGCCATCATTACCTGAGGTGCCTTCAAGTTGTCCTCGTTGTTGTTTCTCCCTCCTTGCTCCTATTCTCCAAGTGGACCTATAGATGATTGATAAAGATTTGTTAGAGATCACATTATGAATCCTCCTATATGATCTACCAACAGTAATATAAAACATTGCTTGTGGTGCATTGAATTAGTTGAGAAAAAATAATAAGTGTGTAAGGAATACAAAAGATGAAACATCACAGGAAACATTGAACTTATTTGTTTTTTAATCTAACATTGTTTTTTCACTGTGTAGGTATAGGAAAAGTCAAGCTTCTGATCTTCTTTGAAGACTTGATAGCATGTGATGCAAAATAGGTTCCCACATGGGTAGAGCTTAGCATGCTTCCCCGTGACTACAATTGGGGCTTTGAGAAAATAAATGCATTCATAGTGTCAAGAAGGAACATCCAACTTAAGGAGAAGCTCATAAAGTAATGCAAGAAAAAAGGATTCATCACCCATACATGAACATAAAATTCAAAATGCAAAAGTGAAGATGAGAATCACATATGAGCAAGGAATCATTCTCAAAATGCTCAAATGATGTAGAACATGAATCAATTGCATTATCTTTCATCATCAATTTTTGATTACATACAAATTTGTCATGTTCAAAGTGCTTCTACAACATTATATTATTGATATATTTCACTAACATGATGTTCATAGTGATAGGGCAACAAGTTATACATTGGCATAAAATTATTCTGAAAAGGCATACATAATGCCATGTCTACAATCAGGAGTAGCGACTGAAGCAATTGGAGAGGTTTGAAAAAACTTCATCATCAAGTGTTACTTATTTCAAAATCTTATATGCACTAGGGTTCAAGACTCATATCCGTTGTAGCTATCCAAGGGAAGATAAAAATGAATGGAGAGTTCAGAGATGACTATGTTTCATCAAGCAATTGAAAGTGCAAGGAGGATGCATTATTCTATGTTGAAAGAAAATGATGCAATTTCAAGAAATGAAAATTAAGAGAAAAATCAAGCTATAGTACACACATGGAAAATGAAACCATTTATTCTTTTCAAATTAGTGAGCCAATGTTAAAATAAAGATATGGTTTCGAAACAAAGTGGAACAGTGGTGATTTTCTCAATAAAACCCAAAGGAGTTCCAAGTTTCGGCCTTGCTTACAATGACCTACATTTTGGTTCTCATTCAGAAAAATAGAAAGTAATGTTGTTTTCTACAAAAAATAGAATTTGTGATGCAAAGAAAACCTAGTTGGTGCTCTCATGGTCATGGCCTAGAGAGGTTTTATTACTTCACAAAATCTCAAACCCACTTGGGGTTTTGATTCAAAAGTACAAATGCAGAGGTAAATAGTAGGGTTTGTAGATTTATGTCAGGTGATATATCTTAGAAAAATGAAGGAAATGAAGTGAATGGTCATGACCATGAAGTGTCTATAAACCCTAAGAAGTAACAAACAAATGGAGAAGTTTCTCTTGTTTCACTTCTTTTACAAGTCTCATTGATTTCCTATCATGGGCCGAGCCGACAAACAAATCATTTTTTGCAAAAATGGAGAAATACACAAGGGATGGTCGTGGCCTATAGAAAGAGAACTTATATTTTCACCCACAAATCCTTCATTTTTTTGTGAAAAGAGCTCAAATTGAGCTTATTTAAGAGACAAATGCACAAAATAGAGAAGCATAGAAACTTACCCAGCTTTGGTGTATGGAGAAAATCATTCAAAGCCCGCATTCCATGTCCTTCAGAAGCTCAAGTCAAGATATCCATGGTGGCTCAAAGTGGAGGAGAAATTAATTGAGAAGCAAGGTATAAGAATGGGTTAGAAAAATTGTAGAGGCCATGGCCAAGAGGCCTCAAAACCCTTCGAAATAAAGTCAAAATGTCATCAAATGATCAAGGAGTAACTTACCATTGAGGTGGAGAAGAAATTCGACCCCAAGAAAGGAGGAATCCACTAGAAAATGTAGAGAACGAGATCAAAACCTACTTCCCCATGGCAACCGAGTGCAAAACTCTATTTCTCCCAAATTACCAAGTGAAAATGATGAGCAAAATTAGGGATAGGGGTCAGTTTTGATCTTAGGGTTTCCCTCATGTTTTAATTTGAATGTGATTTTATCACATTCTCTTAAAAAAATCAAATGTTTTATTAATGCCTTGTCTCAAATGTTGCCTAGGTCGAGCCATGTCGTAGGATTTTTTTTATTTTTCAAGAAAATCAAATAAATTCATACCTTGCCTTATGATTTTCTGAGTAAACCACATGCACTTTAGCCCTCTTCACTAGGTCAAGCTATTCACATGCCATGGTTGAATTTTTATGATTTTTTATAGAAAAATCAAATGTATAGGAGCCTTTATATAGTATTTAGATTTTTGCAAAATATCAAATTTCACTCAAACTACAAAAAATAAGAATATTGAGAGTCAAATTGCCAAAAATCAGATGTAATAGGGAGGTTGCCATTTTGATTTTTCTGAAACTGCGCATGATGTAAAACATCATTAAGGTAATGTTTCTATAAATTACCTTAATTTTTATTATGTTTTTAAAATTAAGTTTGAGTATTTGAGTCTTCATTGGACTTTCCATTTTGAGTTGAGTTCACTTGGGCGAATTTGGAAAAGAGAGGGAAAACTAAACTTTCCAATTTCAGTTTTGAGTTGTTTCGACCTGATTTTGTGGATTTTTTGGATGACAGAAAGTTTCCATTTTTCTCATGCAGCTTGGAGTAGTTTGAAGCACTATTTTTTAGGCCTTTCTTGGGGGCTCGAAAATGGATTAGAGTTGTTATTTTGGAGATGCAGTTGAGCTGATTTTTCTATTTTAACTATTGAGGTCACTAGAGAGCTATAAGTTAGAGAAATTTTAAATTTCTGATGGTTCAAAATTCTATTTATTTCTCTCATACTCATTGTAGAGAGTCTTGTAAACTTCTTTTTTTGAATCAGATTTTGAGCTTGTATTCCATCATTTCAATAAAGTAACAAAATTTCCTTTCTCATTTTCTTGTTTTCAAATTTACAGTCACAATTTGATGTTAATTGTGATTCCAATGCATAATCCTTTTCATGTATTGTCATTGTAAGTTTGTTTGCAAGGGTTTCATGTAGTTCAGGTTGCATTTTGTGTTTTGTTTGATGAACCTTTATGCAAATCACTATTGAATTATGTGTTTGTAGGGTGGGATTGTGAGAATCAAGGTTTTAAGAGAAATTTTTGTGAGTAGAAAATTATTAGATTCTTTAAATTGTTGGTGAATCATCTTAGGTTTTAGGATCTTTGTTTCAATTTTTCCTTTTAACCCTTTCCTCTGAAGGTCTTTTAGATTAGGTGGTTTACTAGAGGGAACCAACCCGCTCTTGAGATTCACTCTCACTATAGATTACCCACAATTTGAGAGTGATTCCATGTTGCAACAAGATAGGCAAGTTCAACTTGGTTGTGGGTGCAATCCTGGTTGTGAACAAAACCTTTATTTTCTATTTTCTTTAATGAATGTTGATTTTTCATCGATTTACAGCCGAGTCCAGCCAACACCTAATTTTAAGGCTATGTTCCCACTATCTCATGTGAACTCCCATTTTTCAACCATAATAAAAGTTTGGATAACTTTGATTTTAGATTTAGTTGTATATGACTATTAGGAACCTTTATTTTTTATCGTCTTTTGTGAACATTTATTTACCATCTACAACTGATTTTGGCTAAGACCTAATTTGAAAGCTACATTGCAGCTGTCATTCAAACTCCCATTTTTCACTTGTAGTCAACCAATTTTGGAGAACTTTGATTTTAGATTATGTTGTAGATGAATATTAGGAACCTTTATTTTCTATCAGCTTTAGTGAATGTTGATTTTCCATTGATTTATACCCAAGTTCAATTAACACCCGATATTAAGGCTACATTGTAGCTGTGTCATGTGAACTCCCATTTTTCACACATAATCAACTATGTTCAGAGAAATTTTATTTTAGATTGTGTTGTAGATGACTATTAGGAACCTGTATTTTCTATCGACTTTCTTGAACATTGATTTTCCATCGATTTTCGACTAAGTTTGGCTAATACCTAATTATAAGTCTACATTGTAGTTGTGTCATGCAAACTCCCAAATCTCACCCGTAATCAACCAAGTTTGGAGAAATTTGATTTTATATTGTGTTGTAGATGACTATTAGGAACCTTTATTTTCTATCAACTTTCATCAACATTGATTTTCCATCGATTTACATCTGAGTATGGCTAACACCTAATTTTAAGGCTACATTGTAGCTGTGCCATACGAAATCCCATTTTTCACCCATAATCAACCAATTTTGGAAAATTTTGAGTTTAGATTGTATTATAGATGACTATTAGGAACCTTTAATTTGTATCAAATTTTGTGATCATTGATTTTACATCGATTTAGAAGCGAGTTTAGCTAACTCCTAATTTTAAGGCTACATTACAGCTCTGACATGCGAACTCCCATTTTTCACCCATAATCAACTAACTTCGGAGAACTCTAATTTTAGATTGTGTTGTAGTTGACTATTAGGAACCTTTATTTTCTATCATATTTTATGATCTTTGATTTTCCATCGATTTACAACCAGGTTTAGGTAACACCTCATTTTAAGGCTACATTGGAGTTGTGTCATGCGAAATCTTAGTTTTCACCAATAGTAAACTAAGTTTTAAGATATTTGATTTTAGATTATGTTGTAGATGACTATTAGGAACTTTTATTTTCTATCTGCTTTTTTCAACATTTATTTTCCATCGATTTACAGTCAAGTTCAGCCAACACCTGATTTTAAGGCTACATTCCTAGTATCTCATGTGAACTCCCATTTTTCAACCATAATAACCCAAGTTTAGAGAACTTTGATTTTAGATTTAATTGTAGATGACTATTAGGAACCTTTATTTTCTATCATCTTTTGTGAATGTTTATTTTCCATTGATTTACAGTCAATTTTGGCTAACACCTAATTTGAAAGCTACATTGCAGCTACGTCATTCAAAATCCTATTTTTCACTTTTAGTGAACCAATTTTGGAGAACTTTGATTTTAGATTATTTTATAGATGAATATTAGGAACAATAGCCCACTTGAGAGGTTGACTACAAATTTCAAGCTTTGAGTTCAAGCTCTTGACACTATTATATTGTCGTTTTGATGTTTTTCAAATGAGATGTTATATCAATATGTGCATCATTTCTCATTCTGATGTTTTCCAGAGCTTCTAATTTTAAAGTAGGAAGATTCCTTAAATGTAATTAGGGTTTCCTAGATGAAATTAGGGTTTTCTTGCAATATTATATAGGCAATTTGTCTTCAAATTGGGTCATTTGTGCTTTGTTCCTCTTGTTGATTCTTGTCTCAGGATTTCACTTTCTATTAGTTATTGAGGAAGAATGTCAATATTCAAGGTTTCCCCACATCATTCTGAGCTTTCTCAAGAGTATGTATAGCCTTCAAGCATCAGTGGTCTAGTATGTACCTTCTTGCTTTTCACTATTTTCATGTTTTTGATCTTGTTATGCGTGTTTGAAGACCTTTGAGTCAATAGCATTGTTTTTGAGATTCCTACATAGTTGCATCAATTTTGGTGCTTTTGTATTGTGAAAACTACATAGTTTCTTAAAAACTGTGCTATTATCTGAAAATTGCATTGTTTTTTTATGCTTTTATCCTGAAACTGCACTATTATTTGAAAACTGCTCTATTATTCTAAAACTTCACTATTGTTTTATGTTCTTTTGTCCTAAAACCATGTTATTGTCTTAAAACTGCACCCCTATTTCATGTTTTTGACCTAAAACTACGCTATTGTCTAAAAATAGTGCTCTTGTCTAGTTTTTGTTGAGAATTTGTCCTAGAACCTAGCAATTGACTTCTCCTTCTATCGTTTTCTTTTAGCATTTGTTCTAAACCCTAGCATGTGTTTGTTTGTCATCATACATGTCATTTTGTGTTGCTTTGCATGTTTAGAGTGAAACCCTAGCATCCTGGTTTATAACAATTTGCAGGCGAGTCTTCGACCCCTTGTGATGAGAGAGAGACATCTTTGTCACTTGTTTGATCTGATTACCTATTTTGGTGCACTAGAGACTTCCTTGATTCAATGGAATTACATTATATTTGTTACATGTCTCTGATCAGAACCCATATGGCGATGATGACCGCTCTTATTGAGAGGTGGCACTCTGAGACATCCTTTCATTTTCCTATAGGGGAGGCCACTATTACTCTCGAGGATGTTTGGAGGATTCTTCATCTTCCTATTCATGGTGAGATTTTTACGTACTAGGCTAGATGAGGTGTTCGCACTATGCAGTGTTTTTTACGTGTGGCACACTTGGATGTTCGTGATTCAAAGGTTGATTTTTCTAATTTTTCTAATAGTGCAAATCCTATCGTTCTTGTCCTCTATGGCCTGGTATCAAGATTGATTTTTCTTGATAGACGAGGACAATAGTTTTTGGTGGGATGGGGTACATGTATTGAGAGTATGCTATAGAATGGTACAAGATATGTCTGGGGTGCTTGTTTTCTTGCTCATTTTTACCAAGATATGCACAAGGTGGTGTATCAGGGTACAAATTCGATGTCTGCAGGTGTGTCACTTTTGCATGTTTAGGCATGGGAGCATATTGCAGTGACTCATCCTGATGGGATCTAGGATTGTTCTCTGGATGATCCATACTCTTATCATTATGGTGACTTTATGCATTACACCTTGCCTAGGGACTTGCATTATTGGCATTGTGTATTTGATGAGATGCTTGGTTTCATGTGGAGACCTTCTATGAGCTATGAGGTTTAGCTAGAGGATGTTGATCAACTTTTGTACTGCCGATAGAACCATTGGTTGCTTGGTCATTCATCGTTTGTGATAGAGCTTTATCTACCAAACCGACTCTATCACCAGTTCGGAGAGAGATAGGGGCAGGTTCCTGATACGTATGAGGCTCATTTTGGTCAGACTTGTCGAGAGGTATTTTTACGGAGTCTCCAAGTTAATAGAGATACTGTGATTGCCAAGTTTGGAACACTTTCCCCAATTGGTTGGGGTTGGTCGATTGGTGTGACAAATCCAGGTACTACCACAATTATGAGGAGTGGTGGGCATGACATAGGCCTTTGAGGCTTACTAATCTTGGCAGTGATCCCATTGTGGGAAGAGTAGGTATTACTTATCATCGTGGGGAGTGACAACGTGCTAAGCTTCTCTTAGAGCAGCTAGATTGAGCTCGACATGATGAGGTATAGGATAAGTGGGTGCCTCTTGCATAAGGTTAGAGATAGGTTCTAGGTCCTCCTCCACCAGCTAGGGATATTGATATATTACTAGCTTAGATTAATTTGGCTAGAGATGCAAAGATTGCATGGTGATAGGCTGTGGAGGATTCGGTAAACACTTTTAGGGCTGAGAAAGAGGGAGAGATTGGTAGAAAACATACTGTAGAGGCTCAAGTGATGTTACTAATAGCAGAGAGAGATACTCTTCGGGTAGAGCGAGAGGGTGAGATTGGTAGACAATGTGTTGCAGAGGCTCAAGTATTGTTACTGACCATAGAGAGAGATAATCTCTGGGAAGAGCGTGATAGTATGTGAGTTGAGCAAGATTGGTATCTATAGACATCCACCTATTATCAGACCTTATATGATTCTACTATTCCTAGGGCCTCTCAACATCCATAGTTTGGGGAGCCGAGTGATGGTGGTGGTGGTATAGGTGCAGGTGTAGGTGATTAGTCTATATAACAACCAAATCTTTTTGGTGGTCAATAGTGTTCTGTCCATCTTGTTGGGATCTTATTATTTTTGGTACTTGATCTTCATGCTATTTCATGGTGTAGAGGAATTTTGTAGACATGTGTGTTATATATAGTCATTGGTCTAGTTGAGACCTCATATATGTTATTATTTTGTATTATCCTATCACACTTGTGTCACTGTGGATGATGTATTTATGACATATTCCCTTTTTGATGATTATATATATGAGATATGCTTTCTTTGATTCAACCTCATTTTATGTTTATGTGATGGTGATATATGATGGTGTATGTTTATATGTATTTTTGTGCTTTTTTGATGTGGATGAATGAATCATACTTAGTCTCATTATGATGTTGTTTATGTTGATAAATGAATGCCCCATACATGATACATGATGTTTTTAAGTGGTTTATTATCATCATGATATGTATTGATAACATTTGTGGATGCAGTATGGATATGGTACTGATGATATTTTATGCAGGATGAATGTTAATTAGAAGAAATATTGATGATAGATAGAGATATGATGTTAATTAGAAGAAATATGATGATGTGTGTTTGTAGGAATATGATTATGGATAGAAAATAAATATGATGATGTATAGAATTTTGATGTTAATTAAAAGAAATATGATGATGTATAGAATTGTGATGTTACTTTTTCTTCACTTTAGAGACTTCACAGTTTGAAAAACCTTGTTTGATGTAGCAAAAAGATACAATGCACCAGGGTATGAATTACCAAGGTCACTTTGTATCTATTATGTGGAATTTGACTCTACAAACAAAGAGTATCTTTGTTCATACTAGACATACAAAAAATTTGTTTAAAGTATAGGGGATTTGTGTGAAAAACATTTTAGACCAGTCACACAAAGAGGTAGAGAACACCTAACATGTAACATCTTCACAAACTATTTTAATTCAATTTACATACCCAATAAACCAAGTATTCACCATGGTAATATTACAAAAATATCTTACAAACAACAAATCAAAATGACGCTCAATTGCCCCCATTCCTTCCTCTATAAATTCTTATGGACATCCCCAAGAGATCTTGGGAATGAGTCAATAAAATAAATCACAAAAACAATAAGACCACAAAAAGATAAAAACACCGTTGTAGTATCACTTGCCATATCTATTTAGGGTGGGGCTATTATCCATTGTTGATCATGTCTATCCTAGGAACATATCCATTAAGGCATATCTCAAAATGTTGTTGGGACTTGTTTAAAAGGATAGGTAGTTGATACTTTGGCATTGTTTTTGTTTGAAAGTTATAGCTTTGATGTTTGCTTTGATTTTTTGTTTGTTTTGTGAAAGGATGATTGGGACGATTTATTTATTATGTGTGAACTATTTATTGTAGATTTTGATGATGGGATGGGTCTTTTTGATTTTCTAAGTTTTTATGATGTTGTTTTAGTTATTTTTAGGGGACTAACCTAGAGCCTTAGGGGCTCATCAAAGATAAGCCTTTCCTACATTGTACACACAGAGGCTCATAGTTCGCTTGGTTTGACCTTTTCTATTTTGTGATTTTTTTTAGATTTTGTATATTGTATATGTTTTTTTCGATTTTATATTTTTTGACTAAGTTGAAATAAAGCATGTTGGAAACTTAAGGGGATTGACCTAGGGTCTTGGGGGCCAAAAATCCTTGCTTAAATTGTATATGCAAAGACCACGTAGTTCGATCATTTGACTCAAAGCATGAAGTGTTTTTGGGTAAACAACATTGATAGCTTGGATTGATATCCCATTTTTGTGTCTAGAGGATATGTTGTGGGAAATTTACTTGAACTAGTTGTGAGGTTCAATCAAATGTTGATATCTTAGACCATTTGAGTGAAGGAATAACCCAATGATGTTTTTTTTTTTATGTTTTTCGCATGTTTTGGATTTTTGTTGTTTTCTAGTGTTTTTGACTTTTGTTGTTTTATGACTATGATTGAATGCTACCAGACCTAATCCGTGACCAAATTTGGGAAGTTGACCCCAATAGAATGAATTACCTTAATTAGTGACAAGCCATGGTTGTATACATGATTTATGAAATGGATGGGTGGATGTTGTGAAAAAGTGTTGATAGATAATAATGCATGTTTTATTCATACGTAGTGCCTGTTTGCCAGGTTTTCACCATGGTACATGTTCTAGGAGTGTCACAAAGTGGTTTTCACTCAGAGAATGTTTTATTTTTCTTTACTATTTTTATCATTTATTTTTTTGTTTATTTTTAATCTTTTTTCCATTTTTTTGGATTTTTACCCTTTTTCCTAAGGTATTCTGACGTGTTTCATGTATACAACGTTCTGAGGTGGCTGTTATTCAATGGTTTAGCTAAATGTTCTCCCTCGAGAGTAGCCAACTAATATGACTCAGAGCCATAACTTGTTGTTATGATGAATGGGCCTAACCAGTTAGGTTCAAATTTTCCCTTGCCATATTGATTCAATTGTATCTTCTAATTCTCCTTGAGGACTAAGTCACCAACTTGAAAGTTTTTGTCTTTGATTCTCTTGTCATAGCTTCATTTGAGCTAATTCTGATAAACTTGTAGATGTTTTAACGCACTCAAATTCCTTTCATCTATGAGCTCTAATTCATTGAGTCTGGATACCCTAGTTCTTCATTTCTTACCATCCCTTTTAATGAGACTCATAATGAGGGGATTTTGACTTCGATAGGTAATACTGCTTCTAATCCATAGACCAAGAAAAAGGTGTGGTTCCACTAGGTGTGAAAATTCTAGTTCGATAAGCCCATAAGGTTGGCCCAGTTTAGCTGCAAATACCAATCATGACCAACATCATTGACAATATTTTAAAATATTTTCAAGATTGTTTTATTAGATTCATTTGCCTGACTATTTCCTTGAGGATAGTAGGGTCTAGAAAATCTATGTTGGATAGAGAATTTGGAACAAAGTTCTTAGACATCTTGATTCTTGAATGAGGTGTCATTGTTTGTTACAATTGTCTGTGGTATTCTATACCTACAAATGAGATAATTAAAAATTAATTTTTATATCTATTTGTCAGTGATATAGGTCAATGGAATGGCCTCTATCCATTTAGTGAAGTATTTTTTTGTGGTAATAATGAATTTATGCCTATTGGATGAAGTGGGTGATATCTTACCTACCAAGTCTAATCCCCATTGTGAAGAAGGCCATAGTGTTGTGATGGGTCTCAACTCTTGTGTTGGTGCATGAACTAGATCATTGTGTTGCTGACATTATCGACACATTCTAGAATGTTGAATGTAGTCTTGCTCCATGGAAGGCCAATAGTATCCAGCCCTAAGTAGCTTTTGGACTAAGTTAGGTCCACTAGAGTGGGATCTGTAAATACCTTCGTGGACCTCTTGTAAGTTTGTTTGTACTTATTTTGTGTTAAGGCACCAGAGTAACATACCATCTAGGCTACGATAGTATAGGGTTTCTCCTAAGATCATAAAATGGGAGATTCTATAGGTGATGGTTTTCTTCTAAGTAGTCATTAAGTCAAGTGGTATGATACCGTATTGGATATAATCAAAAGTATCTTAGTACCATGGAGAGTTAGGACCAACAACAACACATAATTTCTAATTTTGGGATGTTGAATGCTGAAACCAATAGTTTTTCCAAGAGGAATTCATATTTAGGCACATTATGAGGAATATCTAGCAGCGAGCCTATTTTTTCCATTGCATCAGCAAATCTATTATTAATCTGAGGAACCTATTTAAAGGCTATTTTGATGAAGTACTCCTTGAAGTTGTACATGATTCTTTTGTATGGTAGTAATTTGTCATCTTTTGTTTGGTATTTTTCATTAACCTATCTGATTACTAGCTGAGAGTCTCCAAAGACATGTAGCTCTTTTATTCTCCATTCGATCTCCATTTTGAGCCCCGTGATAAGAGTTTCATACTATGAGATGTTTGTGTAGGGGAATTCAATATTGTAGGCCTTGGGTATACTATCTCCCTGTGGTGTGAGAAATAAAATACCTACTCCAAAACCATGTTGAGTTTGGGATCTATCAAAGTATAGAGTTCATTGGCCTATTTGTTCTATCATCAAGACACTCTCATCTAGAAAATCCACTGTGAGAGGTTTATGATCATCTATGGGTCCTTCGACCAGTTAGTTTTCTATTACTTATCCCATTATAGCTCTCTTGTCTATGTAATCTATATCAAAATCACTCAAGATCATCACCCATTTGGCTATTTGACCTGTTAAGGATACTTTTTCTAGTAAATATTTGAGTGGCTCCACCTTCGAAATTAGTTTCACTTTTTTTGAAAGATGTAATGTCTCAGCTTGTATGTTGAAAACACAACTAAGAGACATGATATTTCAATGGGTGCGTAGTTTAGTTCATAGCCCACTAGTGTACTTCTACTGATATAGTATACTACCCTTTCTTTATTATTATCATCTAGTTGTGCTAGGAGAGCTCCCAATGTTGCTTGTGTGGTAGACAAATAAAGTATCATCTCCTTTCATGGAATTGGTAGCATGAGTACAAGAGGAGTAAGTAGATACTCCTTGACTTGATGAAATTCTTGGTCATATCTCCCATCCCATTTTAAGGTGATGTCTTTGTGTAGGAGATGAGTGAAAGGGTAGCACCTATCTGCCAGTTGTGTGATAAATCACCTAATTGATTGTAGCTTCCCTTGTAGGCTCATTAACTATTTGAGTGTCTTTGGAGGAGGCATCTCTAATATATATTTTACCTTAGTAAGATCCACCTCTATCCATCTTCTTGACACTATATACCCTAATAGCTTTCTAGATGTTACTCCAAGCACACATTTCTTAGGGTTGAGTCTTAGATTGTACTATTCCAATTGATCAAATACCCTTGCTAGGTTTGTCAAGTGATCTTCCCTTTTGATTTACTTTTCTAGGATGTCATCCAAATAGTCCTCCATGATTGTGTGTAGCATGTCATGGAATATAGTTGTCATCACTCTTTGATAGGTTACTCCTACATTCTTTAGACCAAAAGGCATTACATTCCAAAAAAAATTTCCCCAAGCACAAGTGAATGTTTTTTTGTGTTAGTCACCTAGAGAGATCTTTATCTGGTTGTATCCAGAGAAACCATCCATTACAGACAACATCTCATGTCTTATTGTTAGATCTACAATCATGTCAATTCTTGACAATGGAAAGTCATCTTTTGGACAAGCCTTGTTCAATTCTTTGAAGCCCATACATATCCTTATACCCCAAATAGGTTTGGACACTGCTACTAGATTTTATATCCATCTTGGATAGTCGATGGGTCTGATGAAACCCACATCTAGTAGCTTCTTTAGTTGTACCTTTACCAATAATGTTATCTGGGGATGCATTTCTAAGTTTCTACTTGATAGGCTTTGATCTAGGGATGACAACTAGATGATGCACCACTAATGCTAGATCTAGTCCAAGAATGTCAGGATAGGTCCAGAGAAAGTTTATCTTTCTCTGATTGATGAATGTTGTTAAATTTTCTTTTTCCTCAAGATCAAGTGATGTTGCTTGGTATGTTATAATTGGATCCTCTATTGTACCAACACTTATGGATTATGTTTCTTCTACAAGGAGTTTTGATCTTTCTTGATATTCTGATATGGTGAGATTGAATCCTCCATCCTCGGGTGCCTCTGGGAGGTTTTCACCATCAGATGCATCCTTTATTTTTCTCTTTTCTGGATCCGATAGAGCCACTGTGTGGTTTTCCCTAGGGGATTGTATCTTTATGTTTTTTCTTTCATTATTTTGACTTGAACATTCAATATCTCCACCGAACTATGCCTCTTGTTCTAGTTACATGATGAACCCTGCTTTGTGATCTCCTGCTAGTATGTCTGTTTGAAGTCCCATGAACTTTGCGATTGCCTCATCATTTTGGAATTGATCCAAAATAGGTGTATGTTGTTGTTGATCAAAATCTATGAGTTGTGGGTAACATAGTGGGAGACTATCATCTTGGTTTGCAAAGCTTACAAAAGTAGGTGAAAGGGTTAATATGGCTCTGGTGTCTTTTTCCCACTAGGTATCTAAATCATCATTACTAGAAGCAGGGGAATCATATCCAGTGACAAAGGAAGGAGAATCACATTCATATTCATTAGAGTCCATTTCAGAATGGTAATAGATGTTGGGAATGGTTTCCATGTACTAGAGGGGGAACCTATCAATTCTAAAGTTGTCGAATAATTCTTCAATGGGTAATCATTTTCTATGACATGGTAGATATCCGGGTGCCTTAACACTACCAGAAGTTTCTTGTTTCTTCCAAGAGGTTCATCTGATTTTTGGAATGATCACGTCCTTTGGTTTATAGCCTAGCCCCATATTATTTTGTCTTTGTTCCACTATGATAGGTTCTGATCATCCTTTTTTGTGTAGCCCAAGGCTACCTATTCTGTTGTATCCCATTTTTTTGACTAATTCATAACCTCTAGTGTTAGGATCAATTAAAATGGGTTGTAGCTTTTCGGGTTCTATTTGGTCCTCCTTGTAAATTAGAGATGAAAGGTCCTCAAATATTTCTTCATCTTTCATGTCTCCCCATCTAGTAAAGATTGTTGGTTTGGCTATCATTTGTACTATCTTGATCTCTTTTGGACTTCCATATACTCTGGGTGTTGGTTGAAGCATGTCGATGCCAAATGCTTGGCGAAAATGGTAGTTCCCATTACCCTTGTCAAGTACTTGAATCTTGGCTTCCACTTTCAATTTCTCACTCGATGTGTTCTTGGTGGAGGTTGATGGAATCATGGAAGGGTCAAAATAAGAAAAGGAATAGAAGGCTATATCATTCCTAGGCACATGTTGGATTTTATTGCATTTCTCCTCCAACTTTGCACAAAAATGGAAAGGTTCAGGATCGGCATATAGTGTTACTTCATTTCCTTCATGGGGGAACTTGAGGCATTGATGGAAAGTTGAAGGGACTACTTGTAATGCGTGGATCCAAGGGCATACTAGGAGTAGGTTGTATGGTAACTCAAGATCCAATACTTAACAAGTTGTTTCTGTTATAGTTGGTCCTATCTACATTGACAACCTGACTATTCCTTCTGAATTTATCTCCAAGTCATCATAGGCCCTTATGGTTATACTCTTTCCTTTGTCAATCACATCATCGTAATACCCCAACTATTTTATTAATTTTATAGTACAAATGTTTAGACCTGCACCATTATCTATCAACACTCTTTTGACCATGGTCTTGTGAACACCAACCTTTATGTATAGAGCTTGATTGTGAAATGTTCTTTGTGGTAAATCTTTCTTTGAAAAGACTAAGTGATTACTTGTAGTGACTTTTTGAACCATGGCTTGGAACTGACTAGGATTAAGGTCATTAGGGATTGACATTTCCAATGCTTTTTTGAATATCTCCCTATGTGTGGGTGATAGTTTTAACAATTTTAAGATTGAGATGAGGGCGGGTGTCTTCTTTAACTATTCCACAATGTTGTAGTCACTTGGTGACTTGATTTTGGGTTTGGGAGGTGATCCTTATATTGTAACTCTTCCATGATGGGTAGTTACATTGTAGTTGTTGTCTCCTCCTCGTATCGTTAATAAATTTTCCCTATTTTCCTCAACTTGTGAGAGGGTTCCTAAAATTGTGTCATTGTATGTGTAATTAGAATTATGGTACTCTTGTCAATTTACTTTATCATTCCTCTTAGCATGGTTTGGGATTGGGTTTGAGTATATTTGTGGGCTGATGATCAATGTCTACTTCCCCTTTGTCTATTAAGTCTTGAATAATATGTTTGAGGCACATGCAATTGTTATTTGTATATCTTTTGATCATATGGAAATCACACAAGTCCTTCTCAGTATACCATGGTGTCTTAAAGCTAGGTTCCTCATAATTTGGGTAGTCATTTTTTTTGATGAGGTTCTGTTGTACTAGTTTGCACATAACTATTTCAAGTGAGTCACCTAATACATTAAATTGCATCCTAGGTTGATCATATTGCCTCTATTTCCCTCCCTGATTTGTCTATTTCCCTCCTTGATTTGTCTATTGATTTACAACTTGATTGTTCTTGGGATAGGTTATTTGGTTGCTTTGTGTGTTTTTCAGACCATAACTTGTTTGTTCCACTTGTGGTTTGTTTTGATTTGTGTTCTATGTGTTCCATACTGCTCTAGCATCTACCACTCCATCATTTTTAACATTCTTGTTTTTAGCCCAGACTTTGGGTTTCTTATTTGAACTAGAGGGATTGTCTTTTGAGTTGTTTGTTCTTGAAGTCCCTCTTTCTATGAGGGCTCTATTAATATGTAACCCCTTTTTGATTGTTTCTTCAAAGCCTATAGGACATAACATAGTGAGCTGGTAGTTTATTTTGGGCAAGACATTCATGATGAAAATATCCATCAACTCCTTATTTGGAATAGGTCATTTGCACCAACTCGCTTTGTGTCTCCATCTCTTTAGGTAGGAGGTGAAGGAATCTCCTTGGTTTTGTTTAATTATGGATAGACTCATGATGGTTACATCTTGTTCTATATTAAATGAGAAGTGGGTTATAAATTTGTTGGATAGTTCATCAAAAGTTCCGATTTTGGGTTGTAGACGGGTTAACCACTCCATAGAATGACCTGTAAGGCTGCATGTAAAGAGCCTCATAAGATAGGCATTATTTTTCTATACTTGCATACATGATACTGAGAAGTCTCGTACATGCTCTACTAGATCTCCTACTCCTTTGTACTTTCTTTCAAATCTGGGTATCTCAAAGTTTTTTGGAAAGGGTATTCTCATGATGGAACAATCAAATGGGAACAGATAAATTTCGGAGTGTAGGTATTCTTTTTTTTTCCTATTTTCATATCTTTTATTTTTCAGGTGACAAAATCTAGCCTTTGTTCCATTTTTATTCTTGGTACATGTGTTTGTGAACCCTGCATGTAATAACCTTGTTGTCCTACTACGTTTTGGTCATATATCGGGTATTGTGAAGGTATAGGACCTTGATAGCCATATGGGATATAAGGAGGGTTAATTCCTTGTTGTGCACAAGGAGGGTGAACTCCTTGTTTTTTGGGTGGAACATATGGAAGGCTTCCTTGATGATGTGTTTGTGGGTGACCTTGTTGATAGGATGATTGAAGAAGGGTGCTTTGCAACACACTTTGATGGGTAGGACTAAATTGAAGGTTACCCTAATGATCCATTGGTGGGACACCTTATTGTTGAGATGACTGAATTAGGGCACTCTATGGTACACCCTACTAGGTAGGACTAAACTAAAGGTTACCCTAATGATGCATTGGTCAGACACCTTCTTGTTCGGATGACTGATTGAAGGCACTCTATGGCACACCCTACTCGGTAGGACTAAAATGAAGGTTACCTTGATGATGTGTTGGTGGGACACCTTGTTGTTGAGATGACTAAATTAGGGTGCTCTGTGGCACACCCTGTTGGGTAGGTCTAAATTGAAGGTTACCTTGATGATGCATTGGCGGGACACCTTGTTGTTGGGATGACTGATTGAGGGCACTCTATGGCACACCCTGCTAGGTAGGACTAAAATGAAGGTTACATTGATGATGCATTTGAAGGACACCTTTTTGATAGTATTGTTGGTTTGAAAGGGTACATTTTGGTCCAATATATTGAAGGTAGTGAATGTTTAGAGGGGGACCCTATGGTCAACCCTGTTGATGGTGCTGAGTTTTTGGAGGGGCACCTTGTGTTCCACCCTATTTATGGTACTAATTGTTCTGGGAAGGGTCAATGCATGATGTATTATGAGGTATATATTTTCCAAGATGTGGATTGTTATTTTGAGGTTCATATTGAGATGGAACCCCTTGATACATTTGTGCCACTGTTGCTTGTTCAACTTGAGTTGGCTTTCTAAACAAGGGGTTCTCTTTGGGTTGATCGTTGTTGTGTGAGAACATGGGTGGAATATTTGGTATATTTGGAGGTTGGGTTATTTGTCTCACAATCGATTTATCCCCTAAGGGAATAATATTGGGTTCTTTAAGAGCTTCTACATTGAATTCCACAAGTAATTAGTACCGCTTTGTGCTAACTTGAAGAAATAGGAGTTTGGGTTCTTTCTTAACAACTCATTCATTAGCTTGAGCACCTTAGGGTTGTTAGAATGTTCAAATATTTCTTCCTTTTTTATCTCTTTTTGACCACTTACCTCCTCTATAACTACTCTATTTGGATCCTAGTTACTTTATTCCACTACCTAATTCTGTTTGCGACGTATTTCTTCCTCGATGAAAGTGTCTATGTATACTCATCTCTTTTGAGGAGTTTTAAGGTCACTTGGCCTATACCCTAATGGCTACTCTCATCATTCATGCAATTTTTTGGTGGGATACTGGTGGTATTTTTGTCGGCTTCCATTTTTTCCTAAGATTTGATCTCATGGTTGTCATAAACAACTTGGGTCACCTGTGGGAGAGTGGTGTACTCTCTAGGTGACTCAAATCCTAAAGAATTGATGTTGTCCTATAGATTATGTAAGATACTAGAACTGTTGGAACAAAACTAGATTTTGACAATAGTAGAAGGAATACAAGTTTGGATTGTTCCTAGAATCCCGTTTATAGAAGTTATATACCAACCTAGTTCTGGTTTCGTAAAGTGCCCAAAGGTATTTCTTGAGAGATTTTGGACTAAGATTCCTAAGTCTGAAATGACAACCTGTGGAATTTACCTTAGGGATCTTGACCTTGCATGAGATCATGAAGGGGATATTTATTTCCACACAGGTGGTGGTAATATGGGTCTCTCTGCTACTATGCCATATTTCTCTTCCTCTTCATCTAAGAAAATTGATGCAGTGAGAAATTGGCGGGGTGTTTCATTCTTCTAAAAAATGAAGGTTCTCAAGCTGCTTATGATGTCAGTTTGTTCGCCTTCGATATATGTGAGACTAGGTTGAAGGATCAGTACTACAAGATTTGGTTTATGAACTAGGGCAGTTGGTCGCTAGATGGTCATAAAGTTTGACAGTGTTATGGGATGGTTGTTGTGAAGCTCAAGACCCTAGGGTTTGAGTGTTTTTTTGGAATGATACTACTTCTTGGAAATAAAAATGTTGAAGAACTAAGGTCTATATTCCACTTCCTTGTCCAAAGGATATTTTGTGAGAAAGCTTACTTGTACTATCTACAAGTCCCAAGTAACTGTTGATATCATGGATGTTTGAGTGGAGGAATGAACTTAATGGTTTTTTTTATTTTGATTTTGAATAGATAGGATGGAAATAATGGATGTGGGACTATCTAACCTTCTGTCTTTCCAACTGTTTTGGTTCAAATAATGATCTTATAAACAAATCTCTCTCAAATTTTTCTCTGTGTTCGAAGTATGGCATGTGATAAAACAACACTTGGACTAATTCATCAAGCATGGAATTATTTGACCTTCATGTCTATAACTTAGGTTGTGAAATTACAACACCCAATCCATAGTTCCCAAATTTTTACTTTGATTAATGTACCCTAAAATCAAAGCCAAATTGTTTGAAAACCTTTAAGGAAAAGATCCTTTCAAAGGGGTCAAAACCTAAGGCTTCTTTCACAAGTATGCACTAAATCAAAAGGTTTTTGGTTCAACCATCTCATTCAATGTTTTTTTTAATGTGTTATTTTTATTAAATCTAATCACAAAATTTGATGTCAAATTGTTTTGAATGTAATGGGTCAAGTTTAACATAAACCAGTAGTTACAACCTTAGGGGATATACACCTTTCTCTTAGGTAAGCTTGCCTCATGCTCTGAAGAGACGATTTTACGTGCAACTTATGGCACGGGCCTGTAGTCGGACATGGCAAGTAACTTATCAAAAGTAAATTTTGATGCACCACTTTCAGAGATTTTTTTTGGATAATAGGGTGGCTTCTAAAACAATTTGGTTCTTAGTGGTAACTATGAACACGAAAATTTCACACTCACCTGCTGGCCACTTAAGGATCTTTAACCATTGATGTTCCACTTAAGGCATGGGATTAGGTGTAGTTTGTTGTCAGCATGGCTTGAAGCTACTTTCTTATGATTTCATAACCTTTAATATGGCCTACCAGAAAATGTGCTTCGAGACCTTGCAATGAGTTCTCCAGCATCAGATGTATCTCAAGGAAAGGCCCCTCTTTAAGGTAAACTTAAAAATAAAGTGCAATGCTCAAAAATGTTCTTTCACTCACCCAATATCACCAAAAGGTGTGAGGGGAGAAGATAAAACACTTTAGCTTTTCCAATCACTGAATGCATAGTAAACAATCCATAGCAAATTGATTCATTTTAAAAACCTCGAGTGGTGTTATCCCCATAAATATGTGAATAACATAAAAAAATTGTTCTTTTTACTTTCTCCAATAGGAAGTATTCAAGATATCATTCAAAAATTGCAATGGTGCAATACAAAAGAAATAAATTGTTCATTTTAGGTTCCAAATTTCCGTGTTTCTAAGAAAATATTCCTTGTCTCTAATTGGTCAACAAATGAAAATCATGCATGTTTCAACAAATGGAAATAGTTTGCGCTCTTTTTATGCATGAAATTTAAAGTTCCTAAGTTAAGAAACATGAAATTAGTTCATTTTTAGATCCCAAAATTGAAGTGTTTTTTTTATTTTTGTTCTTTTTAAGAGAATGAAATTCAGATTCCTACATTAAGAAAATGGGAAATTGGTTCATTTTTAAAAACTAAATCACATGTGAGTTTGTGTTAGTTCATTTTAGAGCACCAAATTCAGATTCCTAAGTTAAGAAAGCAAGAATTTGTTCAATTTTAAACACTAAATCAACAGTGAGTTTGTGTTTGTTCATTTTAGAGCACCAAATTTATATTCCTAAGTTAATTAAATGTAAATCAAAAACTGGGACTGATCATCTTCCCTAGAAAAAACATGTTAATGTTACCTGAATCTTGTCTTGGATCTGTCAATACCTATCTACACATCCAAAAAAAAACAAAATTTAGTGGAAAACCCCATTACAATAGTGCGGGATCTGTGCATTTGTCTATCAGAACAACTGCTTAGAAAAAAAGATGCAAATGCATAGAAAAAATACAAGTGCTCAATTCCAAAAATAGATGCTCAAATTAGACAACAAAAGCTAACACTATAAAAAAGCAAGCGTCTAGGTTTTAGATAATAGAATCATTCCCATGACAATAGCATAGTTCTTAGACAATAGAGTAGTTTTCTCGACAGTCAAGTGCACAAATTTTTTGGGCAAGCATGTGAAAACTCTATCAAATGTGTTTTTAGGACCTGGAGCTTAAAAAATGACTCAAACAAACATTAGAGGGGACAAGTGTCCCATCGGGCATGCTAGAATGTGTGAGGGGGAGAACGTTAGATCAGAAGATGGATCGAAACATGCTAATCTAAGAATCTAAACTAAGATTAAACATATTAATCTAAGATCAAAACCTACACATACGAAATGAAACAAACTATTCTGACATGCATAAATGAATCTATGATTAAAGTATTGAATGTACATGAATAACATAGTCTTACCATCTCGTAGTGGAGTGTATTCACCTAATGTTGGGTTCTTCTTATCACCATGAATCCATAAAAGTTCGTGTGTAAAATCTTGATGAGTGACTTTTGTGTTTGGTTAATCAAAAAAATGGTGAAGCTCTATCAATGGTGTTCTTGACAACACTTCGTTGCTCAATGTATATTGATTCTTTGATCCTTATTTGTGAGGAAAGGGGTTTGTTATATAGAAAGTGAGATTTGAGATGGATGATCAATATTGTTTTGAAGAATATCCAGATCAACGGTCGGAGTGTGTTGAGAGGAATTAGACATGAGAAAATTATGCAAAGTTGATTGTACAATTTGGGTGATTGAGAAATAGATTGACTAGTCAGGGATGTGATGGATCAATTAAAAAAAATAAGTTGATCAATTAGGATTTTTATGGCTTAGTTAGGAATTATGATTGATTAGCTAACAAATTAGATTGTTCAGTTAACAATTTGGATTGATCAGTTAACAGATTGGATTGTTCAATTAAAAATTTGGATTGATTAGTTAATAGATTGGATTGCTTAGTCAACAATCAGGATTTGCTCAATCATAAAGTGAGCAAGGAATATGAATTAATTGATTTAATTAATTAATTCCTTTTTGGAGTTGAACGTGCAATCAATCTTGACTTTTGCAAACAAAGTTTCATTAGTTTGATTTGTTTTTTGATAATTGAATTGAATAGTTCGATTTAATTATTCAAAATTTGGAGGGAAAGTGTTGTAATTAAATTATTATTTAATAATTTAATCCACTTAGAGGAATAAGTTGATTTAGAGAGGTAATTAAATAATTGGTGTTATTTAATCAATCGGGATGAAATAAATTGAGATTAGGACTTTATTAAACAAACGTGGTTTATTTAATTGGTCAAAATGATGAAACGTGAATTAATCAAATAATGTTGTTTTATTTAATCAATAGAGGAATTAGGGTTTTCAATACACTATTAAATAAATAAAATTTATTTAATTTGTCTGAAATGATGAAAAATTGAATTAATTAAATAATGTTGTATTATTCAATTAATAGAGAAATTAGGATTTTAGATGTCATTTTAATGTGGTGTGATGTGGGACCATTGTGGTGTGACTCTGAGATGTTTCGAGACATTACAGGATGATTTTGAGATGATTCAAGATGACCCAAGACATTATAGTGTGATTTCGAGTTATTTTGGGATGGTTCCAAGATGTTCTGAGATTATTCGAGATGATTTGAGATATTACAGGGTGATTCTGAGCTATTTTGCGATGGTTCTGAGATGTTTCGATATGTTATGGGATGATTCTGAGTTATTCTGAGATGTTACGGGATGATTCTGAGATGTTACAGGTTAATTTTGAACTATTCAGAGATGCTAAAGGATGGTTCTGAGTCATTCTGAGATGTTATAGGATGATTCTGAGTCATTCCAAGATGTTATAGGACAATTCTAAGTTATTCTAAGATGTTTCAAGATGTTATAGGAAAATTCTGAGTCATTTCAAGATGTTACAACATGATTCTGAGTCATTCCAAGATGTTATGAAATGATGTTCAATATTGTTTGATGTTGTTTGAGGCTATTTTGATGTTGTTTGATGTTTTTCAGTGTTGTTTAATGTTGTTTGATGTTGTTTGATGTTTTTTATTTATTTTTAGGTGTGTGATAGGTGTCAAGTCACTTTTACATGTCTACAAAGATATACAACAATAGTTGAAGTATAACCTTCACGATTTTTGAAATAGACTTTATAAGTGATGTTGTAGGTGACATATCGTACTACAAGATCGACAATGGTATTTATTAGTAGAGCTTGGTGTTATTTGTCGACACCAATAAGTTTTTCCATATCTTTGTATTTCACTATTTTCTTCCCAAGGAGGTCACCAACACTGCACAAACTAGTAATAGCTTCAATTGCCTCCTTCGTGATCGGATAGGGTTTGTCCAAAATAATGTTGTCATTCTTGAATTGACTCAATAGGAACAAGATAGATTATTTATCTACAAACCAAGGAAATTCTCCCCATAAATCCATACCCAAAATATTTTTGTTCTGCAATTCATTTGTCTTCAACCCTAGTTCCATTTCCTTCATCTTCCAATGATCAAACTCTTCCAACTCAACTCCCTCAGCCTTAGCGGAATATCACCACTCGATCCTCTATCAAAAAATTTCATCATCACACTTATATTCTTCAAAATATTTCTTGATCAACGAAACTTCTTCCTTTTCCCCCTTTTTTGTAAACTAAGACAGATGATTTAGAAAACTTTCATCTTTTGTTCTTAATTATTCATAATGATTTCTGCATATTGCCTCAGAATCTCTCCAAATCACTTTAGGATTGCTTCAAGATTGCTTCAAATCATTCTTTAAATTCTTCAATTGCACAAGTGATCAAAAATGACTTGTGAATTTCACTTTATATACCATTACGCTTCCCTAATTCACATTAAATGTGTCAGGTTTCAAAAACCTCATAAAAACCCTTCTTCACTTCACAAAGAAACCCTAATTTTCTCCACAAATGAACATGCCTGCACATTTTATTTTGCATAACCTCTACCTATTAATTCCTTACAACATATCCTTGTTCCAACATCTAACACGTCATATATCCAGGGGGTTCAAACATTTTTTTGTTAATACTCCCCCTAAGACCATGCGAGGTATAATTCCTAGAGGAATTGTCTACACTAGATGAGGGCATCGACACATCAGTCGTCTCTGGCTCTTCTTTCTTCCTCCATATTTTGTTCATTTCTTTATTAACCTCATTCTTTTCAATTCTTTTCAATTCTTTTCAATTCTCTTCACTGGTTCATTCTTCTTTACTAGAGAAGAATACTTTGCCTTTTTACTTCTGCAAACTCTTGAAATATGTCCTAGTTTGTTGCAATTGTAGTAGACAACATTTGTCCAATTTGTTTGACCTCCACTAACCCTTGATCTGCACTGATTTTCTTTGTGTCCAAACTTGTTACATGTATAGCAGTACCTAGCAAAAGATTGACTCATTCTACCTCCATTAAACCTATTCATCATTACCCGACTAATCATCCTCAGCTGAGATTTGCATTCAATAGTTCTATGTCCAACTTTCTTGCATGAAAAACATTATTTGGAGAAGGAACCAAAAAATTGATTCATCCTAATTTTTCACTCAGTTTCCCTATGACCAAATTTATTACATGAAAATAAAACACCATTGAAAGATGGGTACCTTTGGGCATTTGGTTTTCCGATAGGAAATCTTCTAACAAAGTTTCTAGGATTCTTTGTATGTTTTCCTTTGCCTTGATTGTTTTGATTGTCCACTAAATTTGAGGTCTGCACATTCTTAGAGTTTTAACCAACTTCATTTCCTAAACCAACTTTATCTTTAGAAGGTCTCTACCCTGAAATCAATTCATCAAGCTTGCTAGAGCTTGTCTTGAAACTATCTTCATAGAGTTTTTTTTCTCCAGATCTTCTTTTCAGGTTCACCACCTCTTGTTCAAGCCTTGAGCATACATCATACTTTATTTGCACCAATGTATTCAGACAATCTTCAATTCTCTTTTTTTCCTCCACTTACACCTTCAATCCGGTAATCTCTTCATTTTCTTGTTTTAATTGCTCACTAACTTGTCTATGTCATTCTTTGAATTTATTCAATTGCACTTCCAATTTCTGAATGCATTCATTTTCCTCATAAATATTTTCTTCCAGATCTTTTTTTTCATTTTCAACCTTGTCAAGATCTTTAAGAGAAACCCAGAGCTCTTCTTTATCATCCATTTGTTCAATCTTCAAGATCTTCCTCAAGTTGTTAGGATTCTCCAGAGGAACCAAAGTTCTGATACCAATTGTTGAATACCCAAGATACTAAGAGGGGGGGGGGGTGGGGGGGTGAATCAGTATCTTCTTAAACTTATTGAACAAACACCATCCAATTTCTCCAATGCATATAACATTAAAGATGAGAAAAAGCATTAAGAGAGCACAACACATGAACAAGAGAATTTTTACGTGGAAAACCTAGAATGGGAAAAACCACGGTGAGGATTAACTCACAATATAATGTAGTTCCAAAACCAAATAAAAAAAGGCTCACTACTTACAAAGAGGACTCACTATCCAAGCAAGGAGGCTCACTACCTACAAAAGGATTACAATACAAAAGTAGCTTTACATCTAGAATGAACTGGTAAGAGTGCACCTAACAAGTGTTGATTCAGTTCCTTTGAAGCTCAATAAGCTCACTTAACGCACTTCATCATTTTTACACACTTCGCTTCACATTCACACCATACTTCACATTTGATTCATCCTTCACATCCACATCACTTCAACAATCTAAAAACAATCCAATATATATAGTTGATATATTCACAAGCATCAATTAGGTTGATCTAATTAGATGCAATATTTATTCACCAAAAAGCCTAACTGTCAGCTCCAAGTTAGTACAAAACTTCTCCAAAAATAATCCAAGTGTGTAGCATTCTACCACATGTTAGCTTGGACCAAAGATAGGTCAAACATATATCCGCAACAAAAATTAATCAATTACAATATTAGTTATTTATTAGGTTGGCCAGGGATAGACCTAATAACAAAATGCAATCAATAGAATAGTTCCAACTCATCATACAAGCACATGAGCACACAAGATTCTGAACATACAAGATTCCAACATCCAAAAACCATTTCCCAAAACTATAAGCAACGATGATCACTCAAGGAGGATTGCGGACCAAAATAACAGAGGATATTTTTTCATACCTGTTCAAAATACCAAACGAAAATACCAGAGGATGTAAACTAGTTCTTCATACTAGTTCAGAGTACCAGATTAAACTGACAATGCAATCAACATGGTGACATCAATGACAACACAAAGTCTACATAACTAGACGCTCTTCTTCATTCTTCCAGCAAGTTCATCTAACACCTTATTTTAAGACTATGTTGTAGCTATGTCATGCAAACTCCCATTTTTCACCCATAATCAATCAACTTTGGAGAACTTTGATTTTAGATTGTGTTGTAGATGACTATTAGGAACCTTTATTTTCTATCAACATTTTTGAACATTGATTTTCCATTGATTTAAAGTCGAGTTCAGTTAACACCTGATTTTAAGGCTACATTGCAGTTGTGTCAAGTGAACTCTCATTTTTCACCCATAATCAACCAAGTTTGGAGAAATTTTATTTTAGATTGTGTTTTGGATGACTATTATGAGAAACTTTTTCTATCATATTTTGTGAACGTTTATTTTCCATCGATTTATAGCTGAGTTTGGCTAATAGTTGATTTTAATGCTACCTTGCATATGTGTCATGCAAACTCCCATTTTTAACCCATAATCAACTAGGATTGGAGAGCTTTGATTTTAAATTGTGTCATAGATGACTATTAGGAACATTTATTTTCTATCATCTTTTGTGAACGTTTATTTTCCATCTATTGACAACTGAGTTCAACTAACACCTGATGTTAAGGCTACATTGTAGTTGTGTCATGTGAAGTCCCGTTTTTCACCCATCATCAACCAATTTTGGAGAACTTTGATTCCAAATTGTGTTGTAGATGACTCCTAGGAACCTCTATTTTCTATCAACTTTAGTGAAGTTGATTATCTATCGATTTACAATCATGTTTGACTAACACCTAATTTTATGGCTACGTTGCCACTATGACATGCAAACTCCCATTTTTCACCCATAATCAACCAAGTTTGGATAAATTTTATATTAGATTATGTTGTATATGACTACTAGGAAAATTTATTTTCTATCAGCTTTCATGAACATTGATTTTCAATCAATATAAAACCAAATTCGGCTAACACTTGATTTTAAAGTTACATTGCAACTTGTCATGCGAGCTCCCATTTTTCACCCATAATCAACCAATTTTGGAGAACTTTTATTTTAGATTGTGTTGTAGATGACTATTAGGAACCTTTATTTTGTAATGGCTTCCTTGAACGTTGATTTTTCATTGATTTACAACCGAGTTCAGCTAACACCTAATTTTAGGTCTATGTTGCAGCTGTGTCATGTGAACTCCCATTTTTCACCCTTAATCAACCATGTTAGGAGAACTTTTATTTTAGCTTATGTTGTAGATGACTATTAGGAACCTTTATTTTCTATTGGCTTTCGTGAACATTTATTTTCTATTGATTTAAAGCTGAGTTTAGCTAACACCTGATTTTAAGGCTACATTACAACTATGACATGCGAACTCCCATGTTTTACACATAATCAACCAAGTTTGGAGAACTTTGATTTTAGGTTTTTTGTAGATGACTATTAGGAACCTTTATTTACTATCGACTATCGTGAATGTTGATTTTCTATTGATTTACAATTGAGTTCATCTAACACCTGATTTTAAGGCTATGTTGTAGTTATGTCATGTGAAATCCCATTTTTCACTGATAATCAACCAATTTTGGAGAACTTTGATTTTAGATTGTGTTGTAGATGACTATTACAAACTTTTATTTTCTACCGACTTTCATGAATGGTGATTTTCCATCGATTTATAGTCGAGTTCAGCTAACACCTTATTTCAATTCTATGTTGCAGGTGTGTCAAGTGAACTCCCATTTTTCACCCATAATCAACCAATTTTGGAGAAGTTTCATTTTAGATTGTGTTGTAGATGATGGATAGGTGTCATTTTTGTCACAATTCCCTAATCATTTAATCTTTAATTGTCAACCCAAGAGTTTCTAAATTTTTATGTGGTAAGAGTTAGATAGGTTTTTGGGGGGGTTTTGTTGTTTGGTCCGCTCTATTGGGAGTGGTTCAGGGTTGTTCTGTCTTTGTCAGAAGTGACTCTACACTATTCTTCTAACCTCTTTCTTACTCAAACTTATCCTAAAAGCTTCCAAATGAAAAAATAATTCTAGAATAGAAAATTTATAGAGGTAAGTCATATTCCAAGTTGAATAAGATCATGAGGAATGGATGATTAAACTTAATCTACTTGCTTTTATGAAAAATAAGAATCTAATCAATAGAATTGAAATCTACTTATCTGCTTGTTCTTAATTCAAAATAAAACTACTATATTCCTTATACATCCAATATAGCAAGTAATAATCACTTCTTTGTGCATATTTCATTAAGGACATAACTACTTATCAATGATAAATTAACTATTTTATCTTCGAACTAATTAACTAGAAAGTGCACTAAATTGAAATATAAAGGATTCTAATTAATCAACATAGTAATGGAACAAAGATTACAAAAATGTAGTCCTGAATTTAAGATTTACTCTAATATTTATATTGATGAAATAATTCAAACTTAAAACAAGAATGAAGATGAAATACTAACTAATAGATCACCTTCCTTCAGAAGAGCAGGCCCTGCTCTGCCTCTAGAGGGATCTAACAAAAAAAATGGATCAACTTCTTTTTATTTTCATTGAATTTTCCCAAACAGGGGAAAAGTACAAAATGTTTAGCTAAGAATTGAGAAACGTAATCTAATTGAAATTAGAAAATAATACATTAACCTTCTAACTATCCTGAGACAAGATATATATATTGTATCTTATTTGAAAAGCGAAAAATCTAAATAACTCTAGACTATTAAAGACATTCAAGAGAACTTGGAGAATAATCATGAAAATATTGTAATCATATTCATTTGATGTCGAAAAGAACTCTAGAGCTGGAATGCATGTTTGGATGGAACTATTGTTTCGCTAACAAATCACTTTTTTGAAGCTATTGAGTCATAAAATATTAGCCACCAATTTCATTTGAATAGAAAAATAGTTAGTGCTTCATCTGATCAATAAATGCTCTTCCAGTCATGAGTTTAATATACACAATAATGGAAGAATTACAATATTAAATACCATTCAATCACTCTTTCAAAGAAAATAATCATTCATATAAAATAATTCAAATTCTAAGTTTCATGCATAATTAAGTTCATAAGTTAAGTCTATGAAAGATAACATCATCAATTTTTAAGCCAAAATGTAAAGTATCAAGTATCAAACTTATAAGATAAATGAGGTCTTTGCAATCCCTCATCATTGTCCCCCTCTTATTCTTAACCATGCCCTCATGGTTATAAATAGATTATATCAGGTATGCCTTTATTGAGAGTCTCAATCCATAATGCATAATCAAATACACCTCCCTTGTATCTTTCTATTGTTCTATGATTATTTGCAAACCCATGATTTTGTTCAAGTTTTTCATACCATGATTTTGATACCTCATCTGGGATCCTCTCTGGTGCATTGATCTTCAAAGTAGGCATGATGATGATGGGAATTTTGAACCTCATTCCAATTTATAATTCTTGTTGTTCTTTTATCAAACAGATGACATGTCTAACTCTATTCAAACTCCATCTAATATTATTAGGGATAATAGGTTCTCTTCTTCTCAATTGTTTAGGAATGGAGTTGTACCTTTTAATGCATGCTTCATGAGTTAATGGAGGCAATGTGTCTTTCAAATTTTGGAAATATGCAATACTTTTTAAGAAGTTAGAGACATAAATTGGCACAACATCATTAAGTTTGGAAACTGATCTAAATTTTGAAATGTAATCAGTTGCATCAGGTCTTTCTCCCCTCATGGACAAACCAAACCTTTTCTATGCCTCCTTATATTATCATATTCTTCTCTGTCATTCAACTTGATTTTGTAGCAAGGAGACAAATGATATAATTTGAATATCCCTAACATAAATATTAAGGAGAGAATCATTTATATCCCCCATAATAAAATAATGTTGATAAAACTCACACATTTGGTTTTGAGTGCTTGTGACTCTTGAAATAAGACTGAAGAAAATCATTATCTGTTCTAAAATCAATGGGCCTCTTTAATACAAATTCACTTAACTCCACTTTAAAAAAAAATACCTAAGAAACAAACAATACATTCCTAAGGGTTTTTTACTGGCTACCAGTGCAAATTCTATGTCAACTACTTTGGCCACCCTCTTTTCTGCTTCATCTCTCTCTTTGGTAACTTTTTCAATCTCATTCTAAAGTAGTATGTTGAATTGTTTATATTTCATATTTGTGAGGGAAAGATACCTCAGACTTGTTGAATTTTCTTGTGGCTTTTCCTCTGGTGGAGGTCAACCAAGTATTGTGTGTTCTGGTTTTTCTCTCTTAGGAGCCACTTGTTGCCTTTTACCTATCTCTTCCTTTAACTTTTGGTTTTCATCATCTTTTTGTGCACATTGTTAATTCACCTTTTCTAAGGTTTCTTTGACACTTTCTAGTTATGTGAGAAACTAGTTTGTATCCTGATATGCAATTATGAATTCAATCTCTCTAACTCTATTTCAAACCTTGAAACTTCTTCATTTTTCTATTTCAATTTCATTTCCAACAACATATTTTGTGCTTTATATTCCTTTATTTCCATTTCCAACTTGGAAAATCTAAGTACAAGTTGAAATTATATTTCTTCTTCTCCCCTTTGATTTAAATTATTATCTAGCTTCTCTTGTTGTTCCAAGGGTTGTTTTCGATCTCTATGAATAAATGTTTCCTTTGTTTGTTCCCTAAGCTAAGTTGAAGAACCAGTGGTGAAATTATGGATTTGGGCCTCATCAATAATTGGGACTATGATGAAACAACATTTTTTTCAAATATTGGAGATAAAGGCTACAAAACTTCTTTTTCACCTACAGTAGATGAGACAACAAAGGGTTCACCAGGAGGCCCTTGAGCAGTAATGTTATCTTCTTCTTGACAAGTAGGCTTTGGCAAATAAGTTTCTTTATCAAATTCCTCAATCTAAACTATAAGAGGAGATTTTTGAGCTTTTACTCCTATTTTCTCCTTTCTTCCTCTCTTTAACTTAGTTTTCTTCTCATGTTTTCCATGTTATTCATCTTATTTTCTCTTTTTCAGTTTTTCTTTCTTTTCAATCCCCTTTTCCCTTTTATTGCTTTCTCCTTCAATTTTATGCTCTTCTGAGGTTTTAATTTCTTTTACTATTCTTTTTCTTGAAGTTTTTGCTTCCTCAGAGTTATTTTTTTGAGGCATCCCTATATGTTTAGCTCTAAGTTTCTTTGAGCTTTTTTTTTTTTCTATTTTCAAAGTTTTGCTTATAGGGGTTTTTTTATTTTCCAGTATCCTCACCTTCAGTATGTATTAAGAACTATCTCCATCTCTCCTCACCATTTTATTTTTGCATAAAATGGTGTTTTACAATTAAATGCATTAATCCATGGTGTGTCATTCTACTTTCCTTTTCCTTACACTTCATTGCCATATCACTAATTTGGGGGAAAATGTAGGTAAATGGACTCTTACCTCTAGCTCAACCACCCCATGAAAAATATGAATTAGCAGTCAAAGAGCTGGTTCCAAAATTGCAGCAAACTGGCCTTTACAAGTAAAGAACTTCATCAAGCAGAGGATAATTGATTACTAGGGTTCCTGGAGGCTTCCTCTATCAATTCCCTTATTCCTCCCTTTGGAAAGCGGGCAAAGGCTCTGGCTCGATATGGAACATTTCCAAAAGTTCCTTTAAATTGTATTAATCCCGTCCCACAATTTCTCCTTCTACAGAGATTCTAGATAATGCACTAATGATAGTTGTAGACACCTCAATAGTTTCCCTTCTTACCATTGTGAAGTTTATGTGATTTTTTTTGAAAAATTCCTAAATTATATCCCACTCATAACATTCATACTTAAGAATGACATTTAACCAACCCACCTATTGCAACCACCTTCTGGTTTCACTGTCTAAAATAGCCTCCTTTGGCTCCACCATTCATTTGTAACCCATATTTATAGATTGATAACTTAAAAAATTCTAGAACAATTTTTGTTAGGAGATATACAGAAATGGCAATATGTAGAAATGATGATGAGGTTCCTTTTCTCATAAAATGAATATGAAATAACTCATCATTGCTTCTATACTTGGACATTAAATTTCCTTTATCCGCCATAATGTTCATTTACTCTAAAGTACACTTTGCATGCTTGAAACTTCTCGCTAGAAAAATCATTTTAAAATCTGCTGACGAAAGGTGGTGAAAGTACATTCATTGACCTTATTGTATAGATTGTTTTTTCCTTTAACCATTACTTCATAATCATTACTTGAAAACTGAGCAAGTAATGCCACCTCATATTTTAACTGATTAAAAAATTGCACTTGGCATTAAACATGACATGACCCCTATACCAACTTTATGACAAATAATTTAATGCATTTAAAATTTTGAAAATAAATACATCATATAAATGCCTACCTCTAGACGGTGTGAAATGACATCGATGTTGACAGATGGTATACTTTGACAGTGGAGCCAACTGGAACAATCTTCGCTATCTTAAAAAAGAATCAAAATCTGTTGATAAATGTAATGCTTTTACACTCTTATTCCTCTCAAAATAAGAGGGAAGCATGTTGGGCTCAACCCTTGTGGGAGCCCAATTTTCTCCACATGTTGTGATGTCAAACCATGAAAATCTAGAATATCAAATGAACCTATACCTACACAGTGAACAAACAAGTTAGAAAAACAATGAAGTTGAAATCTTCTAACGATGCTAATATTCTTCTGCTCCTAAATGTTTGTGAATTGTATCAACTATCGACTAGTCATTAACAACTCAGAGCTATTAGAAGTATTCCTCTTAAGATATTCTTTGAATATCGAGAACAACTGATCAGGAGTAATTAGGAGCCATCAAGAGCTGAATTAATTTGAATATTTAATCAAATATTTCATCAAGGAATTAATTTTCAATTTGATCAAGAGTCATCAGGATCTTTCTGGTTCTGCGAGGAGCCATCAGAATCTATCCAGATTTGTACCTACAATAAGATTAGAATTTTTTTTTTTGGAAGGTAAACTACCATTTTTGGTTTTCAATTTACCTTCTTTATTCATGGCTAACTGAAAGGTATTAAGGACAAGACATTTGACCTAAAGAAGAAAAATATCCCTTGGTAAAATGTTTTATCCTTGATTGGATTTCAGTTGTAAACTCTTCTTTTGATATTGGTTTATGATAAAGCCTAAGCCTTTATCCATTTACTAGGAATGTATTCCTTTCTCCATCAATAGGTGTTAATTGGATAGCTCCATTATCAAAAATTGTTTAATCTCATATGGTCCAAGCCATCTAGTATGAAAACTCCCTTTGAATTCTTGAAACCATGAATCAAACAATAATTCCCAATCTCCTATAGTAAATTGTTCGATGTAGATATTCTTGTCATGCCACTGTTTCCTTTGATTTTGAATGATCTTCGTTTGATGCAAGGCTTTCATCCTCCTTTCATCTAACCTATTCAACTACAACACTCTATTTTTTGTGCTTCAGTCAGGTTTATACCCACATTTAAAGCTATTCTAAGTGTTTCAAGTTCAAATTCTATAGGAAGAATAATCATCTTCCCATAAACTAACTCATATGGAGAAAAATATATGGTTGTTTTCCAAGTTGTGTTATATTCCGAAACAACTTTTGTCAATCTATCAAACCAATCACTCTTTCAAGATGAAACTGTCTTTGTGAGTATATTCTTTAGTTCTCTATTAATCACCTCCACCTACCCATTCTCTTGAGGATAGTATGGTGATGACTTTGTATGCTCAACTTGATATCTATGAAGAAATTCTTGAAGCATTTCAGACATAAATTATGGTCCTTGATCTAATACAAGTGTTGTAGGCACCCCATACCACTATAGAATTTTTTTGTCTAAGAAATATGCGACTCTTTCTTCTTTAGCAGTTGGTAATGCCTTGGCCTCTACCCATTTAGTGACAATTGATACACACAAGGATGTAATGAATTCCTTTTGATGGTGGATCTATGGGACCAACAAAGTCAATTCCCCATTTCTCCAATGGCTCCAAGGAAACTTGTGTTTGAAGCAATATTTTTGTAGAATGTGTAGGCCTCCTGCTTCTGTGACACTAATCACAATGCCTGATGTAGCGAGTTGCATCCTTAGTCATTTTGGCTAGAAATAGCCTGCTCCCATAATATTATGTACTGTTTTCACTATGGAATAATGCCCTACACCTGATTCATCGTGACATGCCTTTAAGATATCATAAACATCTATTTCTTGTACACATCTTCTCATTACATCATTTTAAGGCTATATTCCAATTGTGTCATGCGAACTCTAATTTTTCACCCACAATCAACCAAGTTTGAAGAAATTTGATTTAGATTGTATTGTAGGTGACTATTAGGAACCTTTATTTTCTATCAGCTTTTGTGAACATTGATTTTCCATCGATTTACAGCCGAGTTCAGCTAACACTTGATTTTAATGCTACTTTTGAGCTGTGTCATATGAACTCCCACATTTCACCCATAATCAACCAAGTTTGGAGAACTTTGATTTTAGATTGTGTTATAGATGACTATTAGGAACCTTTATTTTCTATCGACTTTTATGAATGCTAATTTTCCTTCAATTTATAGTTGAGACCAGCTAACACATAATTTCAAGGCTACATTCCAACCATCTAATGAAAAATCCCATTTTTCAACCATAATCAACCAAGTTTGGAGAACTTTGATTTTAGATTGTGTTGTAGATGACTATTAGGAACCTTTATTTTCTATCGGATTTGTGAACATTGATTTTCCATTGAGTTACAGTCAAGTTTGGCTAACACCTAATTTTAAGGCTACGTTGTAGTTGTATCATGCGAACTCAAATTTTTCACCCATAATAAACCAAGTTTGAAGAACTTTGATTTTAGATTGTGTTGTAGATGACTATTGGGAACCTTTATTTCTATCGCCTTTCATGAGCATTGATGTTACATCGATTTATAGTTGAGTTCAGCTAATAGCCGATTTTAAGGCTACATTGTAGTTCTGTCATACAAACTCCCATTTTTCACCCATAATCAACAAATTTTTGAGATGTTTGATTTTATATTGTGTTGTAGATGAATATTAGAAACCTTTATTTCCTATCAAATTTTGTGATCTTTGATTTTCCATCGATAGCCGAGTTTAGGTAACACCTCCTTTTAAGGCTATGTTGCAGCTGTGTCATGCGAACTCCCACTTTTCAACCATAATCAACCAAGTTTAGAGAATTTTGATTTTATATTGTGTTGAAGCT
Source organism: Sequoiadendron giganteum (assembly GCA_007115665.2). Classification (NCBI taxonomy): domain Eukaryota; kingdom Viridiplantae; phylum Streptophyta; class Pinopsida; order Cupressales; family Cupressaceae; genus Sequoiadendron; species Sequoiadendron giganteum. The sequence continues at coordinate 325,276,118 of CM021105.1, forward strand.
AACTATTAGGGACCTTTTTTTATCGACATTCGTGAACATTGATTTTCCATTGATTAAAAGTCGAGTTTGGCTAACACCTGATTTTAAGGCTACATTCCAACTGTGTAATGTGAACTCCCATTTTTCATGCATAATCAACCAAGTTTGGAGAAATTTGGTTTTAGACTGTGTTGTAGATGACTATTAGGAACCCTTTTTTTATCAGCTTTAATGAACACTAATTTTCCATCGATTTACAGTTGAGTTCAGCTAACACCTAATTTAAAGGCTAAGTTGTAGCCATGACATGTGAACTCCCATTTTTCACCCATAATCAATCAAGTTTGGAGAACTTTTATTTTAGATTGCATTGTAGATGACTATTAGGAACCTTTATTTTCTAACAGCTTTTGTGAACGTTGATTTTCTGTCGATTTCTAGCCGAGTTTGGCTAACACCTGATTTTAAGGCTACATTCTAGCTATGTCATGCGAACTCCCATTTTTCACCTATGATCAACCAATTTTGGGTAAATTTTATTTTATATTTTGTTTTAGATGACTATTAGGGACCTTCATTTTCTATTGACTCTCATGAATGTTGATTTTCCATTGGATAACAATTGAGTTCAGCTAACACCTGATTTTAAGGCTATATTGCAATTGTGTCATGTGAACTCCCATTTTTCACCCATAATCAATAAAGTTTGTAGAACTTTGATTTTAGATTGTGTTCTAGATGACTATTAGGAACCTTTATTTTCTATCGGCTTATGTGAACTTTATTTTTCTATCGATCTATAGCTGCGTTTGGCTAACACTTGATTTAAGGCTATGTTACAACTATGTAATGTGAAATCCCATTTTTCATCGTAATTAACCAATTTTGAAGAGCTTTTATTTTAGATTATGTTGTAGATGACTATTAGGAACCTTTATTTTCTATCAACTTTCATGAACATTGATTTTCCATCAATTTACAATCAAGTTTGGCTAACACTTGATTTCAAGGCTATGTTGAAGTTGTGTCATGCGAACTCCCATTTTTCACCATTAATCAACCAAGTTTGGAGAACTTTGTTGTTATATTATATTTTATATTACTATTAGGAACCTTTGTTTTCTATCGCCTTTCATGAACATTGATTTTCCATTGATTTAGAGCCGAGTTCTTCCAACACCCGATTTTAAGGCAATGTTACAGTTGTGTCATGCGATCTCCCATTTTTCACCCAAAATCAACCAAGTTTGGATAACTTTGATTTTAGATTGTGTTCTAGATGACTATTAGTAACCTTTATTTTCTATCGGCTTTCTCGAACGTTGATTTTTCATCAATTTACATCCGAGTTTTGCTAACACCTAATTTAAGGCTACATTGTTGCTGAGTCATGTGAAATCCCTTTTTTCACCCATAATCAATCCAATTTAAAGAATTTTGATTTTATATTGTGTTAGATGAATATTGGGTACCTTTATTTTCTATCAGCTTTTGTGAACATTGATTTTCCATTGATTTACAATCGAGTTCAGCTAACACCTGATTTTAAGGCTAGACTCTAGTTGTGTCATGCAAACTCCCATTTTCACCCATAATCAACTAGTTTTGGAGAAATTTGATTTTATATTATGTTATAAATGACAATTAGGAACCTTTATTTTCAATTAGCTTTTGTGAACGTTGATTTTCTATTGATTTACAAACAAGTTCAGCAAACACCAAATTTTAAGGCTATGTTACAGCTGTGTCATGTGAATTCCCATCTTCACCCATAATTAATCAAGTTTGGAGAACTTTTATTTTAGATTCTATCATAGATCACTATTGGGAACCTTTATTTTCTATCGACTTTCATGAACATTTGTTTTCCTTCAATTTACAGTCAAGTTCGACTAATACCTAATTTCAAGGCCACATTGTAGCTGTGTCATGCAAACTCCCATTGTTCATCCATAATCAACCAAGTTTGGAGAACTTTGATTTTATATTTTGTTGTAGATGATAATTAGGAATCTTTATTTTCTATCAACTTTAGTGAAAACTGATTTTTCATTAATTTATAGTTGAGTTCAGCTAACACCCAATTTTAAGGCTATCTTGTAGCTGTGTCATACGTACTCCCATTTTTCACCCATAGTATAACATGTTTGGAGAACTTTGACTTTAGATTGTGTTGTAGATGACTACTAGGAACCTTTATTTTCTATTGCCTTTCATGAATGTTGATTTTACATTGATTTATAGCCGAGTTCAACTAACAATTGATTTGAAGGCTACATTATAGCTATGTCATATGAACTCCCATTTTTCACCCATAATCAACCAAGTTTGGAGATCTTTGATTTTAGATTGTGTCATAGATGACTATTAGGAACCTTTATATTCTATCAGCTCTTGTAATATTTGATTTTCTATCGATTTATAGTTGAGTTTAGGTAACACTTGATTTTAAAGCTATGTTGCAACTATGTCATGAGAACTCCCATTCTTCACCCATAATCAACCAAGTTTTGAGAGATTTGAATTTATATTGTGTTGTAGATTGTTGTGCATATTTTGCACACACGCCCCGCCGTAGGTAGGGACCCTCTTTTTTCGCTCCCGAAGGGCTTCTTTGCTCCCATCTCGTTTTGCATGCCCCTCATTTTGCTATCCTAGTTGGTCAATGTGCCCTTCAAAGTCTTATTTTTTGCTAACCATATTTTGCCCCTAAAATAAAAAATTGCTAAGTCTTGGGTTTTCGGGCTTCGCCTCCCCGCTCGTTCGATTCACTTTTTCCTTCATTTTTGTCTTTGGGGATATATTTCCTATGAATTCATGATGTTTTGTGGTGCCCAAGTGAACTGAAAAGGTTTCATTAAGTTTTAGGAAGTTGCAAAAGTTTCAAAAAGCATTCCTGCAACAACATTTCCAAAATGGCATTCTGACCTCTTATCTCTGGAACGTCCAAGCGAACCTCCGATTTGAAAACGAACTTTGACCCAGATGGTAAAATTGGATCTTATCCTCCCTTGACCTTTCAAATTTCAAATTTGCAGCTGGGATACCATCCAGAGTTCCATGCTCTGTCAGTCATTTTTAAAACAACATTTCCAGAACGACATTCCGGCCTCTTGTCTCCGGAACATCCAAGCGCTCCTCCGATTTGAAAACGGACTTCAACCCAAATGGTAAAATTGAATCTTATCCTCCATGGACCTTTCAAATTTTGAAGTTTCAACTAGGTGGTACCATCCGGGTCGCCATGCTCTATTCGCCGTTTTCAAAACAACATTCCTAAAATAGCATTTCGGCCTCTCATTTTCGGTTTCAAGAAGCCTACCATGGGTCCGTCGACAGAACCATTTGATCCAATGAGGAATGCTGAAATTCCATCAGGAAGAAGGTAGCTTTCAGTCAATTTTAGCTACAGTAAAAGGGAAATCAGCTAGAAGACAAAACTGCTACAGTGACTGGCCACTACAAGACAAAATAGGAAAAAGACAACAAATGTATTTTAAATTGCTGAATATTGTGGGGTAGGTGAAGCCCTAATGTAATTGAATCTGAGCCACACAATATAACTCAATCATAGCCATTCATTTGGGCTTTGGAAAACTATAAATAGGGGTCTTCCCCTCATTTGTAAGGGTTGGAGAGCTGATGTAAAAACATTTTATAGCAATAGAAAGTAGCATTGCATGATCTATGGGTGTTACCTTTTGAGTTTTCTCATTATGTGTGCATTGTTCTACCTTCCAAGTTAGTTTTAGTTGTTAGTTTCTTGAATGGAAGTGGTGATGGTGTTTTCTGTTATAGTATTTCATGAGCTTTTAGCCCATACTTTTGGCACTTGTTGATGACAAGCTGCTGTGCAAAGTTAGCCCGGGCTTCTTTATTTGATTGCTACAACTTAGTTCACTTGCATGTTCATGATGTGTGTATCTACAGTCCTTAGAAGATTGTACTAGTTTTGTGTAACTGTAGGATCCTCTTGGCCAAGCAAAACCCAGTTTAGGGAGTTTGTCTACTATAGCAGCCTCCATGATCATTGTTCATTTGTAGTTTCAGATCCAAGAACCTTCTCTCTTCCTTGACTTTTTTCCCTTTTTTTTAATAAGTAACCTTAGGAAAGGTTCATTGCACATTATAAAGCTAAATCCAATGATCAAATGGAGTTGAAGACTGCTATTTGAACCTGCAACAAACACACAACAACTCTCCCATCTTAAAATTCCATTTGTTAGCCTAGACCAATTCTTTGCTAGCCTAGAGACGAGTTGGTCATATCTTTCCACTACTGGGTCCTCATCATCACTTGCAAAAGAAGCTTGATGGTAGACAACTGTGGTGAGTGGTTGTTCCCACTCCTCCAAACTTTCATTTTCATATTCTCGATCACTATCATTTATGGAGGAGAGGTCTTCTAGTCTGATTTTGGTTATGCCTTCATCATTATTTTTTGTTGTCCCAAGGCTGTCAACCTATTCCTCTTGCTGATTTTCAGCATCTTCATTGGCTGCCCCAGCATATACTGCTGCAAACTTCATTGATTCATCCTCAACTGCCAATGGCTCCTCTTCCTAAGTGGAGGACTGCCTCTTATTGGTGAAGGAGAGGATTTCCAACTCCATTCTTAGTGAACCTTCACCAAATATTTTTTCTATCCCCAGAAAATCAACTTCTCCTTCTTGATTTTTAGCTTTAGGGTTTGTTGTCCTAGCACTAGTTTGTGGCAGATTTCCTAGTTTATCTTGAAGGTTTTGTCCTCTATATGCTGATAGCTTTTCTGCCTCATGGGATGGATCATTCTCCTTGACAGTTGGCTGCTCCAACTTGTTCAAATTTCCTTTGACTTGGGTGATGATTCTTGCACATGAAGGACGGGTAAATTCTAAATGAGGTGCATTGTGAAATCTGCACCAACTTGAAATTAGTGCTTCCTCCAATCTTGGTCCGTCTTTTCTGTCCAAACACTCTTGGAACAACTCTTCAAATGCCTTGGCTACCATGGTTATCAATTCTTCCTCTGGGTCTGCAAGGGCCAAAGGCTGATAGATTTCCCAAAAGGAAATTTCTACCTATAAGACTCTTTCAATTCTACTCAAGAAGGTTAGACACTCCAATTCATTATTCCTGCAAGTGCAATGGATCCTACATTTATCTACCAAAGCAAATTGCTGCAATGGTCTCTTCAATAACCTATTTAAATTTGCATGTAGCTAAGCGATGTTGATTTGCACATGCTACTCCATTTCAACTCAGCTTCTTTTTGCCTTCAAACTTTTTTGATTTTATGTTTCAACATTAAAAGAGATCTCTCTATCTCATATTTCTTCTTTGAAAGTGCTCTTATCAACATCCAACATTCAACTTTGTAGCCTTAACATGTCAAGCCCTCCTTCTAGTGCCAGTTCTGTTGATGGTGTTTTTATGCACTTCTCAACACAGGTAATGCATAGGTGCATCACCTCTCTTGAAAGAAAATCTTCCACAATCAAATTGTAGAACACTATCCCAAGGTCTCTTGGATGTCAGGTCTTGACAGTGCTTGGAATATCTCAGTTGATTTATGTGATTTGTTGGAATCACAAGGTGGACTTACGGATGAGTCACAAAGTGGGAAATTCATGGAAAAATTAAGCTATAACTAAATTCACTCTTAATATAGAATTCAAAATTGAAAATTAGTTGAAAAGAGAGTCTACTTTACACTTGCAAGAAAATAAATATTAATCTAGAAATAGCAACAGTAATTTCCATGAATAAATTCCAAATAAGCTTTAGTTTAATCTTCCCATCATTCATCATTATTACTTCCATTAAAACCACATGCATTTGAAAATAGTTATTAAGTCCAATTCCTATGAACAAAAATTAAATCTACAGTAAACAAATGAATGTTAATCTATAGTGAAGCACAATGAACTAATCTATGAGTATAAGTAAATGCAGTTACTAACAATGATTAAACAAAGATCAAGTTTTTTAACTTTCCAATTGATACAAACAAAAAAAAAATTAACTAAATCAAAAGAACACAACACAAGGTAACCTCCTTCAATTGAGTGGGCCATGCTCTTCCTTTGGTGGGACCTTTAACACCAAGATTCGAATTAACTCCTTATTTGTATTCAAATTGGTCCAAACAGGCAAGTGTAAAAAAAGTATGTAGTATAGCAATATAATATCCAACTAACAATTATCTCCCTCTAGACTAAATCTAACGATGGATATTTATAGGAATATCCCTTATTTGAATTCAAAATTATGGCACTACCTGTCAAGATACAAAGCGAAAAACTAAAACTAAAATAGAACTAAAAGTATCAGAGAGAATTCTGCCTCATAATAGCTGGAACAAGGAGTTTCCAAACTGACTAAGGAATTCAATTCAAAATCATGGTGAATCAGTATCCAGTTGGAGTGATTAGGAGCATAATTGACTCCACGTTGTTAAACATAAAGTTTAACAAACACACCTCATGAAGTAAGCATTCAATCACCTGAACGAAATCTTCAAAAATAGGATGCTAATATGACATCAAATATTTCAAATTGCATAGTCATTCCAACATTAGTATCATTAAAAGCAACACATTTAATGCAAAATATTATTTCTACCTAATTAGTTAAATATAAGATAAAACAAGCAAACATATAAGCATATAATCTACCGTCGGCATAGTTAATTAATAATATAATAAAGTCTTTGAGAACATAAAATGATCAATTAAAGTGCCATTTTGAGAACTCATCATTCTCCCAATATTGATGTCAACCATGTCTGGATATTTATAGGAATATCCCTTATTTGAATTAAAAATCATGACGCTAACCACCAAGATACAAAGTGGCAAACTAAAAATAAAATAGAACTAAAAGTATAAGAGAGAATTTTGCCTCATAATAGTTGGAACAAGGAGTTTCCAAACTGACTAAGGAAGTCAATTCAAAATCATGGTGAATCATTATCTAGCTAGAGCGTTCAAGAGAGTAATTGACTCCACATTGTTAAACAAAATTTTTAACAAACACACCTCATGAAGTAGGCATTCAATCATCTGAACAAAATCCTCAAAAATACGATGCTAATATGACAACAAAGATTTCAAATTGCATAGTCATTCCAACATTAACATCATTAAAACCAACACATTCAATGCAAAATATTATTTCTAATATATCCCCTAATTAGTCAAATATAAGATAAAACAAGCAAACATATAAGCATATAATCTACTGCCAACATAGTTAATTAATAATATAATAAATTCTTTGAGAACATAAAATGATCAATGCAAGTTTCATTTTGAGAACTCATCATTCTCCCCCTCTTGCTATCAACCATGTCCTCATGGTTGAAGATCTAGAAAATTCATGTTTTTCCTCACCATCCAAGTAACTAAGTCAATCAAATCAACATCCTACAACATATATTCCAGGTAGGTCCTAGGATGATCATAAAATTTTAATACAGGGCCTTAAATCACCTTACCAACTCAAATGAAACACAATTAGACCACCCTTAAAGCCTTGAAACCTCAGCTCTTCAAATTTTCAATTTTCAAGCTTACTTGCCTTGTAGGTCTCCTCAAGTGCGACAATCAAAATAAATTTTGGTTATAAAATGATCTCAAGGTTTTATACAAATTTTTTGATACCCTTTTCAACCTTACAAAACATATTTCAAACTTGATATAGGTCGCTTTGGACCAACCTTCTCAAATCAAGGCTCTTAAGTTGTTTCAAAGGGCAATTAGCCCTGTTTTCCAAAGCAAGTACCTCCAAATATTGTCACCAGCCTCTATTTACTAAAAAAAGTCTTTATTTATGATTCCAAACCACCAATTTCACAACCCTTATGGATTGAAAAGCTCATTTGATCGCCTTACTTTCAAACCTTCACTCTAGGCCTTCAAAACTAGGTTTTTAGGGTGCCTTATTGAAAATCACCCTTCCCCAACTCTCCAGACTTTTCCACCTGCTTAGAATTTTTTTTTTATACCTGAAAATACTCAAAATATCATAAAACAATGCTTCCCACAATGATTTATTTCTTTTCCATACTCTAGCCTCTCAATTTTGCTCGAAAACCACCCTTTTCACATCTAGGACATCAACCCAATCTCACAAACACACACACCCAGGCTTATAAAACATTATGAAACTCATAATATTCCTAGAAGGGTCATTCTTCTAAGCCACAAGATTACATAGTAGGTGGAATGCCCATTTTCACATTTTAACCCCTCAAAACACAAGTTTAACTGTCAAAATGAGTAGTTTCAAAAAAATGGATGGTTCTCTCTCAATACTTAATGAAATTACCTCAGACTTGAAGAAATAATTCTTAACTTACCCCTCTACATGAATCCAATAGCTTTCAGGTAAATAAAATTCTCTACAGGCCGTACAAAACAAGAGAATTTCTAAAAAAATAGTGAAAACTGTGAAAAACGTGGAACAAAAGCGTTATTGAGTTTCCAATTTGAAAATTTTACAAAGAGATTCTTTTTGCAATTTCTAAAATTCTATTTAAACTTGAACCAAGCCATTAAACTGATGGCAACCACCTTTTAACCTCCTAACTTCCCATGTGACTCTTCATCTCCCAATTTTCCCATTTTTACAATTTTTACATATTTTGATATCTAGGTCACAAAACCACCAATTACATATTAAAATGGTCTAAATAGACCTTATTTAGCATCATTGACTCAAAACACAACAAAATCCTATAACCTAATTGGCATCATCTTTAATTGACAAGCATTATTTAGTGGTGCTCCTACACCATACACCCCAACATGAAATTTTTCCAAGTCCCTTGGAAAGAAGCTTGCAAATTGTCCTCCATTGTTCTTCATTTTCCTTTGACCTTCATGCTTGCCTTCAAAAGGTACATTTTCCATTCATTCCTCACTGCCTTTATATTTTTTGTTAATGTCTTTACTTTCACTCTGCCCCTTTTTTTTATTCTACTATGTGGGGTGTTCTCCATCTTTCCCTTCATCACACTCTATTATTACTTCTTCCTTTACATCTGCACACAGGCTTTTACCAACTGTCATCATCTTCCTCTATTCTTCATACTTAGTATGCTTAATTTTATCATTCTTTTCTTTTTCAGCCTTACAAAAGTCTATCCTAGTGCATTTAGTGGTCTCTTTCAGACCCGGACATACCATTTCCACTGTCCAAACAACATCACAATCCATTGTCCTCTTAATCATTGCCTTACCAATCTTTGTCCTAACAACCTTCAACTGACTGCTCACCCTTTTGACTACTGCTACATGACACATAAATTTCCCAATTAATACTGCATCACTTTCCAAAGGCTTTCCACCCTTATACTGCTCTATATCAGACTAAGACACATTCCCCTTCACTTTCTTTTTCCACACAAAACCATTCTTCCTCTTCTCTATCTACAAATAACTTGCACTCTTCCTACCCACTGTCATAACAATATTAGGCCTTGCACTGGCCACCAAACTCAAGCTCTTATCTTCAACAACATTCACAAACTCCTTTTTACCCACCATAATCACCTTTGTTGCACTTGTCTTCTTTCCATCTTCTTCTAGCAATGGTAATAAGGTGAATGAATTCCCTTCATGCTCTATCTTGTAAGTATTAGCCCATCCATCATATACAACATATTTTTCAAATTACCAAGGCCGCCCAAGCAACAAATGGCAACATTGCATTGGCAAAAACATCACAAAGCACTCTATCCTTATATCCTTCAATTTGAAATTTAACTAAAGCCTGCTCATTAACTAGGAGTGACTGATCATCATTTAGCCATGACACCTTGTAGGGTGTTTCATGAGGAACTTTCACTAAATTCAACTTATCTACCATTTCTTTTGATACAATATTGTCAGTGGAGCCTGAATCAATGACTAACTTGCATACCTTTCCTTTTCTCTTGCAGGTGGTCTTGAAGAGACTTCTCCTTTGCAATGGTTCTTTCTCCTTGGAGGCCTTCAAAAAAATTCTTTGCAGCATCAAAGCTTCTCCAATATTAGGTTTTGCAACAAATTTTGAAGAACTAACACTTTCCTCTTCATCCTCTTGGACAAGTTGAACTCTCTTGTAACCTTTTCTCTCACTTCGACTTGTAGCAGCTCCAAACTTATCAGGACATTTTTAGAATGGATGTCCAAACTCCCCACATTTATAATACTTTACTGCAAACTCATTATAATCTCTTCCTCTAAATTTGGTTCTTCCACCTCTCCATCCACCTCTAGACTCACCCACTTCTTCTTTCCCTTTACCAACATATTCTTGACCTTCCTTGAATTGTTTTGGTGTTGAAAAGGTACCTATGCCCCTAGAAGTACTACCTCTAATTCTTGTTGCCTTCTCTTGTCTCCTCTTGAGTTTCTCTTCTACTCTTATTGCCATTTGAAAACATTGTTCCACATATTTTGGTTCCAACAAATTGATTTCATCTTAAATGTTATATCTTAGGCCATTAAGATATTTGTCTACTCTTTCTTCCTCATCCTCATGTTTTGTTCTTATACTTAGCCTATAGAATTCCTTGGTGTATGCTTGCACATCTTGTTCTTTTTGCCTAAGATTTTGTAATCTTTTAAGTAATTGAACATTATAATCACAAGGAAGGAACTTACCTTTCAGTTTTTTCTTCATTCTCTCCCATGAAGTGATCTTGTTCTTTCATTTTCTCTGCCTTTCATCTTGCACAAAATTCCACCATAGCAAAGCATGTCCTTTCAATTTAATTTTGGCCTTCTTTACTTTGTGTTCTTCATCTATCTCTTCACTATCAAAGTAATTCTCCATGGCTCCTATCCAATCCAAGAGCTCTTCACCATATAACTTACCCCCATACATAGGAACATCGATTTTTTCATATCCATCTTTCTTCACAGCCTTCAAAAGCTTCATCATTCTCACTTCATTTGGATCCATCTCTTCTTCTTCTTCATTATTAGCTTCTTCCTCTATATCACTATCTTCCATGGTGACCTCAAATTTGGATTTTAATGTTGTAATCTCCTTCTTCAAGGCTTATATTTCTTTTGACTACCTCTCAACCTTTCTTGCAACTGTATTTTTCTTTGGAGGCATTTTGACAGTATTGCCTCTTCACCTTCCAATCACAAACTGCAACTTTCTTTGACAAAGATCTGGTATCTTTGCTCTGATACCAAATGATTAAATTCAAGGCCTTAAATCACCATACCAACTCAAATGAAACACAATCAGACCACCCTTAAATCCTTGAAACCTCAACTCTTCAAATTTTTAATTTTCAAGCTTACTTACCTGGTAGGTCTCCTCAAGTGGGATAGTCAAAATAAATTTTGATTCTAAATTTATCTCAAGGTTTTATCCACATTTTTGGATACCCTTTTCAACCTTACAAAACATATTTCAAATGTGATATAGGTCACTTTGGACCAACCTTCTCAAATCAGGGCTCTTACCCTGTTTCAAGGGGCAATTAGCCCTATTTTCCAAAGAAAGTACCTCCAAATCTTGTCACCAACCTCTCTTTACTAAAAAAATTCTTTAATTAAGATTCCAAACCACCAATTTCACAACCCTTATGGATTTAAAATCTCATTTTATTGCCTTACTTTCAAACCTTCACTCTAGGCCTTCAAAACTAGGTTTTTAGGGTGCCTTATTGAAAATCACCCTTCCCCAACTCTCTAGAATTTTCCACCTGCTCAAAAATGTTGTTTTATACCTGAAAATGCTCAAAATATCATAAAACAATGCTTCCCACAATGATTTCTTGCTTTTCCATACTCTAGCCTCTCAATTTTGCTCCAAAACCACCCTTTTCACATCTAGGGCATCAACCCAATCTCACAAAAACAAACCTCCGGGCTTCTAAAACATTATGAAACTAATAATATGCCTAGAAGTGTCATTCCACCAAGCCACAAGATTACACAATAGGTGGAATGCTCATTTGCACATTTTAACCCCTCAAAACACAAATTCAACTGTCAAAATGAGCAGTTTCAATTAAATGGATGGTTCTCTCTCAATACTTAATGAAATTACCTCATACTTGAACCAAATAACTCTTAACTTACCCCTCTACATGAATCCAATATATTTCAAGTAAATAATTTTTTGTATGGGTCGTACAGAACAAGAGAAGTTCTAAAAAAATAGTAAAAACTGTGAAAAATGTGGAACAAACATGTTATTGAGTTTCCAATTTGAAAAGTTTACAAAGAGATGATTTTTGAAATGTCTAAAATTCTATTTAAACTTAAACCAAGTCATTCAACTGATGGAAACCACTTTTTAACCTCCTAACTTCCCATGTGACTTCATCTCCCAATTTTCCCATTTTTACAATTTTTACATATTTTGATATCTAGGACACAAAACCACCAATTAGATATTGAAATGGTCTAAATAGACCTTATTTAGCATCATTCAATCAAAACACAACAAAATACTATAACCTACTTTGTATCATCTTTAATTGACAAGCATTATTTAATTGTGCCTCCTGCAACACATACCCATTCAATTTCAATTTCTTCAATTCATTCTCTCAAATTCTCCCTTATGAACTATGGTGATGCATCAAATGTAGGTGAAGGAATTATGATCAAAGGTGGTCTAAATCTCATCCCAATCCAATTTTCTTGTTGTTCTTCAATGACATCTATCAAATTTCTCACCCTATTGAGACTTCAGGTAATGTCTCTTAGTGAGATGGGTTCTCTTCTTCTTAATGATGCTGGAATACTACGAAACCTATCTCTTGCTATAGTTAAAGCTCTCTATGGAAGGTGATCCTAAATATTTTTGAAAACATGAATGATTTCAGACATATTCCTCCTATAAATTGGTGCTACATTCTTTGATATTGTAGAATACTTGAACGTGGCTCTGAAAGCCCTTAACTAGGGGTCTCATCTCTCATGGGCATACCCTGCTTCATCTGTGCATCTTTTTATTGAGATACCTAGTTTCCCATTCAACTTGATTCTACAACAATGATATAAAAGACCTAATTTGTAACTCTCCTATAAAAAACTTTAGAAAAGATTGAGGAAAATTACCAAGGAGAAAACCATGTTGAAAATATTCACACATTTGGTTCTGAATAGTTGGATGACTACTATAAAAGTCTTTAAGAAATTCACTATCATCATCATAATCAGATTTTCTCTTTAGAACTAGTTGATCGATTTTCCATTGGAGAAATATTTCTCTCAAAAATAATGCAGATAACCCTAATGGTTTTCTCATTGACAATATTGCAGAAGATAGTTCTACAACTTGTTGAAATATTTCATTCACTTCATCTCTTTCTTTCTCTAACTGTTGATTCTAACTTCTCAACTGATTATTTTCTTGTTTAAATTTTAATGTTGTTAGAGAAAGGTATCTTTTTGGAGAAGATGATGTGGAAGCCTCATGAGAATGTAACTTACTCAATTGTTGTCTTAAATTATTCTCTTTTTGTTGTAATTTTTCCTTCAATTTCCTATTTCTATTGCACTTAATCTTGATGCCTCCTCTGCTCGGGCTAATGCCGTACATTAGCTTTTTGTAAGGCCTTTTCTATTTTGTTCAACTGTCCTTGCAAAAAAAATTCTTTTTCTACCATTTATTTTATTTTATTTACAGATTGTTGCAATTCCTCTTCTTTCCTTTCTAACTTCTCTTCAAGAAATTATATTCTTCTTTTCTCTTCCTCTAATTTTGCTTGTATTCTAGACATTTCCATTGCCTTTTCTATCTCTTATTCTTCATCCATTTCCTCTCCTTCCTTTCTAACTTCTCTTCAAGAAATTATATTCTTCTTTTCTCTTCCTCTAATTTTGCTTGTATTCTAGACATTTCCATTGCCTTTTCTATCTCTTATTCTTCATCCATTTCCTCTCCTTCCTACATTTGAGGATATTTTTCTTGTTCATCCATTGGTTCTCTTCCCTTCCTTCTTTCAAAAAGCAAAAAATGTGGAGGAGAAGATTCAACCTCCTCATCTTCAAATTCATCAGAAGCTACTTTTCCTTTTGTTTGATTATTACACCCTTCTATACGGCTATCTTCTTTTGACATATGAGGAGATTGTTTTTCATATGGTGATCCATGGGATGCTATAATAGGGGTTCTTTCCAGAGATGGAAGTGGGGCTTTAGGAGGACTAACAACTTATTCAAGAGAATGCATAAGGGGTTTCAACTTCTTTATGGATTTCCAAAGTGTCCTGATGAGTTTCAGGTGTTTGTTCTACAAAATCATTAGGAGTTGGAACATGGGTGTCAAGAGTAATAGGTTTTTCTTCTTGCAATGTTTTCTTTTTCCCTTTAAAATTACTATGGGTTACCCTAACAGTTTCATGTAGCTTCCTCTTTTTCTTTTTCTATCCTTTTTCAAAAGATTCTCCTTTTTCAACTTTTACCCTTTTTGTTGTGGGTCCCTTCTTGGATTTCCTTTCACATTTGATAATGGGGGTTGACAAAAATTCCAGCCACTCTCCGATACTGGACTCTTTTCTCATAAGATGGTGCTTAAATATCAAATGTATCAAACTATGATATCTAATGGATGATGCACCCCTAGATTTTACTCTAGATATCATAGAATAAATTTGAGAAAACAAAAAGGCGGGTGGGTTGATTTTTGCAGAAGGTCTGGTATAACCATACCTTAAATGCATTAGCATTCACATTCCTGGCCCTAAGATTTTTCCATATTATCCTTCACAAGTTCAGAATTTCATTAACCACATCACAGTTGTTTTCTAGGGCTCCTCCAGAATGTTGTGAGCTATTCCCCTTTGGCTTCCCTTATGTCACTGAATTTCAGGTCACCTTCTAGGTTCTTCATGAAATGCTAAAACCAACTCTTCAAAACTAATATTCCCTTTATTTCTAGGTTCTCCTTCAACTAGAATACCAAACAGTTCACTTATAATAACAAGACTGGCCTCTATTACTTCCCCTCTTACTCTGGTAACATTAACATAATTTTTTTTGAAAAATTCTTCAACCAATTCAAGCTCAAAACCCTCATACATTTGAATAAAATCAAGCCACCTAGCTTCTCCGAGTAGTCTCTCCGTCTCAAGGTCCAAATTGAATTTTTTCAGGCTCTAAATTTCTCTTATTTCCCATTTTATTCACTTCTGCAACTCAACAGAGAAAATGGTAGCCACAATTGTTTAAGAAAAACACAAAATGAGATTTTCTTCAGTCAGATGCAACAATTTTAAAAAACCAAACATCATGTCAAATCATCCGTTATTAATTTCCCTTTATTCCCTTCGGACGATTCATACACAACAACCTAGTACTTTGCATTATGATTTGCAAAGTTGGTAGCGGTGTTGACATAAGAAAATTCATTAGCATTGATATTCAAATCTCATTATTACTTGAAAATATTTCAGAAGCGATTTAAATGTCACATCCTTATCTCTCCAACCGATTTTGAAATGATTAATACTTATTTATTACAACATTAATAACTATTAGGAAGAGATTTCTATACTTAAAACATTTACTCAATTTCACATCATAATAACTAAGTAAGAAAAAAATACTTTGAAAATACTACCTACAATAAATGTATACCTTTTTAATTAATGCAGAAGTCAATTAGAGCGTGTAAATTAACTCAGTTGGCAAAGATTCCAATGAGTCAATAAAAGAGAGCTCAAAATTAACAAGAAAGTTTATTACTGAGAACCTTGTGAACATCAGGATTTTTCAGGAGCCATCAAGAACAAACCAAAGTTGATCCAGGAAGATCACCATTTTTGGTTTTCAGCCATTCCTTCCCTTTTTTTCTTTTTTTAATTTTTTTAATTTTTCATTTTTCATTTTTTCTTGGGAGATAAACTTCCATTTTTAGTTTTCAATCTATCTCTTTTATTTAGAAGGTAAACTGCCATTTCTATTTTTCAATTTACCCTCTTTACTCATGCCTCTTTTTTCAAAAGATTATTCAGGAGCACATTCTCTTATGGAAGAAATATCTTCCACCAAAAAATGTTCAATTCTATGTTGTAAATATGATAAAAACTCCTCTCTTGATGCAGGTTTGTGATATATCTTTAGACGGTGACCATTAACCAGTATAATCCTTCTTTATCCATCTATTAGTACTAGTTGAACAACTCCATTTTCAAAAAATTGATCAATTTCATAGGGTCCTAGCCATCTTGTAAGGAATTTCCCTTTAAAATCTTCAACTCTGGAGTCAAATAGTAGTGCCCAATCTCCTTTCTTGAATTGTCTGGTCACAATGTGCTTATCATGCCATTCTTTCCTCTACTTCTCGATTGTTTATGTTTGTTGAAGAGATTCTATTCTCATTTCATCCAATCAGTTTAGTTGTAGAATCCTACTTTTCTACCTTAGATAAATCAATACCAACATCCAATGTTGTTTTTAATATCTGCAACTCAAACTCAATAGGAATGACTGGAGTTTTCTCATACACTAGCTCATATATAGAGAATCTTGTAGTAGTTTTCCAGGTTGTATTGTAGGCCCAGACTGCTTCATCTAAACTTTCTACCCAATCTATTTTCCTCAATGAAACAGTGTTTGTCAAAATATTTTCTAATTACATGTTAATAAATTTTACTTGTCCACTCGCCTGAGGATGATATGGTGTGGATTTCTTGTGTGTCATATGATATCTTTGCATAAAAGCTTCCATCATAGTAGACAAAAACTATGGTCCTTGGTCTGACACTATCTCCCTTGGTGCACCGAATCTCTGAAGAATATGTTTGTATAGAAAATCAACTACTTTATCTTCTCTTGCTGCTGGCAAAGCTTTCACTTCAATCCACTTTTTGACATAATCTATGCAAACAAGAATATAGTGCCATCCTCTAGAAGGTGGATCAACAGGTCCCATGAAATT
The DNA here is from genome assembly GCA_007115665.2 of Sequoiadendron giganteum. Classification (NCBI taxonomy): domain Eukaryota; kingdom Viridiplantae; phylum Streptophyta; class Pinopsida; order Cupressales; family Cupressaceae; genus Sequoiadendron; species Sequoiadendron giganteum. Next base: position 325,292,981 of record CM021105.1, read on the forward strand.
AAATCCCCATTTCTTGAAAGGTTCTAGAGCTATCTTAGGTTGTAATGACATCTCCATTGTTGGTGTAGGTCTTCTCATTTTCTAGCATTCATCACAATGCTTAACAAAGAATGAAACATCCTTTGTCATAGATGGCAAAAAATAACCAGATCCTAAGATCTTAAGAACCATTCGGATCACAAAATAATGTCCTCCTTTTGTCTCATGATAGCAAGCATGTATAACATCATAAACATCTATTTCAGCAACACACCTCCAAAGAACATGACCAGGACACATATTAAATAAAATTCCATTTATACATTGGAATCTAGAACTTTCACGAATTAATCTCAATTTTTGCTTAGGATTAAAATGATTTGGACACTTTCCTATTACAAGATAATTTTAAAGATTAGAAAACCATGGAGGATGAATTGATATTGCAAACAAGTGTTCATTTGGAAATGTGTCATCTACTGGCTCTTGATCACCCTACAAAACAATTCTTGATAGGAAATCAACAACAACATTATCTTTACCAGGCTTATCTATTATGATCACATCAAATTCTTGCAATAATAATAGCCATCTTATAATTTTTCCACCCACTACAACCTTATTCATTAGATATCTAATAGCAGCACGGTCTGTGTGAATGAATATTTTGTAACTAGTAATATAATGCCTAAATTTATTAATTTCATAAATAGCTAAAAACTATTTATCAGTTGTTGTGTAATTCCTTTCTAGAGGATTTATATTTTTACTAACATAGTAAATATCATACATTGCGTCATTCTCATCTTTCTATCCCAAAATTGCACCAATAGCAAAGTTGGATGCATAAGTATGTATATTAAATGGAACTCCCCAAACAAGTCCTTTAATAATCAAAGTAGTTAAGGCATGTTTAATTGTTTGAAAATATTTCTAACAATCACTTGTCCATAAAAAAATCAACATCTTTCTTGAGCAATGTAAACAAAGGTTCAACAATTTTACTAAACCCCTTATTAAATCTCTTGTAATACCCAGCATGCCCAAGAAAACTATGAACACTAGTTTGATTTTTAGGGATCTCATCAATCTATTGAATGATTTCTACTTTCTTGGGATCAACTTTGATTCCATGTTTATAAATGTGGTGTCCTAGAACAATCCATTCTGTCATCATAAGGGAAAACTTTTCACGATTCAAAGATAACCTATGATCCTTAAATCTTTGAAAAACCTTGTTCAAACTTTCAAGTGCTTCTTCAAATTTTTGTGCATGAATTGTAAATTCATCCATATATACTTCCACACATGAGGTAGTTAAATCTGCAAAAATAGCCAGGAAAACTCTCTGAAAAGTGGCTGGTACATTACATAGTCCAAATGGTAGTATTGTATAAGCATTCGCACCCCAAGAACATGTGAAAGTAGTCTTATCTTAGTCTTCAAGAGCCACTTGGATCTGATTGTACCCACTAAAACCATCTAAGAAAGAGAAATAACTACTTCCAACTAAGTTATCAAGTACCTAATCAATAAATGGCAAAGGAAAATGATCCTTTTTAGTGAATTTTTTTAATTTTCTGTAATCCACACGTACACGTCATTTTCCATTTTTCTTGGGAACAATAACCAATGGGGAAACCCGTTGAATATCAAATATTGGATAAATAAACCCTACTTTCAGTAGTTTTTCTATTTCTTGCTTAACAAGGTCTTCAAGAATAGGATTGATCCTTCTTTGACCTTGCCTTACTGCCTTAACATCTTCAGTATAAATATGATATGTACAAATAGAAGGGTGAATTTCTCTCATTTATTTGTATTCCCAAGAAAACTCTTCAGTATTATCTTCCAAGATTTTCTTTAATTCCTTTTCTTGTGAGGAGGATAAAGATGAATTAATGAAGAGAGGTTTATCCCCTGCTATCGTAATTTCTTTAGTCTCATTCCTAGAATAAAGTGGATCCCCTACAAGTGTATTCAAAGGACATGGATGTGAATTTTTCTGATGTAACATTCCATGATAGTCCCTCTTCTCCTTTACTTGATCAATATTTTTTAGGATTAAGACCTTGTTCTTCACGTTCCTTAACATGTTCTACCAAAGTAACCATGGCCAATTATGCAATGCCATCTCCTTCTGACTCCGTATCCTCATCAACCCAAGGTTGAGTATTAGGCTGAATTGATGGTTGGGTTGGAGGATAAAGTGAGAAATCCTTGTATTTCTGACCATTAGAAATGATCATATTTCCTGATCTTTAATCTATCAATATTGTTGTAGTGGCTAACCATGGTCTGCATAAGATAATTGGATATCTAGAATCCTTCTTTCTAGCTTTAAGGACTAGAAAGTCAACTGGATAATCCCGTGTATCAATGGTATCCATGGTATCTTCAAGAACACCTTCGGGTTTGGCAGTAGATTGATCTATCAATTGTAAAATAGTTGTTGTGGGATGAACACTTGTCATACCCAACATTTCAACAGTGTTTGATGTGATAACATTGATAGCCAATCCTAAATCAATTAGCACATTGGTTATCTCAATTCCTTGAATATTCAAAGTTATCACAAGACTACTATGATCATTATATTTTTGAGGGAGTAATCTTCTTGAAAAAACATCAGTAAGTTTGGTCCCTATTTTTATTGTAGGAGGTAATTTCCTCTTCCTACTTGGCATTTTCATACGAAGAGACTTGACCAGCTCATTTATTTTCAGATTGTCTTTAATGGCATGTAATAATGGTATCTCAATATTAATATTTTTCAATTCACGGAGAAGTTAAGAGTCTACCACATTCATATAATTTGGTTGGGAGCTTTCAGGAGCTATTTGTTCTATTTTCAAACGCTCTGGGTAAGGTGTCTGATTAAATTTTTGTTCATCATCAAAGTTTTGGTTTTCTTTCGAATACTTTTTTTCTCTTTCTCACCCTCCTAATCTTTAGCATTTGGTATGGATGGGACATTATGGTTCCTTAATTGAATATCATTGGCATCAATTGTGTTTAGAGTAGGATGATTTGAATCAGTTCGATTCTTTTTGTATTTGGAATAGGTTGTGTTGGCATCTGAGGTTGGTTTACTTGTTCATTAGCAAGATTATATCCATGGGTTAATTGAGGTGACTGTGCCCAGGGACACCTCGACCCTTGATTTTTCCATGGTTGAAACTGTGTTTGATTTTGTTGCCACTGTGGCTTATTTGACTACCATTGTGGCTGATTTGGCTACCATTATAGTTGATTCCACTAAGGATTCATTCATTCAGGTTGACCCAAGAATGTAGGTGGAGGTTGTGTTTGGTACGGAGGAATCCATTAGTTTTCATTTGTCCAAGGGTTATGATTCCAATTAGTTATTGGACCATACTACCCTTGATTAGCATTATATCTGGTATTTTGAGATCTCTACCCAACATAATTAAGATCTTCCTCCACTATAGGTGGTTTCTTCAAATGATTCTTAATTCTAGGTAAGAGGTTACAAGAACTTGTTGCATGATGTTTCTCATAGATTTCACAGATATCAACTTGATTAAATGGAAATTATCTCAAAAGATGTTTCCCTCTACATTTGGAACAATAAATGGCTAAAGGCTCAGTGGTCTTCTTATCTCCTTGCATGTTAAGATGAAGGAGTAATTCAGTTTTCAAATTAGCAATTTCCTCCATTACTTGAGACACATTAGGAGTGAGATATTTGTTTCTTCGGGAGCCTCTAGTCACTACTCTAGTCCTAAAGTAGTTTATGCATATTTCAATAATATCTTCTAAAGAAAGCTTATTGATATCTCCTTTTCCCGTAAGATTCAAAGACTTTCTAGACTCATCATCAATTCCTTTAAAAAAATGCGTCTTACTAATCTCATTATCCAACCCATTACCACACCTTTTATGCACAACCTAAAATCTATTAGCATAATCTTCTAGACTCTCATTTGCCATTTGTCTCATTCAAAATAATTCCTCTTTCCTATCTCTTACTCGATAGTAATCTTGATATTTATCCAAAAACTTAGTTTCCATTTCATGCCAAGTTGAGATTTTCCCTGCACCTAAACCCATGAGCCGGTGTAAGGCTGACTCTTTGAAGGTAGAAGGAAATACTTTCAACTTTTGGTTATCAACTGTATAATCATATGTCTGGAAAAAAACCTTAAACTCAAAGAGAAATTGGTTAGGGTCCTCAAAAAAATTTCCCCTAATGGTAGGTAAAACTAAGGGTGAAATATTCTTCATAGGAGGCTCATCAAGTTCTTTGTTTAGATTAATAGGATATGAAAAGGTCCTATTTGGTGGGGGATCATTTCTTGGTTGGTCACCCATTTCTTCTTCTTGAAAATGTTCTTAATTCTCTTCTTGATTTTCAATCTGATGTTGTGAAACTTGTTTTTCTTGATCAAAATCAATATTTCATGGAAGAAACCTTCCTAGATGGTCTCCATCTTGTCTCATTCACAATCTAAACTATCTTCCTTATCAACACTAAGGGTTCAAATTTAATAGCCAAATCTTTAGTTTTCCCCGACAACAATGCCAAAACTGATGGGCACGATCGTTGGTGCCACTTCTTGCATCATTTAATCTTTTAATTATTGAACTCGGTGTGTATTAGAGATTTATGCAATAAGGATGTCTCCATGGATTGGGGTTTTTTCACTATAAACAATGACTTTTGATTTCAGATTGACTCCTTTAGGAGCCTCCAGGAGCTCTTAGGAGTATAGCTCAAAAATTAATTTCTAAAGACTAAATCTATCTTATCCCTCAACTAATTCTTATTCAAACTCTAATAACTTAGTTCAAACTCCACCTGACTTAATTGTAATTGATTCATGGACAAATTAAATTATAACTAAATTCACTCTTAATCTAAAATTCAGAATTGAAATTTAGTTGAAAAGAGTCTACTTTACACTTGCAAGAAAATAAATATTAATTTGGAAAACAACAACACTAATTTCCATGAATAAATTCCAAATAAGCTTTAGTTTGATCTTCCCATCAGTCATCATTATTACTTCCATTAAAAACACATGCATTTGAAAATAGTTATTAAGTCTAATTCTTGTGAACAACAATTAAAACTGCAGTAAACAAATGAATGTTAATCTACAGTGAAGCACAATGAACTATCTTAAGAACACAATGAACTAATCTATGAGTATAAGTAAATGTAGTTACTAACAATGATTAAACAAATATCAACATTTTTAACTTTCCAATTGATACAAACTAAACAGAAATTAACTGAATCAAAAACACACAACACAAAGTCACCTCCTTGGGTTGAGCAGGCCCTGCTCTTCCTCTAGTGGGACTATTGGATCTCAAAAATGCAGGTTATAAATCCTAAGAGGATGTCAGGCTCTATGATCAAACTTGCAATGATTTTGAACTAATGAATGGAGATAACCTATTCAATTGATGACTTCCCGCACTTCAGGCTCTGCTAGACCTAGGTGGGTAGACCTTTATAATGGAGCATATTAGAGGAATGCATGATTTGGTTGAATTGATGGATCTATCCACAATGGAAAATAGTGTGCGATAAATGAAGGCTTACTAACTACTCTTACTGAAATTTAAAATGTGAATGTATGAATAATATTTTATAAGATTCTAAAATGTAATGGGATGACCAATGCCTACTCCTATTGGGATAATGGAGTCAAGAGGTGAATGATATGTAACTTACTTACTGGCTACAATTCTAATTGTTTGGCATTTATACTTGTTTATACCTTGTATAAACATGCAAGAATGTGATTGACAGACTCTACTTATTGATTCAATTGATCCTATAAAGCTACTGTGATTTATTAAAATGATTTTAATCATTCCTTGAAGGAACCAATTAAAAGAATCACATAATGACTGCAAATGTGTATTGACAAATGAAGTGTATCCTCAATTTGAATAACAAGACAACATCAATGTGGAGACGACTTGGAAATCTTATCAATTACCTAACTCTTCTTACTGATCCAAATTTTACCTCCAAGTTACTGTAATCAATCAAAAGGATTTTAATTCTTTGATAGAAACCAATTAACTTGGTTACACAAAACCAACAAGTGTGTCTTGATGAAACTGAAATATCAACTTGGATACACAGGTTCAAATAACAAAGAAATAACAATGTGGAGATAACCAGATAATTTTTCAACTCAACAAACAATAGACACTAGATTTCAGCCACCAAATTAAAACTTTGTATCCATTTGCATTATTTCAAAAGATTTTGCAATACACATCGTGATATTTTGTTTCAAAAATTGTTCCACCTATCCAACTACCTAACTTCTAATTCTAATGCTTTCAAGTTTGATTTCAACCTTCATATATACATTTCATTTTCAAGAGTTGTGATCCTTCACACGCCTGTTGGTTGCATCTCTTTATTTTATTTTAATTAATTTCCTTCAGCAAATTAAAATACTTTAATCTTCATTATCTCTGTTTCCTGTGAAAATAATTTTGGCGATTATCAAATCTTTTCCTTTGTTGGCAATCTTCACTCTTCACTCCTTAATATAGAAATAATTACCCGCTTTATAACTCCTTTGGTGAAAATGTCTTCCCTCCTGGTGAGAGTATTTTACCTTGTGTTTAATTTGTGCATCTTTATTCAGTGTAAAATACACTTTGAGTAAAAATAATCTCCCATTACAAAGCTTTAATTTTTCCTTTAATTTCCTCCGTGAAAAAGATTTACTCTCAATCAAAAATATTCTCCACGTAAAATAATTACCTCTCCCTTGGTGAAAAATATTTTGAAAATACTTCACAACTTTATTTCACACAAGATAATATATTTACCTTGCACATTTATTTTAACGTTTTAATCCAAATAATATTTCTTCCATAGTCTCAAATATTCCAAAGTATTCACCACATTTATGCAAATATAATATCATTTCGGTAGGACTTATCAATTTTTATGAGACCTCAAATGATTTCTCCCCGATACCCATAGTTTCCTCGATAATGCCTTTTGTTTGTTGGGATAAGTCGGTGAGACTTTCCCTGAAAATCTCATCGGAATGACTAACTTAATTAAAGAAATTTGTTGAATCCACTCCAACAATACATGTCTCTCCGATGAGTTTTTTGCTGCAGTACACTGATATTAGGGTTTTTGGTATGGGATCACGAGGGAATGCTTCAAATTGCCTCTTTTTTCAACTAATCTTCTGTGTGTTCTACCATCTGATGACCATAGCTCATAACACTTGCTAAAATGTCCAACCTAGGCAGCCACCCACTTGAGATTTTTTATGGATTCTGAGCTTCTTCTTGAGTGATTGATGTCCATGCCTTTATTATAAGCACATATACAAGAATGCATAAATCATAGTGTTTGGCTCAATGTAATTTCCCTTCATATCATTTTGGAGAAGAAACCAATATGCATCCATGATTTGCAGATACTTGGTTTACTGTACCATTGATAGATCCCCCCCCAAATATCCTTTGGAAGCAAAACACAAAACCGACCATCAAGTGCCAATTCATGGAGTTTGTATCTTGACAATGAGTCCTCACAAAGTGGATCAAAAGACAATTCTCTCACAAATATTCAAATGGTATAGAGGAGAGTTTTAGCTCTGAGCGGAATCCACATTATTTGTAGTAGTCAATGGAGAGCTATATTCAATTGGTTTTGGGTATCCCAGGATAAGCAAGTCACACACATCACTTCGTCCACATCAGATTTTTAGACAAGTTGCCACTCTTTTGAATTTGTCAGCACATACCCAAAACCTCTCGCGACATTGGATGCAATATAACATACTACCAACATTTAGGCTGAAACTCCAACATATCAAACCCAAAGCATGGTATGTTGATAAAGTAAATAGTGATCCATGCCTTGATGGAGGGAAAGCACCAATTGGGTTAGTTACAATAACCTTTAGAGGCAAGGTGAGCTAAACAATTTGAGTTCTTCATAGTGGGGTTTGAGGATCACATATACCAATCTAAATCATTGCTTTTAACTTTCTGCACTAAATATTTTCATTGTATGAAAGCCATGCATCTCTCATCCTAGTTTATATCTTTCCCTGATACATTAGAAAATTCTAACCAAATTTGACAAATGCCTTCAAATTCTCACAGACTAAAGGACAAATTTCTTCCTTTTGAGAGAACTTGTTGCTTTGCACAACACCAATGTGTTTCCCATTTTCACCAATTGTTGTATGGTTCCTTGGTGAGATTACAAGAGTATTGATATAAACATATCTTCGCATACACTTTAATTGGTTGCAATATTTGTAAGAGACACACCCAATATTTTGGAGATAGGGTATTATCACTTGGTACTGAAAATTATAGATTGGATCAAGCTTTATGTAAGGCTAAGTTTACTCAACTCAACTCTTGATTATATCTGGACTCATGGTATTCATTTCTTTCTAATGTATTCTCCTCTGTGTAAAAATCTTGTGAGAAGCACGTTCTATAATGATGGGGGAGAATAGGCCGACTAATCCAACAACCTTTTGATTACTTTCCATGCCTATTGCTTTGAAAGAAACCACAATGGGAACATATTCAGAGATGGTTTTAGGCTTTAAATATATTATCTCAGCCTTTACAACAACATTTTGTCTTGCTTTTCCTCTCATGTGTCTTCCAATTGTAAGAGCTCCTTGCCTTTGCTTCCCCTTGACAGTGTTTTCCTCTATGATAATGCTACCAAATGGAATCTAGAGACTTGATACTGATGTGTGCCATTGGTTCCAATTGTTTATGTTATCCAATTTAGTCTTTCTATTAAGCACCTCTTAATGGTCTCATCTCCATAATCCTTTCGAGTATTACCTTAAGTGATTGAATCTTATGGTGTTTTATTTCTTGCAACTATTCCATCAAAACGCAAAATATATCTTAAATTAAAGTGGGTATTTGTCAAATTTTGCTTCGTGGCACTTTGTTCTGTGATCAAAATAAGTCAAGTAGCCTCCAAAATTGATGTGAAAAACTGATCAAAACTTCTCCTTAAGCCGTGAAAATGCACCAACATGTTGAGTTATGATAGGAGAGTATGCTTGTCAAATGGTTGGGAATGAAGTTATTAGGACTGAAAACTGTTAATGCTCAAAGTTTCTTATTTAGCATTTCTGAAAAATTGCACCTGTCAAACTCAATTCAAACTCATCAGCTTGCCTCTTTGGAAAAATATTGAATTTGATTCTTAGAAGCTGCCATCCTAGGGATTGGTTCATTTATCTCACATGAACATGTAGGAAAATGGGTTTTTATTCAATCTTCTTCCTTTATGAAATACCAAGCATCAAAGTTGACCTTTTGGCAGCTTTCTGAAAGTGCAGTCATAAAAACTGTGTAAAATCCATTTGGTTTTGGTGTTGAAAAAATACCAAATGATGTCTCGAAGCTCTAAAAATTGACATGGATACACATTGAGATGGGGGAAATATAGAGCACCAATTGATTTATCTTGAAAATCTTCCAGTTGATAAATATTGTCTTCCAAAGTTGACCCTTTTGACAGTTTTAACACTGTGTAAACAACAAACCTTCCTAAAACCCTTTAACTTGGTATTTTGAAACCTTGGAAAATCAGATCATAAAGAGCTGAAATTTGGTAGAGACACTCACATATGGTAGATGAACACGTCTGCAAAGTGATTTTGTGTGAAATTGCATTGGCTTCATATTATGATTTTTCAAAGTGGGTCTTTTGAGTAGATTTTTCAACTGTACTTCTGAGTGCTGAAATCAAATTTTCATTATGTGAGCCTTAAATCTTGCCAAAATTTGCATGAAATTTTATGCTCCAATAGGGACCTTTAACATCGAGATTCGAATTACCTCCTTATTTGCATTCAAATTGGCCCAAACAGGCAAGTGTAACAAAAGTGCATAGTACAATAATATAATATCCAACAAATAATTATCTCCCTCCAGAGTAAATCTAAGGATGGATAATTATAGGAATATTTCTTATTTGAATTCAAAATCATGGTGCTACCTGCCAAGATACAAAGTGGCAAACTAAAACTAAAACATAACTGAAACAAGGAGTTTCCTAATCGACTAAGGAAGTCAATTCGAAATCATGGTGAATTATCCAACTGGAGCATTCAGGAGCCTAATTGACTCCACGTTGTTAAATAAAAAATTTAACAAACACACCTCATGAAGTAAGCATTCAATCACCTGAACGGAATCCTCAAAAATAGGATGCTAATATGACAACAAAGAATTCAAATTGCATAGTCATTCCAACATTAACATCATTAAAAGCAACAAATTTAATGCAAAATATTATTTCTACTATATCCCCTAATTAGTTAAATATAAGATAAAACAAGCAAACATATAAGCATATAATCTACCGACAACATAGTTAATTAATAATATAATAAAGTCTTTGAGAACATGATGTAGGGACTTCCGAAGGTCATAACTTTTGACTCAGATGTCTATTTGGGCTGAAATTTTACAAGTGGATGCATTATGAGGTGGCATGTGGTTCAACTGACTTAGAGTTTGTTGGCCCCCATTTTGGCACTTTTTTGGGGCTTGAAACTTTCATCTTGGCCCTCAAAATGGCAATTTAGTATTTTTTCCTAGTTTTTAAAAAGTTGTTTTTGTTAATAACTTGAAACTCATGTTTCGAATTTAGGATGTTAGTTGGAAATTGGTCCTACCTTAGTTTTAGAAAGTTTTTGGGAAAAAAAATGGACTCTCAAAGATATGCATGCGAAATTACCTAAAATGGCAAAATCTGACAATTGTCGAAATCTACCAAAAAGGTAATTTTTTGGTTTTTGTTTTTTTCAGTTTTTGGATATAAGAGAGTTTTCTCTCATTGTAGCAGCAAAGTTGGGGAATAAAATAATTTAATTTTCTAGTTATTTCAAACCTTTGGCTCTCACACATGACTAATGTCACAATTTTATTGAGTGTATGTTGTTGGCTACATCAAAACATAAAATGATTAATTAAAGTGTCATTTTGAGAACTCAACACCGACTTCAGCTAACACCTAATTTTAAGGCTACATTCTAGCTCTGTCATGCGAACTCCCATTTTTCAACCATAATCAACCAAGTTTGGAGAACTTTGCTATTAGATTGTGTTGTACATGACTATTAGGAACTTTTATTTTCTATCAACTTTCATGAATGTTCATTTTCCATCAATTTATAGCTGAGTTTGACTAACACCTAATTTTAAGGCTACATTGTAGCTGTGTCATGCGAATTCCCATTTTTCATCCATACTCAACCAAGTTTGGAGAACTTTGATTTTAGATTGTGTTGTAGATAACTATTACGAACCTTTATTTTCTATCGGCTTTTGTGAACGTTGATTTTTTACTAGTTTATAGCCATGCTCGGCTAACACCTTATTTCAAGGCTATGTTGCAGCTATCTCATGCAAAATCTTCTTTTTTAGCCATAATCAACCAAGTTTGGAGAAGTATCATTTAAAATTGTGTTGTAGATAACTATTAGGAACCTCCATTTTCTATCATCTTTCATGAACATTGATTTTAGATCAATTTACAACTTATTTCGGCTAACACCTAATTTGAAGGCTAGGTTCCAGCTGTGTCATATGAACTCCCATTTTTCAACCAAAATCAACCATATTTTGAGAATTTTGAATGTATATTGTATTGTAGATGACTATTAGGAACCTTTATTTTCTATCGGCTTTCGTAAACGTTGATTTTCCATCGATTTACATCTCAGTTTGGCTAACACCTGATTTAAAGCTATCTTGTAGCCATGTCATGCAAACTCCCTTTTTTCACCCATAATAAACCAGGTTTGAAGAATTTTGATTTTAGATTGTATTGTAGATGACTATTAGGAACCTTTATTTTCTATCGACTTTCATGAACATTGATTTTCCATTGATTTACAATCGAGTTCGGCTAACACCTGATTTAAAGGCTATGTTGCATCTGTGTCATGCGAACTCCTATTTTTCACCAATAATAAACCAAGTTTGGAGAAATTTGATTTTAGATTGTGTTGTAGATGAATATTAGCAACCTTTATTTTCTATCAATTTTCATGAACATTGATTTTCAATCGATTTACAGACGAGTTCAACTAAAACCTGATTTAAGGCTACGTTGTAGCTGTGTCAAGCGAACTCCAATTTTTTAACCTAGAATCAACCAAGTTTCAAGAAATTTGATTTTAGATTGTGTTGTAGATGACTGTTAGGAATCTTTATTTTCTATCATCTTTTGTGAACGTTGATTTTCCATCGATTTATAGCCGAGTTTGGCTAACACCTAATTTTAAGGCTACGTTGTAGCTGTGTCATGTGAACTCCAATTTTTCACCCTTAATTATCCAAGTTTGGAGAAATTTCCTTTTAGATTATGTTGTAAATAACTATTAGGAACCATTATTTTCTATCAACTTTCATGAGCATTGATTTTCTATCAATTTACAGGCGAGTTCAACTAACACATGATTTAAGGCTACATTGTAGCTGTGTAATCCGAGTCCCAAACTTCACACATAATCAACCAAATTTGGACAAGCTTGATTTTAAATTTTGTTGTAGATGACTATTATGATCCTTTTTTTTCTATCGGCTTTTATGAACATTGATTTTCCATTGATTTACAACCAAGTTCAGCTAACACCTAATTTTAAGGCTACGTTCTAGCTGTGTCATGAGAGATCCCATTTTTCACCCATAATCAACCAAAGTAAGAGAATTTTGACTTTAGATTGTGTTGTAGATGACTATTTGGAACCTTTATTTTCTACCAGCTTTCATGAACATTGATTTTCTATTGATTTACAACCAAGTTCGGCTAACATCTAATTTTAAGGTTATGTTCTAGCTCTCTCATACGAACTCCCATTTTTCACCCATAATCAATCAAAATTGGAGAACTTTTATTTTAGATTATGTTCTAGATGAATATTAAGAACCTTTATTTTCTATCGACTTTCGTGAATGTTGATTTTCGATCGATTTACAGTCAAGTTCAGCTAACACCTAATTTTAAGGCTACATTCCACCTATGCCATGTGAACTCCAATTTTTCACCCATTATCAACCAAGTTTGGAGAAATTTAATTTTAGATTGTCTTGTAGAAGACTATTAAGAACCTTTATATTTTATCGGCTTTCCTGAATAGGGATTTTCCACTAATTTATAGCCAAGTTCGACTAACACCTAATTTTAAGGCTACATTGTAGTTGTGTCATGCAAAAACTCATTTTTCGCCCATAATCAACCAAGTTTGGTGAACTTTGATTTAAGACTGTGTTGTAGATGACTATTAGGAACCTTTATTTTCTATCGGCTTTCATGAACATTGATTTTCAATCGATTTATAGCTAAGTTTGGCTAACACCTGATTTAAGGGTATGTTGAAATTATGTCATGCAAACTCCCATTTTTCACCCATAATCAACCAAGTTAGAATAAATTTGATTTTAGATTGCGTTGTAGATGACTATTATGAACCTTTATTTCCTATCAAATTTTTTAAATGTTGATTTTCCAACGATTTATAGTCAAGTTCGGCTAACACGTGATTTTAAGGCTACGTTGTAGTTGTGTAATGTGAACTCCCATTTTTCACCCATAATCAACCAATTTTTGAGAACTTTGACTTTAGGATTTTTTGTAGATGACTATTATGAACCTTTATTTTGTATTGGCTTTTGTTAACGTTGATTTTCCATCAATTTACAACCTTGTTTAACTAATACCTGATTTTAAGGCTACGTTGTAGCTATCTGATGCGAGCTCCCATTTTTCACCCATAATAAACAAATTTTGGAGAAATTTGATTTTATATTGTGTTTTAGATGACTATTAGGAACATTTATTTTCTATCGTATTCTATGATCATTGTTTTTCCATTGATTTATAGCCAAGTTCGGCTAACACCTAATTTTCAAGCTACATTCTAGATGTCATGCGAACTCCCATTTTTCATCCATAATCAACCAAGTTTGGAGAACTTTGATTTTAGATTGTGTTGTAGATGACTATTAGGAACCTTTATTTTCTATCGACTTTCATGAACGTTGATTTTCCATCGATTTATAGTCAAGTTCACCTAGCACTTGATTTTAATGCTACATGTAGTTGTGTCATGTGATCTCCCATTTTTTACCCAAACTCAACCAATTTTGGAGAAATTTCATTTTAGATTGTGTTGTAAATGACTATTAGGAACCTTTATTTTCTATCAGCTTTCATGAACATTGATTTTCCATCGATTTATAGCTGAGTTTGGCTACCACATGATTTAAGGCTACATTGCAGTTGTGTCATCTAAACTCCCATTTTTCACCCATAATCAACCAAGTTTGAAGAATTTTGATTTTAGATTATGTTTTAGAGGACTATTAGGAACCTTCATTTTCTATTGGCTTTCGTGAATGTTGATTTTTCGTCGATTTACAGCCGAGTTCAGCTAACACTCGATTTTAAGGCTACGATGCAACTATGTCATGCGAACTCTAATTTTTCACCCTTAATCAACCAAGTTTGGAGAAATTTATTTTTAGATTATGTTGTAGATGACTATTAGGAACCTTTATTTTCTATCAGCTTTCACGAACGTTGATTTTCTATTGATTTATAGCTGAGTTTAGCTAACACATAATTTTAAGAGTACGTTGCAATTGTGTCATGCGAACTCTCATTTTTCACCCATAATCAACTAAGTTTGGAGAACTTTGATTTTAGATTGTGTTGTAGATGACTATTAGGAATTTTTATTTTCTATCAATTTTCGTGAACATTGATTTTCAATCAATTTATAGCCGAGTTTGTCTAACACCTTCTTTTAAGGCTACATTGCAGCTATGTCATTTGAACCCCCATTTTTCACCCATAATCAACCAAGTTTGGACACCTTTTATTTTAGATTTTGTTGTAGATGACTATTAGGAATCTTTATTTTCTATCCACTTTCATGAATGTTGATTTTCCTTCAATTTACAACTTAGTTCAAGTAACGCTTGATTTTAAGGTTACATTGCAGCTGTGTCATGTAAACTCCCATTTTTCACCCATAATAAACCAAATCTAGAGAAATTTAATTTTATATTGTGTTGTAGATTACTATTAGGAACCTTTATTTTCTATCAGCTTTCATGAACAATTATTTTCCATTGATTTATACCCTAGTTACGCTAACACCTAATTTTAAGGCTACATTTTAGATCTGTCATACGAACTCCCATTTTTCACCCATGATCAACCAAATTTATAGAACTTTGATTTTAGATTGTGTTGTAGATGACTATTAGGAACCTTTATTTTCTATCGGATTTCATGAATGTTGAATTTTCATCGATTTACAATCGAGTTTAGCTAACACCTGATTTTAAAGCCGCATTGCAGTTATGTCATGTGTTCTCCCATTTTTCAACCAAAATAACCTAGGTTCAGAGAACTTTGATTTTAGATTGTGTTATACATGACTCTTAGGATCATTTATTTTCTATTGGCTTTCATGAATGTTGGTTTTCTATCAATTTACAACTGAATTCGACTAACACATGATTTAAGGCTACATTGTAGCTGTGTAATCTAAACTCCCATTTTTTACACATAATCGACCAAGTTTGAAGACATTTGATTGTAGATTGTGTTGTAGATGAATATTAGGATCCTTTATTTTATATCATATTTTTTGAACATTGATTTTCCATCGATTTACATCCAAGTTTGGCTAACACTTGATTTTAAGGCTTCATTTCAACTATGTCATGCAAACTCCCATTTTTCCCCCATAATCAACCAAGTTTATAGAACTTTGATTTTAGATTATGTTGTAGACAAGTATTAGGAACCTTTATATTTTATCGGCTTTCATGAATGTTGATTTTCCACTTATTTATAGCCAAGTTTGACTAACACCTAATTTTAAGGCTACGTTGCAACTGTGTCATGCGAACTCCCATTTGTCTCCCATAATCAACCAAGTTTGGTGAACTTTGATTTTAGATTGTGGTGTAGATGACTATTACGAACCTTTATTTTCTATGGGCTTTCATGAAAGTTGATTTTCAATCAATTTACAACCAAGTTCGGCTAACACCTTATTTAAGGCTATGTTGCAGATGTGTCATACAAACTCCAATTTTTCACTCATAATCAACCAAAATTGAAAAAAAATTAATTTTAGATTGTGTTGTAGATGGCTATTACAAACCCTTATTTTCTATAATCTTTCATGAATGTTCATTTTATATCAATTTACAACCGAGTTCAGCTAACACAGTATTTTAAGGCTATGTTGTAGCTATGTCACGCAAACTCCCATTTTTCATCCATAATCAAGTAAGTTTTGGAGAACTTTGATTTTAGATTGTGTTGTAGATGAATATTAAAAACCTTTATTTTCTATCATCTTTCATGAACATTTATTTTCTATCAATTTATACCCGAGTTTGGCTAACACCTTATTTTAAGGCTACGTCAGAGTTGTGTTATGTGAACTCCAATTTTTCACCCATAATCAACCAAGTTTGGAAAACTTTGATTTAAGATTTTTTCATTGATGAATATTATGAACCTTTATTTTTTATTGGCTTTCGTTAACGTTTTTTTTCCATCAATTTATAGCCGAGTTCAACTAACACTTGATTTTAAGGCTATGTTGTAGTTGTCTCATGTGAACTCCCTTTTTTCACCCACAATCAACCAAGATTGGAGAAATTTGATTTTAGATTATCTTGTAAATGACTATTAGGAAGTATTTCATATAGGCTTTTGTGAAAGTCGATTTTCCATTGATTTATAGTCGAGTTTAGCTAACACCTTATTTTATGGCTATGTTGCAATTGTGTCAAGAAAACTCCCATTTTTCACCCATAATCAACCAAGTTTGGAGAACTTTGATTTTAGATTGTGTTGTAGATGTATATTAGGAACCTTTATTTTCTATCAGCTTTTGTGAACATTGATTTTCGATCGATTTATAGCAAAGTTCAGCTAACACCTAATTTTAATGCTACGTTGCAGCTGTGTCATGTGATCTCCCATTTTTTACCCAAAATAAATCAAGTTTGGAGAACTTTGATTTTAGATTGTGTTATAGATGACTATTAGGACCCCTTATTTTCTACCAGCTTACGTGAACGTTGATTTTTTATCGATATACAATTGAGTTCAGCTAACACCTGATTTAAGGCTACGCTGCAGCTGTGTCATGTGAACTCCCATTTTTCACCCATAACTAACTAAGTTTGAAGAAATTTGATTTTAGATTGTGTTGTAGATGACTATTAGGAACCTTTATTTTCTATCACCTTTCATGAACATTGATTTTCCATTGATTTACAGCCAAGTTCGGCTAACACTTGATTTTAAGGCTATGTTGTAGTTGTGTCATGCGAACTCCCATTTTTCACCCTTAATCAACCAAGTTTGGAGAATTTTTTTGTTATATTATGTTTTATATTACTATTAGGAACCTTTATTTTCTATTGCCTTTCGTGAATGTTGCTTTTCCATCGATTTAGAACCAAGTTCATCTAAAACCTGATTTTAAGGCAATGTTGTAGTTGTGTCATGTGATCTCCCATTTTTCACCCAAAATTAACCAATTTTGGAGAACTTTGATTTTAGATTGTGTTGTAGATGACTATTATTAACCTTTATTTTCTATCAACTTTCTCGAATGTTGATTTTCCATTGATTTACATCTGAGTTCAACTAATACCTAATTTAAGGCTACATTGTAGCTGTGTCATGCAAACTCCCTTTTTTCACCCATAATCAACCAAGTTTGATTTTAGATTGTGTTGTAGATGAATATTAGGAACCTTTATTTTCTTTCTACTTTCATGAATGTCGATTTTCCATTGATTTACTATCGAGTTCGGCTAACACCTGATTTTAAGGCTACATTCTAGTTGTGTCATGCGAACTCCCATTTTCACCCATAATCAACTAAGTTTGGAGAAATTTGGTTTTAGATTGTGTTATAAATTAGGAACCTTTATTTTCTATCAACTTTCATGAACGTTGATTTTCCATCGATTTACAAATGAGTTCGGCTAAAACTAGATTTTAAGGCTATGTTGCAGCTATGTCATGTGAACTCACATTTTCACCCATAATTAACCAAGTTCGAAGGACTTTGATTTTAGATTCTATAGTAGATGACTATTCAAAAAGTTTATTTTCTATCGCCTTTCGTGAATGTTGATTTTCAATTGATTTACATCTGAGTTCAACTAACACTTGATTTTAATGCTACATTTGAACTATGTCATGCAAACTACCATCTTTCACCCTTAATCAACAAAGTTTAGAAAACTTTGATTTTAGATTGTGTTATAGATGACTATTGGGAACCTTTATTTTCTATCGACTTTCATGAATGTTGATTTTCCTTTGATTTACAGTCAAGTTCGACTAACACCTAATTTCAAGGCTACATTGCAGTTGTGTCAGGCAAACTCCCATTTTTCACCCATAATCAACCAAGTTTGGAGAAATTTGATTTTAGATTTTATTGTATATGAAAATTAGAAACCTTTATTTTCTATCGACTTTAGTGAAAACTGATTTTTCATTGATTTACAGTTGAGTTCGGCTAACACCTAATTTTAAGGCTATGTTACAGCTATGTCATGCAAACTCCCATTTTTCACCCATAATATACCATGTTTAGAGAAATTTTATTTTAGATTGTGTTGTAGATGACTATTAGGTACCTTTATTTTCTATCGGCTTTCGTAAACGTTGATTTTGCATCGATTTATAGCCGAGTTTAGCTAATAATTGATTTTCAGGCTATGTTGTAGCTGTGTCACACAAACTCCCATTTTTCACCCATAATCAACGATGTTTGGAGATATTTGATTCAATATTGTGTCGTGGATGATTATTAAGAACCTTTATATTCTATCAACTCTCAGGATCTTTGATTTTCCATCGATTTACTGTTGAGTTCAAGTAACACCTGATTTTAAGGCTATGTTGTAGTTGTGTCATGCAAACTCCCATTCTTAACCCATAATCAACCAATTTTGGAGAATTTTGAATTTATATTATGTTGTAGATGACTATTATGAACCTTTATATTCTATTGGCTTTTGTGCAAGCTAATTTTCTATTGATTTACAATAGAGTTTAGCTAAAACCTAATTTCAAGGCTACATTGTAGTCGTGTCATGTGAACTCCCATTTTTCACTCATAATCAACCAAGTTTAGAGAACTTTGATTTTAGATTGTGTTGTAGATGACTATTAAGAACCTTTAATTTCTATCAACTTTTGTGAGCATTGATCTTCCACTGATTTACAACTGAGTTTGGCTAACACCTAATTTTAAGGCTACATTCCAGTTGTGTCATGTGAACTCCTATTTTTCACCAATAATCAACCAAATTTGGAGAAATTTGATTTTATATTGTGTTGTAGATGACTATTAGGAACCTTTATTTTCTATCGAGTTTCTCGAATGTTGATTTTCCATCGGTTTACAACTGAGTTTGGCTAACACCTAATTTTAAGGCTACATTGCAGATGTTTCATGTGAACTCCCGTTTTTCACCCATAATAATTTTTTTTTGGAAAACTTTAATTTTATATTGTGTTGTAGATGACTATTTGGAACCTTTGTTTTCTATCATCTTTCGTGAACATTTATTTTCTATTGATATACAACCAACTTTGGCTAACAGCTAATTTAAGGCTACATTGTTGTTGTGTCATGCGAACGCCCATTTTTCACCCATAATCAACCAATTTTGAAGAGATTTTATTTTAGATTTTGTTGTATATGACTATTAGGAACCTTTATTTTCTATTGGATTTCGTGGAAGTTTATTTTCTATCAATTTATAGCCGAGTTCAGCTAACACCCGATTTTAAGGCTACATTGTAGTTGTCTCGTGAAAACTCCCATTTTTCACCCATAATCAACCAAGTTTGGAGAACTTTGATTTTAGATTGTGTTGTATATGAATATTAGGAACCTTTATTTTTTATCAGCTTTCGTGAACGTTGATAGTCAATCGATTTACAATCAAGTGCAGCTAACACCTGATTTTAAGGCTATGTTGCAACTATGTCATACAAACTCCATTTTCGTCCATAATCAACCAAGTTTGGAGAATTTTGTTTTTAGATTCTATTGTAGATGAATATTAGGAACCTTTATTTACTATAAGCTTTTGTGAACATTGATTTTGCATTGATTTACAACTGATTTCAGCTAACACCTGATTTGAAGGCTACGTTGGAGTTGTGTCATGCGAACTCCCATTTACCCATAATCAACCAAGTTTGGAGAACTTTGATTTTAGATTGTGTTGTAGATGACTATTAGGAACTTTTATTTCCTACCAGATTTCATGAATGTTGATTTTCCATCAATTTCTAGTTGAGTTCGGCTAACACCTTTTTTTAGGGCTATATTGCAGCTATGTCAAGCGAACTCTCATTTTTCACCCATAATAAACCAAGTTTGGAGAACTTTGATAATAGATTATGTTGAAGATATCTATTAGGAACCTTTATTTTCTATCAGCTTCTGTGAACATTCATTTTCCATTTATTTATAGTCGAGTTTGCTTAACACCTGATTGTAAGGCTTTGTTACCATTGTGTCATGTGAACTCCCATTTTTCACCCATAATCAACCATGTTTGGAGAAATTTTATTTTAGATTGCTTTGTAGATGACTATTAGGAATTTTTATTTTCTATTAGTTTTTGTGAACATTGATTTCCAATCGATTTATAGTCGAGTTTGTCTAACACTTTCTTTTAAGGCTACGTTGCAACTATGTCATTTGAACCCCCATTTTTCACCCATAATCAACCAAGTTTGGACACCATTTATTTTAGATTGTGTTGTAGATGACTATTAGGAACCTTTATTTTCTATCCGCTTTCGTGAATTTTTATTTTCCTTCAATTTACAACTTAGTTCAAGTAATGCCTGATTTTAAGGTTACATTGCAACTGTGTCATGCAAACTCCCATTTTTCACCCATAATCAACCAAGTTTGGAGAACTTTGATTTTAGATTGTGTTGTAGATGACTATTAGGAACCTTTATTTTCTATCAACTTTCATGAATGTTGATTTTCTATCGATTTATAGTCAAGTTCGACTAATACCTAATTTAAGGCTACGTTGCATCCGTGTCATGCAAACTCTAATTTTTCACACATAATCAACCAAATTTGAAGAACCTTTATTTTATATTGTGTTTTAGATGACTATTAGGAACCTTTATTTTCTATCGACTTTCGTGAACATTGATTTTCCATCAATATACAATTGAGTTCAGTTAACACCTGATTTTAAGGAGCCAAGATTGCAACTGTGTAATGCAAACTCCCATTTTTTACTCTTAATTAACTAAGTTTGGAAAAATTTTATTTTATATTATGTTGTAGATGACTATTAGGAATCTTTATTTTTTATGAAATTTTGTGAACGTTGATTTTCCATCAATTTACACCCGAGTTCTCCTAGCACATGATTTAAGGCTACGTTGTATCTATGTCATGCAAACTTCCATTTTTCACCCATAATCAACCAAGTTTGAAGAAGCTTGATTTGAGATTATGTTGTAGAGAACTATTAGGAACCTTTATTTTCAATCGGCTTTCATGAACGTTGATTTTCCATCGATTTATAGTCTAATTTGGCTAACACCTAATTTTAAGGCTATATTCCAATTATGTCATGCAAACTCTTATTTTTCAACCATAATCAACCAAGTTTCGAGAACTTTTATTTTAGATTGTGTTGTAGATGACTATTAGTAACATTTATTTTCTATCAACTTTCATGAATGTTGATTTTCCATCGATTTACAACCATGTTCAGCTAACACATGATTTAAGGCTACATTTCAGTTGTGTCATGTGAACTCCCATTTTTCATACATAATAAACAAACTTTGAAGAACTTTAATTTTATATTGTCTTGTAGATGATTATTATCAACCTTTATTTTCTATCATTTTTCATGAACGTTGATTTTCCATTGATTTACAATCGAGTTCGCCTAACACCTGATTTTAAGGCTACATTACAGCTGTGTCATGCGAACTCCCATTTTTCATCCATAATCAACCAAGTTTGAAGAACTTTGATTTTAGATTGTGTTGTAGATGACTATTAGGAACCTTCATTTTCCATCGGGTTTTGTGAACATTGATTTTCCATCGTTTTACTATCAAGTTCAGTGAACACCTGATTCTAAGGCTACGTTGCAACTATTTCATGAGAACTCAAATTTTTAACCCATAATCAACCAAGTTTGGAGAACTTTGATTGTATATTGTGTTGTAGATGACTATTAGGAACCTTTATTTTCTATCGAGTTTTGTGAACGTTGATTTTCCATTGATTTACTGTCGAGTTCGGTGAACACCTAATTCTAAGGATACATTGCAACTATTTCAAGAGAACTCCAATTTTTAACCCATAGTCAACCAAGTTTGGAGAAATTTGATTGTTTATTGTGTTGTAGATGACTATTAGAAACCTTTATTTTCTATCGGCTTTTGTGAACATTTATTTTCCATCGATTTACTATCGAGTCTGGCTTGCACATGATTTAAGGCTACTTTGTAGTTGTGGCATGTGAACTCCCATTTTTAACCCATAATAAACCAAGTTTGGAGAAGTTTAATTTTATATTATGTTGTAGAGGATTATTAGGAACCTTTATTTTCTATCGACTTTCATGAACGTTGATTTTCCATCGATTTACAACCAAGCTTGGCTAACACCTTATTTAAGGCTACATTGCAGGTCTGTCATGTGAACTCCCTTTTTTCACACATAATCAACCAAGTTTTGAGAACTTTTATTTTAGATTGTGTTGTAGATGACTATTAGGAACCTTAATTTTCTATCGACTTTTGTGAACTTTGATTTTCCATCGATTTAAAACTGAGTTTGGCTAACACCTAATTTTAATGCTACATTCGAGTTGTGTCATGCAAACTCCCATTTTTCACCCATAATCAACCAAGTTTGGAGAACTTTGATTTTAGAATGTGTTATAGATGACTATTAGGAACCTTTATTTTCTATCAGCTTTCATGAATGCTAATTTTTCTTTGATTTACAGTTGAGTTCAACTAACACCTAATTTCAAGGCTACGTTGCAGTCATGTCATGTGAAATCCCATTTTTCACCCATAATCAACAAGGTTTGGAGAAATTTGATTTTAGATTGTGTTGTAAATGACTATTAGGAACATATATTTTCTATTGGATTTTGTGAATGTTGATTTTCTATCGATTTACAGTCAAGTTCAGCTAACACCTATTTTTAAGGTTACATTATAGCTATGTTATGCAAACTCCCATTTTTCACCCATATTCAACCAAGTTTCGACAACTTTTATTTTAGGTTGTGTTGTAGATGACTATTTGCAACTTTTATTTTCCATCAGATTTTGTGAATGTTTATTTTCAATCGATTTATAGTTGATTTCAGCTAACACCTTATTTTATGGCTATGTTACAGTTGTGTCAAGCAAACTCCCCTTTTTCACCCATAATCAACCAATTTTGGAGAACTTTGATTTTACATTGTGTTGTAGATTACTATTAGAAACCTTTATTTTCAATTGGCTTTCGTGAACATTGATTTTCCAACAATTTACAATCAAGTTCGGCTACAACATGACTTTAAGGCTACATTCTAGCTATGTCATGTGAACTCCCATTTTTCAACTATAATCAACCAAGTTTTGAGAACTTGTATTTTATATTGTATTGTATATGACTATTAGGAACCTTTATTTTCTATTAGCTTTCATGAGCGTTGATTTTCCATCGATTTATAGTCGAGTTTGCCTAACACCTGATTTTAAGGCTACGTTGTAGTTGTGTCATGTGATCCCCCATTTTTCACCCCAAATCAACCAAGTTTGGAGAAATTTGATTTTAGATTGTGTTGTAGATGAATATTAGGAACCTTTATTTTCTATCGGCTTTCGAGAACCTTGATTTCTAATGATTTACTATTTAGTTCAGCTAACACCTGATTTTAAAGTTATGTTGCTGCTGTATCATACAAACTTCCATTTTGTGCCCGTAATCAACCAAGTTTGGAGAACAATTATTTTATATTGTGTTGTAGATGACTATTAGGAACCTTTATTTTCTATCGGCTTTTGTGACCATTGATTTTCCATCGATTTACAACTGAATTCGACTAACACCTAATTTTAATGCTACGTTTGAGTTGTGTCATGCGAACTCCCATTTTTGACCCATAATCAACCAAGTTTGGACAACTTTTATTTTAGATTGTTTTATAGATGATTATTAGGAACTTTATTTTCTATTGGCTTTCGTGAATGTTAAACAGTCAAGTTTCGCTAACACCTAATTTCAAGGCTATGTTGTAGCTGTGTCATGCGAACTCCCATTTTTCACCCATAATCAACAAGGTTTGAAGAAATTTTAATTTTATATTGTGTTGTAGATTTATATTAGGAATCTTTATTTTCTATTGACTTTCATGAATGCAAAATTTCCATCGATTTACAGTCAAGTTTAGCTAACACTTGATTTTAAGGCTACATTGCAGCTATGTCATGTGAACTCCTATTTTTCACTCATAATCAGAAATGTTTGGAGAATTTTGATTTTAGATTATGTTGTAGATGACTATTAGGAACCTTTATTTTCTATTAGCTTACGTGAAAATTAATTTTCTATCGATTTACTGTCGAGTTTAGCTAACACTTGATTTTAAAGCTACTTTACAGTTGTGTCATGCAAACTCCCATTTTTTTTTATCCATAATCAACCAAGTTTCAAGAACTTTGACTTTATATTTTCTTGTACATAACTATTAGTAACCTCTATTTTCTATCAGCTTTCGTGATTTTTGATTTTCCATTGATTTATAGCTGAGTTTGGTTAACACTTGATTGTAAGGCTACGTTCCAACTGTCATGCGAACTCCAATTTTTCACCCACAATCAACCATGTTTAGACAAGTTTTATTTTATATTGTGTTTTAGATGAATATTAGGAATGTTTATTTTCTATTGGATTTCATGAATGTTGATTGTCTATTGATTTACAACCAAGTTCAGCTAACACCTAATTTTAAGGCTACATTGTAGCTGTGTCATGTGAACTCTCATTTTTCACCCATAATCAACCAAGTTTGGAGAACTTTGATTTTAGATTTTGTTGTTGATGACTATTAGGAGCCTTTATTTATAATTGGCTTTCGTGAACATTGATTTTCCATCGATTTATAGTTGAGTTCGGCTAACACTTGATTTTAAGCCTACTTTCCAGCTGTGTCATGTGAACTCCTATTTTTCACCCATAATCAACCATATTTGAAAAAAAATGATTTTAGATTGTGTTGTAGATGACTATTAGGATCCTTTATTTTCTATGAAATTTTGTGAATGTTGATTTTCCATTGATTTACAATGAGTTCGGTTAAAACCTGATTTTAAGGCTACATTGTCTCTATGTCATGCAAACTCCCATTTTTCACCCATAATCAATCATGTTCGGAGAAATTTTAGTTTAAATTATGTTGTAGATAACTATTAGGAACCTTTATTTTCTATTGGCTTTCGTGATTGTTCATTTTCCACCAATTTATAGCGGGTTTTAACTAACACCTGGTTTTAAGGCTACATTACAATTGTGTCATGCAAGCTCCCATTTTTCACCCATAATCAACCAATTTTGGAGAGCTTTGATTTTAAATATGTTGTCGATAAATATTAGGAAAATTTATTTTCTATCAGCTTTTGTGATTGTTTATTTTCAATCAATTTATAGCCGAGTTTAGCTAACACTTGATTTTAAGGCTACATTGTAGCTATGTCATCCGATCTCCCATTTTTCATCCAAAATCAACCAAATATGGTAAAATTTGATTTTGGATTGTGTTGTAGATCACAATTAGGAACATTTATTTTCTATCGGCTTTCGTGAGCATTGATTTTCCATTGATTCACAACCGATTTTGACTAACAGTTGATTTAAGGCTACGTTGTAGCTATGTCATGCAAACTCCCATTTTTCACCCATAATCAACCAAGATTGAAGAAGTTAGTTTGTATATTGTGTTTTAGATGACTATTAGGAAACTTTATTTTTTATCGGCTTTTGTGAACATTGATTTTCCATCGATTTACAGTCAAGTTTGGCTAACACTTGATTTTAAGGCTACATTCTAGCTATGTCATGTGAAGTCCCATTTTTCACCGATAATCAACCATGTTTGGAAAATTTTTATTTTAGATTGTGTTGTATATGACTATTAGGAACCTTTGGTTTCTATCAACTTTTGTGAACATTTATTTTCCATCGATTCATAGAAGAGTTCAGCTAACACTTGATTTTAAGGCTACATTCCAACTATGTCATGTAGAATCCCATTTTTCACCCATAATCAACCAAGTTTAGAGAAATTTTATTTTAGATTGTGTTTTGGATAAATATTAGGAACCTTTATTTTCTATCAGCTTTCATGAGCATTGATTTTACATCAATTACAGTTGAGTTCGGCTAACACCTGATTTTAAGGCTACATTCCAGATGTGTCATGTGAACTCCTATTTTCACCCATAATCAATCAATTCTGAAGAAGTTTGATTTTATATTGTGTTCTAGATGACTACTAGGTACCTTTATTTTCTATCTGCTTTTGTGAATGTTGATTTTCCATCGATTTACAACTAAGTTCGTTTAACACCCAATTTTAAGGCTATGTTCTAGCTGTGTCATGCGAACTCCCATTTTTCACCCATAATCAACCAAGTTTGGAGAAATTTCATTTTAGATTGTGTTGTATATGACTATTAGGATCCTTTCTTTTCTATCATCATTCATAAACATTGATTTTCCATTGATTTATAGTGAAGTTCAACTAACACCTGATTTTAAGGCTACATTGCAGCTATGTCATTCAAACTCCCATTTTTTACCCACAATCAACAAAGTTTGGAAAACTTTGATTTTAGATTATATTGTAGATGACTATTAAGAACCTTTATTTTCTATCGACTTTCATGAACATTGATTTTCCATCGAATTACAGTTGAGTTTGGCTATCACCTGATTTTAAGGCTACGTTGTAGCTATGTCATGCAAACTCCCATTTTTCACACATAATCAACCAAGTTTTGAGAACTTTGATTTTACATTATATTGTAGATGACTATTAGGAATATTTATTTTCTATCGACTTTCGTGAACGTTGATTTTCCATTGATTTTAAGGTTATGTTCTAGCTGTGTCATGCAAACTCCCATTTTTCACCCATAATCAACCAAGTTTGGAGAACTTGGATTTTAGATTGTGTTGTAGATGACTATTAGGAACCTTTATTTTCTATCAGCTTTCGTTAACATTGATTTTCTCTCGATTTATAATCCAGTTCAACTAACACTATATATTAAGGCTATGTTGCTACTATGTCATGCAAACTCGCATATTACACCCATAATCAAACAAGTTTAGAAAAATTTGATTTTAGATTGAGTTGTACATGACTATTAGGAACCTTTATTTTCTATCAGCTTTTGTGAGCATTGATTTTCCATCGATTTATAGCTGAGTTCAACTATCACTTGATTTTAAGGCTACGTTGTAGCTGTGTCATGCAAACTCCCATTTTTTGTCCATAATCACCCAAGCTTCGAGAAATTTGATTTTTCTTTGTGATGTAGATGACTATTAGGAACATTTATTTTCTATCAGCTTTCATGAACGTTTTTTTTACATCGATTTACAACCAAGTTTGGCTAACACCTAATTTTAAGGCTATGTTGCAATTGTTTCATGTGAACTCCCATTTTT
Source organism: Sequoiadendron giganteum (assembly GCA_007115665.2). Classification (NCBI taxonomy): domain Eukaryota; kingdom Viridiplantae; phylum Streptophyta; class Pinopsida; order Cupressales; family Cupressaceae; genus Sequoiadendron; species Sequoiadendron giganteum. The sequence goes on from CM021105.1 coordinate 325,320,787, forward strand.
CAACCATAATCAACCAATTTTGGACAACTATGATTTTAGATTGTGTTATAGATGACTATTAGGAACCTTTATTTTCTATCTAATTTCGTGAATTTTGATTTTCCATTGATTTACAGTCGAGTTCAACTAACACCTTATTTTTAGGCTATGTTGTAGTTGTGTCATGATAACTCCTATTTTTCACCTATAATCAACCAAGTTTGGAGAACTTTGAATTTAGATTGTGTTGTAGATGACTATTAGGAACCTTTATTTTATATCGACTTCTGTGAATGTTGATTTTTCATCAATTTACAGCCGAATTCATCTAACACATGATTTAAGGCTACATTGTAGGTATGTCATGGGAACTACCATTTTTCACACATAATCAACCAAGTTGGAAGAAGTTTGATTTTAGATTGTGTTATACATGGCAATTACGAACCTTTATTTTCTATTGGCTTTCTTGAATGTTGATTTTTCATCAATTTATAGCCGAGTTTGGATAACACCTAATTTTTAAGGCTACATTCTGGATGTGTCAAGCAAACTCCCATTTTTCACCCATAATCAACCAATTTTGGAGAACTTTAATTTTAGATTGTGTTTTAGATGACTATTACGAACCTTTATTTTCTATCATCTTTTGTGAACATTGATTTTCCATCGATTTACAGTCGAGTTTGGCTAACACCTGATTTTAAGGCTTTGTTGTAGTTGTTTCATACAAACTTCCAATTGTCACGCATAATAAACCAAGTTTGGTGAACTTTGATTTTATTTTGTGCTGTAGATGACTATTAGGAACCTTTATTTTCTTTCGGCTTTCGTGAATATTGATTTTCCATCGATTTACAGCCAAGTTTGGCTAACACCTGATTTAAGGCTATGTTTTAGTTGTGACATGTGAACTCTATTTTTTCACCCATAATAAACCAAGTTTAAAGAGCTTTGATTTTAGATTGTGTTGTAGATGACTATTAGGAACCTTTTTTTTCTATTGGTTATCATGAACATTTATTTTCTATCGATTTACAGTTGAGTTAAGCTAACACCTTATTCTAAGGCTACATTGTAGTTGTGTCATGCAAACTCCCATTTTTTACCCATAATCAACCAAGCTTGGAGAAATTTGATTTTAGATTTTGTTGTAGATGACTATTATAAACTTGTATTTTCTATCGGCTTTCATGAACATTGATTTTCTATTGATTTACAACTGAGTTTAGCTAGCACCTAATTTTAAGGCTACGTTCTAGCTATGTCATGCGAACTCCCATTTTTCACCAATAATCAACCAAGTTTGAAGAAAATTGATTTTATATTGTGTTGTAGATGACTATTAGAAACCTTTATTTTCTATTAGCTTTCATGAACGTTGATATTCCATCGATTTATAGTCAAGTTCGGTTAACACCTAATTTTAAGGCTTCGTTGTCACTGTGTCATGCAAACTCCCATTTTTCACCAATAATCAACCATGTTCAGACAACTTTGATTTCAGATTATGATGTAGATGATGGATAGGGGTTGTTGTTGTCACAATTGCCTAATCATTTAATCTTTAATTATCAATCTAGGAGTGTCTAAAGATGTTTGTGTTAAGAGTTGGATTGGTTTTTGGGGGTTTTGTTGTTTTGTCCACTTTGTGAGGAGCAATTCGAGATTGATCCTTCTTAATTAGAAGTAACTCTACACTATTCTTCTAACTTCTCTCTCTTACTCAAACTTATTCTAAAAGGTTCCAAATTAAAAATAAAACTACTCCATTTCTCATATATCCAATCTGACAAGTAATAATCCCTTATGTGTGCATATTCCATGAAGAATATAACTACTTATCAATGATAAATTATCTATTCTATCTTCAATCTAATTAACTAGAAAGTAAACTAAATTCAAACAGAAAGGATTCTAATTAATCAACACAGTAATGGAACAAAGATTATAACAATGCAGTCCCAACTTTAAGAATTAATTCCAACTTAAAAGAAGAATGAAGGTGTGAAATATTAACTAACAAGATCACCTTCCTTCGGAAGAGCGGGACCTGCTCTACCTCTTGAGGGATCTAACAACAAAAATGGATCAACTTCTTCTTTTTATTTCCATCAAATTTTCCTAAAGAGGGAAAAGTACAAAATGTTCAACTAAGAATTGAAAAACATAATCTACTTGAAATCATAAACTAATACATTAACCTTATAACTATCTTGAGACTAGATATATATCATCTCTTATTTGAAAAGTGGGAAATATAACTAACTCTAGATTATTAAAGATATTTTGGAGTGCTTGGAGAAAAATCATGAAGATCTTATGATCATCTTTAGTTGATTTCAAATAGAACTCTAGAGCTGGAATGCATGTTTGGCTAGAACTATTGTTTAGCTAACAAGTCACTTGGTCGAAGCTATTGAGTCATGATAGTTTAGCCTCCAGTTTCATTTGAATAGAAAAATGGTTAGTGCTTCATTTGATCAATAAATTCTCTTCCAATCATGAATTAAATATACATAATAATGAAACAATCACAAAATTAATTTCCATTCAATCACTCATTCAAAGAAAATAAGCATTCATATAAAAGTATTCAAATTCTAAGTTTCGTGCATAATTAAGTTCACAAGTTAAGTATATGAAAGATAATATCATCAATTTTTAAGCCAAAATGTAAATTATCAAGTATCAATTTATAAAATAAATGAGGTCTCTTCAAGCCCTCATCATTCTCCCCCTCCTATTCTTAACCATGCCCTCATGGTTACAAATTGATTATATCAAGGATGCCTTTATTGAGTGTTTCAATCCATAGTGCACAATCAAAGACACCTCCCTTGTTAAATGTTTTCATACCATGATTTTAACACCTCATCTGGAATCTTCTCTAGTGCATTGATCTTTGGAGTAGGCATGATGATGATAGAAATTTTGAACCTCATTCCAATCCAGAATTCTTGTTGTAATGTCTCACTCTAGTCAAAATCCACTTGATATTGTTAGGGATGATAGGTTACCTTCTCCTCAATTGTTCAAAAATGGAGTTGTACCTTTCAATGCATACTCCATGAGCTATTGGAGGTAATGTACCTTCCACATCTTGGAAACATGCAATACTTTTTAACAAATTAGATACATAAATTGGGACAACATCATTGAGTCCGAAAACTGATTTGAATTTTGCAATGTATTCAACTGCATCAACTATTTCTTCCCTCATGGGAAGACCACACTTTTTATGTGGCTCCTTGTATTCTCCCATTCTTTTCTACCATTCAACTTGATTTTGTAACAAGGAGAAAAATGATCTAATATGAAGCTCTCCAACATAAATATTAAGAAGAGAATTATTTATATCTCCCATAATAAAAGCATGCTGAAAAAATTCACACATTTGATTTTGAGTATTCAGGCGGCTCTTGAAATAACACTAAAGAAAACCATTATCTATTTTACAATCAGTGGGCCTCTTTAACAAAAGTTGATTTAATTTCCATTTTAAAAACGATTCTCTAAGAAACAAACAATACATTCCCAAGGGTTTCCTAGTGGCTACCAGTGCAAAATCTATGTCAACTACTTCAGCCACCCTCTTTTATGCTTCATCTCTTTCTCTGGTAACTTCTTTAATCTCATTCTAAAGTTGTGTGTTGAATTGTTTGTATTTCATGGCTATGAGGGAAAGATACCTCAAACTTGTTGATTTTTCTTGTGACTTTTCTTCTGGTCCTATTCTTCTCTCTCAGAAACCACTTGTTGCTTCTTATTTATTTCCTCCTTTAACTTTTGAATTTCATCATATTTTTGGTCACATTGTTCATTCACATTCTCTAGGGTTTCTTTCCCAATTTCCAGTTGTGTGAGAAAACTTGTTTGTATCCTGCTGTAGTTGTGACTTCATTTTCTCTAACTCTGTTTAACACTCTGAAACTTCTTCATTTTTCTATTTCAATTTTTTTCCAACATCATATTTTGTACTCTATATTCCTCTATCTCTCATTCCAACCTAGATAATTTAAGTATAAGTTGACCCTATTTTTCTTCTTCTCTCCTCTGATTTAAGCTATTATTTGTCTCCTCTTGTTGTTTTATGGGTTGTTTCCCTTCTCTACGGATAAATAATTCTTCTATTTGTTCAAGTACTAGAGATAAAGGGTGCAAAATTTTTGTTTCATCTATGGTAGATCAATCAAAAAAGGGTTCAATCAAAGACTCTTGAGCAACACAATTACCTTCTTCTTGAGAAGTAGGATTTAGTATAAAAGTTTCTTTAGTAGGGGAAGAGGAAAATAAATCTGGAGAATTGTTTCCTCAAGATTGAGAACCTCTCTCTCCTTTTTTCAGTTTTTTCTATATCTGATTCCTCAATTTGAATTATAGGTGGAGACTTTTGAGCTTTTACTCATATTTTCCCCTATCTTCCTTTCTTTAACTTCTTTTTCTTCTCCTGTTTTTCATCTTGTTTCCTCTTTTTTAGTTTTTCTTTCTTTTCAATGCCCTTTTTCTTTTCACTGATTTCTTCCTCAAGTTCATGTTCTTCTGGGGTTTCAACTTCTTTTAATTTTATTTTTCTTGGAGTTTCTTCTTCTTCAGTGTTCTGTTTTTGAGGCTTCCCTACATTTTTAGCCCTAACTTTCTTTGAGCTTCCTTTTTTCTCTATTTTTAAAGTTCGACTTATAGGGGTTTTGTATTTTCCAGTATTCTCACCCTCAATATGTAACAAAAACTATCTCCATCTATCTTCACCATTTTATTTTTGTATAAAATAGTGATTAACAATTAAATGCATTAACCCATGATGTGTAATCCTACTTTCCTTTTCCTTACATTTCATTGCCATATCACTGATTTGGGAAAAAAAAAATGCGAGTAAATTTACTCTTACCTTTGGCTTAGCTTCCCCATGACGAATATGAATTAGCAGTTGAAGAGTTGGTCCCAAAACTATGGCAAACTGGCCTTCACAAGTAAAGTATTTCATCAGGTAGAGGACAATTGATGACCAGGGTTCCTGGAGGCTTCCTCTGTCAATGCCCTTATTCTTTCCTTTGTGAATTTGGAAAGTGGGCAAAGGCTCTAGCTCGACATGGAATATTTATAGAAGTTTCTTTAAATCATGTTGACCCTATCTCACAATTTCTCCTTTTACAGGGATTCTAGATAATGTACTAATAATAGTTGTAGACACCTCAATGGTTTCCCCTCTTACCACTATGAAGTTTATGTGGAAATTTCTGAAAAATTCTTGAATTACATCCCACTCATAACCTTCATACTTAAGAATGAGATTTAACCAGACCACCTACTGCAACCACCTTCTGGTTTCACTATCTACAATAGCCTCCTTTGTATTAGCCATTCTTTTGTAACACATTATTTTACAGACTAAGAGCTTTCAAAAATCCTAAAATATTTTCTGTTAGGAGATATAGAGAAGTGGTGATATGCAGAAATGATGATGGGTTTCCTTTCTTGAAAAATTAATATGAAATAGCTCATGATTGCTTCTATACTTGGACATTAAATTCCATCCATCTTCCATAATGGTTCATTTCTTGGAGTACACTTTGCATGCCTGAAACTTCTCATTAGTGAAATTGTTTTAAAATTTGTTGATGATAGGTGGTGAAAGTACATTCACTAATGTTGATGTATAGATTGCTTTCTTTTAAAACTATCACTTCATAATCATTACTTTGAAAATGAGCAAGTAATGCCACCTCATCTTTTCATCATTTAATAAATTGCATTTGGTGTTTAAACATGATGACATGATTCCTATACGAACTTTATGACCAATAATTTAATGCATTTAAACTTTCAAAAATAAATACATCATATAAACGCCTATCTCCCGATGGTGTGAAATGGCATAGATGTTGACAAATGGTATACTTTGATGGTAGAGCCAACTGGAATAATTTTTTGCTATCAAAATTTGACCGAGTTCGCTAATACTCAATCAAAGTTGATAAATGCAATACTTTTACATTTATTTTCATCTCAAAATAAGAGATTAGCATGTTGGGCTCAACCCTTGTGGGAGCCCACTTTTCTCCACATACTATGATGTCAAACCATGAAAATCTAGAATATCAAATGAATCTATACATGTACAGTGAACAAACAAGTTAGCAAATCAATGAAGCTAAAAGCTTCCAATAATGCATTAATTCCTTTGCTCCATCTAATTATTAACAACTCAAAGCTATCAAAAGTCTTCCTCTCAAGATATTCTTTGAATACCAAGAACAATTGATTAGGAGTAGTTAGGAGCCATCAAGATCTAAATTAATTCAAACATTTAATCAAAGCTTTCATTAAGAAATTAATTTCCTATTTGATCAAGAGCCTTCAGGAGCCATCAAAATCTATCCAGAGTTGTAACTACAATACAAGAAGATTAGAAAATTATTATTATTATTATTATTGGATCTTTTTGGAAGGTAAACCGCAATTTCTAGTTTTCAATTTACCTTCTTTATTCATGGCCAACTAAAAGATATTAAGGACAAGACATTTCACTTAAAGAAGAAAAATTTTCCTTAGTAAAATGTTCTATCCTTGTTTGAAGTTCCATTGTAAACTCTTCTTTTGATATTGGTTTATGATAAAGCCTAAGCCTATGTCCATTTACCATCATTGTCTTCCTCTCTCCATCAATAATTGTTAATTAGATAGTCCCATTATCAAAAACTTGCTTAATCTCATATGGTCCAAGCCATATGGTATGCAACTTCCCTTTGAATTATTGAAGTTGTAAATAAAATAGTAATGCCCAATCTCCTACAATAAAATTTTTACTGTGGATGTTCTTGTCATGCCATGGTTTCCTTTCATTTTGAATAATCTTTATTTGATGCAAGGCTTCCATCCTCATTTCATCTAATATATTCAACTACAACACTCTATTTCTTTGTGTTTTTGTCCAGTTTATACCCACATTTAAAGTTTTTCTAAATGTCTCAAGTTTAAATTCTATAAGAAGAATAGGCATCTTACCATAAACTAACTCATATGGGGAAAAACCTGTGGTTGTTTTCCAAGTTTTGCTATATTCCCAAATAGATTGTGTCAATCTATTAGACTAATCACTCTTTCAAGATGAAACTATCTTTGTGAGTATATTCTTCAAATCTCTATTAGTCACCTCCACCTGCCCATTTGCTTGAGGATGGTATGGTGATGAATTTCTATGTTGAACTTGATATCTTTGAAGAAATGCTTGAAGCATCAAAGACATAAATTCTGGCCCTTGATCTGATACAAGTGTTCTAGGCACCCCATACCTCCGTAGAATGTTGTTATACAAGATATTTACAACTCTTTCTTCTTTAGTATCCGATAATGCGTTGACCTCTACCCATTTAGTGACATAATTAGTACACACAAGGATGTAATTATTTCCTTTTGATGGTGGATTTATGGGACCAACAAAGTCGATTCCCCATTTCTCAAATGGCTCCAAGGAAAATTGTGTTTGAAGCGACATTTCTGTAGAACCTGTAGGCCTCCCCATTCTCTGACACTAATCACAATGCCTAATGTAGTGAGCCACATCTTTAGTCATTGTTGGCCAGAAATAGCCTACTCTTAGAATCTTATGTACTGTTCTCACTGTAGAATAATTCCCTGTACTTGGCTCATCATGGCATGCCTTCAAGATATCATAAACATCTATTTCCTATACACATCTTCTCATGACATGATCTAGACACATTTTAAACAAAAAACCATTAATCCATTCAAATCTGGAACTTTCTCTAATTAGTCTCTTTTTTTTGTTTAGATGAAAAATAAGGACATCTCCCTATTACTAAATAATTATCAATATCGGGAAACCAAGGAGATTCAATAGATATAGAAAATAGGTGTTCATCAGGAAATGCATCTTCCACTGGTTTGTTATTCCCCTATAAAACCATCCTAGAAAAAAATTTAACCACTACATTATCTTTCATTGGTTTATCAACTATTGTTATATCAAATTCTTGTAATAACAATAACCATCTAATGATGCATCCTCCCACCATAGCTTTATTCATTAGGTATTGAATAGCTGCATGATTTGTATGTACACTATTTTATAACCATTAATATAGTTTCTAATTTTATTAATGGCATACACGACTGCTAATAATTCCTTTTTAGTAGTGGTGTAATTCTGCTCAACCAGATTAAGATTTTTACTTACATAATAAATGGCATGCATCACTCCTAATTCATCCTTCTATCCAAGCACTCTCCCGATCACAAAATTAGATGCATCTTTATTTATATGAAAAGGCTCACCCTAGATTGGGACAGTTATAATAGGTGAGGTTGTTAAGGCTAGTTTTATATCATCAAAGGATTGTTGATACATTCTAGTCCAAAGAAATTCTGATTTTTTTTAATAAACTAAACAAAGGACCTGCAATCTTACTAAACCCTTCTATAAACCTCCTATAATAGCCAACTATAATAGCCAACATGTCCTAAAAATCTTCTACATATGTTGTTAAATCTGCAAAGATGGTAAGAACAACACGTTGAAAAGTTGTAGGTGCATTACATAGTCCAAAAGGAAAGACTCTATAAGCATAGGTACCCAATGGGCAAGTAAACATTGTTTTATCCTGATCTTCTAGAGCTACTTGAATCTAGTTATACCCACTAAAACCATCAAGAAAATAAAATTAACTACTACCTGATAAGTTATCTAATACTTGATCTATAAAAGGAAGAGGAAAATAGTCTCTCTTAATAGCTTTATTCAACTCTCTGTAATCCACACATACTCTCCATTGATCATTTTTCTTAGGTACTATGTGTTAGTGTAGGTTTTTTTAATATTATTTTTCCTACACATTATTAAGCATACCTTAGGTTATAGGAGATGTGGTTCATGTGAGGACACGTGGCATAATCCATCGATTACATGTGTTGCTCCCACTCACACTTGGGTGGTTGAGTTTCACACCCTCTTTTGGCCTTATATGCCACCTCACAAAACCACTCATCTGTCTCTTTTTGAGTAGGTTATGCCACCTATTTGGCATTTTCCAAGTAGGCATAACTCCCACCTAATTTGGTTATTTGGGAGTTATTACCCCTCTTGGAATTATTTGCCCATATTCTACTATATATTCTGCACTCACCTCTCCCTCCTAACTAGTTCAGGTCTAGCTCCTATCTAGTCTAGATGAGTTCATATTAACTCAATCAATTCAAGGGAGAGTTGAGGCATATTGTATCATTTAGTGTGTGATATAACATCATTTTGTTATTGCACTATATTCCTGCATTCTATCTCTTGCTGCTCTCGTGTGGAAGGTTTATCTTGGTTTTGTAGGTGATCCTGGGTGCTCGAGTTCATCAATAACTCTTACACTATGACTAGTGGAGAAACCCATTGACTATTTGAAATAGGATAAATGAATCCCACTTGGAGAAATTTCTCTATTTCTAGCTTCACAAAATATCCTAATGCAGGGTTAATCCTTCTCTAAGCTTGTCTTATAGGTTTAACATCCTCAGTGTAAATGTGGTGTGTACATATATCAGGATGAATCCCTCTCATGTCCTTATAATCCCAAGAAAATGCTCCAATATTATTTTCTCAAATCTCTTTCAGATCATCTTCTTGCTTAGTTGATAAGGACCCATTAATGAGCAAGGGATTATCTGCTTTCACTAAGATTTATTTAGTCTTGTTTTGAAGAATAGAGGGGTCTCCAATCAAAGTACTTAAAGGATAGTGATGTGGAAAAATTTGATGGAGTAATTGATTATGACTTGAATCAGAATTCATGATATCAATTAAAGGGAAGTGATCCTGAATGTCAATAACATCATGAAATTCAATATTTCCCTCCTCATTCATATATTCTTCATACTTTTCCACATGCTCTGTCAATGTTACCATTGAAAGTTCTCGAACCTTGTCATCTTCTGAATTAAAACCATCAATCCAACTCTAGTTTTCAAATGATAAAGAGGGTTTTGCTGGTGGGTAAATGGATAATTCTCTCTATTTGATTCCATTGGATATGGTCATACTTCCAGACCTACAATCAATAAGGCAGAAACTATTGCCAATCAAGGTCTCCCCAAAATGATTGGATATCACACCTTTCTTTGCTTACTTTTCAAGACAAGAAAATCAGTAGGATATTCCCATGTATTGATGGTAACAGTGATATACTCAAGGATCCCTTCTAGTTTTGCAATTGATTGATCTGATAGTTGTAAAACTGTGGTTGTTGGCAGAACATTTGTGATTGCCAATTTTTTGGTTGTATTAGTTGTAATAACATTAATAGCATCCCCTAAGTCAATAAGGAAATTTGGAAGTTCAATGCCATTAATGTTAAGGGTAATAATTGGACTTACTAGGTAACCATACTTCTGAGGGATCAAATTCCCTAACAAAACATCGGATATTTTTCCTCCAATTTGAAATGTGGGAGGTAACTTCTTTTTCCTTCTGGGTGTCTTGACACAAATACTTAACCACTTGGTTAATTTCTTGAATATCGCGAATACCTCTCAAGAGTGGAATTTCAATATTAACCTTCTTAATTTCTCTGATAATTTAAGAATCTACCAAATCATCTTGTTTCTCCTCATCTTGCTTCACAACCATTGATTCTTTTTGAAGTCGTGTAAGGAATGGTGCTTGTTTATCAGAAGAAATATCTTCATTCCTTTGTAATGTATCCTTCATCAAATCCTATTGTTTTTCATCTTTAATCAAATCAATTTTTGATGATATTAATTGAGTCCTCAACTAAATATCATTCAAATCAATATTATTTAAGCCAACTGCATTAGGATCATCATTGTAAGTTGGCTATTGAGGTTGATTTTTTTTGGATTGGGAACTAGCTGAGCTAGAATTTGAGGTCGGTTTACTATTTTAGAATTTGAAGGTTGTGTGGGACTAGTCAAAATTTTTTGATTTTTATTCCAAGGTCTTCTTGGTCCCTAATTTTTCCATTAAGGATTATTACCTTGGTTAGGTTTCCATTGAGGTTGATTAGGCTTCCAATGATATTGATTAGGTTGCCATTGTGGTTGGTTCCATTGAGAATTAGCCCATTCAGGTTGTCCCCGAGGCAGTCCATAGGATGTTGCCATAGAAGGAGGTGGAATTGGCATTTGTTGGGAATTCCAATGAGACTGTGGATTCCATCGACCAGACGGATTCCATTTAATATTCCATTGATTTGAACCCCAATTGGAATTATTTCTAGGATTAGACTATCCTCCAAAAGTAGGGTTAGACTGCCTCTATCCTATGTAGTTGAGTTATTCATCCATAGGTGAAGATTGAGAAGGTTTCTTCAAATGGTTTTTAATCTCTGGAAGGAGATTAAATTTACCAATAGAATGCTTCTTCTCACAAATATCACATAAATCTACCTGATTGAGAGGACATACTCTTAATGGATGCTTGTATCTACATTTGGGACAATATAGCCAATTGTTCTACTATTCTTTTGTTAGGTTGAGAACTAAGGTGGAGAAGGATATCAGTTTTTAAATTTTCTATTTCCACCATGACCTTAGAAACATCAGTAGAGGAACCCCTATTCTTCTTCCTAGAACTTGGTCTTGTTCTTGAATAGTTCCTACAAGTCTTAACTATTTCATCAAAAGTGAGTTTACTGATGTCTCCTTTTCCTATCAAGTTCAAGGCATCTCTTGAATCATCATAAATTCCTTTTAGGAATATGAACTTACTAATTTATTTATCCAACCCATTCCCACAACTTTTCAAATCAAGGACGTATCTATCTACATAATCTTCTAAACTCTCCTCTTCTAATTGTTTCATTTTAAAAAGTTCCTCTTTCCTGTCCTTAACTCGATAGTAATCTTGGTATTTTTACAAAAAAACTATTTCCATTTCTTTCCAAGTGTTAATAGAATTAGCATTCAACCCAATGAACCAACACAAGGCTGATTCCTTTAGAATGGATGGAAATAGTTTTAACTTTTGATTATCAAATGTGTAATAATAAGTTTGATACAATACTTTTAATTCAAATAAGAATTGGTCAGGGTCCTCCAAAGTTTTCCCATGAAATGTAGGTAAAAAAGAGGGTGAAATATTTTTCATAGGTGGTTCATTAGCCTTCCTATTAATGACAATAGGGAAAGAGAATGTTTTGTTAGGAACCTCTTCTTCCCTTTCTCCTTCTCCTTCGTCCTCCATATTTACTATGTGGTTGGAGATTGTTTGAGTGGATGATGATGAAATCGTAGTGTGATGTTGATATCCTTCTAGAAAAAGGTACTAGATATCTTCTTATGAATCTTCCAAACTGATCTCTTTGTCTATTCATCAACTAACAAAGAGATTCTTACCAACACTTAAGGCTTGAATTTTTTTAAGGCCAGATCAGTCCCCGACAACAGTGCCAAAAATGATGGATAGGGGTCATTTTTTTCACAATTCCCTAATCATTTAATATTTAATTGACAACCCAAGAGTGTCGAAAGCTGTTAGTGGTAAGAGTTGGATTGGTTTTAGGGGGTTTTGTGGTTTGGTCGTCAAGAGCGATTTGGGATTGTTCCTTCTTAATCAAAAGCAACTCTACACTATTCTTCTAACTTCTCTCTCTTACTCAAACTTATTATAAAAGGTTCCAAATGAAAAAAAATCATTCCAGAAGAGAAAATGTGCAGAGGTAAGTCACATTCCAAGTTGAATCATATCATGAGGATTGGATGATTAAACTTAATCTTTCTTGTAGAAAAACGAGAATCTAACCTCTACTTGAATTTAAAATCTAAATAATCAATAGAATTGAAATCTAATTATTTTCTTGTTCCTAATTCAAAATCGAACTACTCCATTCCTCATACATCCAATTTGACAAGTAATAATCCCCTCTCTATGCATATTCCATTAAGAATATAACTAATTATCAATGATAAATTAACTATTCTATCTTCAATTTAATTAACTAGAAAGTAAACTAAATTTAAATAAAAAGGATTCTTATTAATCAACACAGTAATGGAACAAAGATTAAAACAATGCAGTCCTAGATTTAAGATTTACTATGACATTTATATTGATGAAAGAGTTCCAGCTCAAAACAAGAATGAAGATGAAATATTAACTAAGAAGATCACCTTCCTTCGGAAGAGCAGGCCCTGTTGTACCTTTGGAGGGATCTAACAATAGAAATGGATCAAATTCTTCTTTTTATTTCCATCAAATTTTCCCAAAGAGAGGTGAAGTAAAAAATGTTCAAATGAGAATTGAAAAATATAATCTACTTGAAATCAAAAACAAATACATTAACCTTCTAACTATCTTGAGACTGGATATATATATCCTCTCTTATTTGAAAAGGAGGAAATCTAACTAACTCCAGATTATTAAAGACATTCTAGAGTGCTTGGAGAACAATCATGAAGATCTTATGATCATCTTCATTTGATGTCAAACAAAACTATAGAGATGGAATGCATTTTTGGCTAGAACTGTTGTTTAGCTAACAAGTCGCTTGGTCGAAGCTACTAAGTCAATAGTTTACTTGCCAATTTAATTTGAATAGAAAAATGGTTATCACTTCATTTGATCAATAAATTCTCTTCCAATCATGAGTTAAATATACATAATAACAAAAAAATCACAACATTAAATGATATTCAATCACCCATTCAAAGAAAAAAAGCATTCATATAAAAGCTTTCAAATTCTAAGTTTCATCCATAATTAAGATCACAAGTTAAGTATATAAAAGATAATATCATCAGTTTTAAAGCCAAAATGTAAAGTATCAAGTATCAATTTATAAAATAAATGAGGTCTCTGCAAGCCCTCATTAGTACATCACTATTAGGAACCTTTATTTTCTATCAACTTTTGTGATTGTTGATTTTCCATCGATTTATACCCGAGTTGATTTTAGATTGTCTTGTAAATAACTATTAGGAACTTTTAGTTTCTATCGACTTTTGTGAACGTTGATTTTCCATCGATTTACAGTTGAGTTTGACTAACACCTTATTTTAAGGCTACATTCTAGCTATGTCATGAGAAAACCCATTTTTCACCCATAATCAACCAAGTTTGGAGAAATTTGATTTTAGATTTTGTTGTAGATGACTATTAGGAACCTTTATTTTCTATCAACTTTCGTGAAAGTTGATTTTTCAAATATTTACAGTCGAGTTTGGCTAACACCTAATTTTAGGGCTACATTCTAGTTGTGTTATGTAAACTCCCATTTTTCACCAATAATCAATGACTTTGAAGAAGTTTGGTTTTATATTGTGTTTCAGATGACTATTAGGAACACTTATTTTCTATCGGCTTTTGTGAATATTTATTTTCCATTGATTAATAGTAAATTTTGGTTAACACCTATTTTTAAAGCTACATTATAGTTTTGTCATGTGAACTCCCATTTTTCACCCATAATCAACCAAGTTTGGAGAACTTTTATTTTAGATTGTCTTATAGATGACTATTAGGAATCTTTATTTTCGATCAAATTTCATAAACATTGATTTTCCATCGATTTATAGTCGAGTTTGGCTAACACTTGATTTTAAGGCTACATTGTAGTTGTGTCATGCGAACTCTCATTTTTCACCCAAAATCAACTAAGTTTAGAGAACTTTGATTTTATATTCTATTGTAGATGACTATTAGGAACCTTTATTTTAAAAAAGCTTTGTTGAACATTGATTTTCCATCAATTTACACCAGAGCTCAACTAACACCTAATTTTAAGCCTATGTTGCAGTTGTGTCATAAGATCTCCCATTTTCACCCAAAATCAACCAAGTTTACAAAAAAATTATTTTAGATTGTGTTGTAGATTACTATTATGAACTTTTATTTTCTATCACCTTTCGTGAACATCGATTTTTCATCGATTTAAAATTGAGTTTGGCTAACACCTGATTTTAAGGCTATGTTGAAGTTGTTTGATGCAAACTCCCATTTTTCACCCATAATCAACTGAGTTTGAAGAAATTTGATTTTATATTGTGTTGTAGATGACTATTAGGAACCTTTATTTTCTATCGGCTTTCGTGAAAGTTGGTTTTCCATCAATTTACAACCAAGTTTGACTAACACATGATTTAAGGCTGCGTTGTAGCTTTCATGAACGTTGATTTTGCATCAATTTAAAGTCGAGTTCGGCTAACACCTGATTTAAAGGTTACATTGAAATTGTGTCATGCAAACTCCCATTTATCAACCTTAATCAACCAAATTTGGAGAACTTTTCTTTTTAGATTATGTTGTAGATGACAATTAGGAACCTTTATTTTCTATCATCTTTCGTAAATGTTGATTTTCTATCGATTTACAACTGAGTTAAGCTAACACATGATTTTAAGAATGCATTGCAACTATCTCATACAAACTCCCATTTTTCAAACATAATCAACCAAATTCTAAGAAATTTGATTTTAGATTGTGTTGTAGATGACTATTAGGAACCTTTAATTTCTATGGGCTTTCATGAACATTGACTTTCCATCAATTTATAGTGGAGTTTGGCTAAAACCTTATTTTAAGGCTACATTGCTATTGTGTCATGTGAACTCCTTATTTTCACACATAATCATCCAAGTTTCAAGAAGTTTGATTTTACATTGTGTTGTAGATGACAATTCTGAACCTTTATTTTCTATCATCTTTCGTGAACGTTGATTTTCCATCGATTTACAACCGAGTTCAAATAACACCTAATTTTAAGGCTACATTCTAGCTATGTCAAGAAAACTCTTATTTTTCAACCATAATCAACCAATTTTGGAGAAATTTGATTTTAAATTGTGTTGTAGATGACTATTAGGAACCTTTATTTTCTATCGTCTTTCGTAAATGTTGATTTTCCATCGATTTACAGTTGAGTTCAGCTAACACCTGATTTTAAGGCTATGTTGTAGCTGCATCATGCGAACTACCACTTGTCACCCATAATCAACCAAGTGTGGAGAAATTTGATTTTAGATGAATTTTAGGAACCTTTATTTTCTATTGGATTTCATGAACATTGATTTTCCATCAATCTACAACCAAGTTCGACTAACACCTTATTTAAGGCTACGTTGCAGCTGTGTCATGCGAACTTTCATTTTTCACCCGTATTCAACCAAGTTTAAAGAAATTTGATTTTAGATTATGTTTTAGATGACTATTAGGAACCTTTATTTTCTATCGGCTTTGTGAAAGTTGATTTTCCATCGATTTATAGCCGAGTTCAGCTAAGACCCAATTTTAAAGCTATGTTGCAGTTGTGTCATGCGATCTCATATTTTCACCCAAAATCAGCCAAGTTTGGAAAACTTTGATTTTAGTTTTTGTTGTAGATGACTATTAGGAACTTTTATTTTCTATTGACTTTCATGAACATTGATTTTCCATCGATTTACGGCCGAGTTTGGCTAACACCTAATTTTAAGGCTATGTTGTAGCTATGTCATGCACACTCCAATTTTTCACCCATAAATAACCAAGTTTGGAGAACTTTGATTTTATATTGTGTTGTAGATGACTAGTAGGAAACTTTATTTTCTAAAGGCTTTCGTGAATATTGATTTTCCATCATTTTATAGCCGAGTCTAGCTAGCACCTGATTGTAGGCTACATTGCAGCTATGTCATGCAAACTCACACTTTTCACCCATAATAAACCAAGTTTGGAGAACTTTGATTTTAGATTGTGTTGTAGATGACTATAAGGATCCTTTATTTTCTATTAGCTTTCGTGAACATTTATTTTGCGTTGATTTACAACCAAGTTTGGCTAACACCTAATTTCAGCCTACATTGCGTCTGTTTCATGCAGACTCCCATTTTTCACTCATAATCAGCCAAGTTTGAAGAAATTTTATTTTAGATTGTGTTGTAGATGACTATTAGGAACCTTTATTTTCTATCGGCCTTCTTGAACATTTATTTTCCATCAATTTATAGCTAAGTTCGGCTAATAGCTAATTTTAAGCCTATGTTGTAGTTGTCTCAAGCGAACTCCCATTTTTAACCCATAATCAACTAAGATTGGAGAAATTTGATTTTAAATTTTGTTGTAGATGACTATTAAGAACCTTATCAGCTTTCATGAATGTTGATTTTCCATTGATTTATAGCTGAGTTCGGCTAATAGCTAATTTTAAACCTATGTTGCAGCTGTGTCATGCGAACTCCCATTTTTAACCCATAATCAACCAAGATTGGAGAAATTTGATTTTAAATTTTGTTGTAGATGACTATTAAGAACCTTTATTTTTTATTTGCTTTCATGAACGTTGATTTTCCATCGATTTATAGCTGAGTTCGGCTAACACCTGATTTTAAGGTTATGTTGTAGTTGTGTTATACTAACTCCCATTTTTCACCTATAATCAACCAAGTTTGGAGAATGCTGATTTAGATTATGTTGTAGATGACTATTAGGAACCTTTATTTTTAATCGTCTTTCATGAACATTCATTTTCTATAGATTTACAGCCGATTTTGGCTAACACCTGATTTTAAGGCTTCATTCTAGTTGTTTCATGCGAAATCCCATTTTCCACCCATAACCAACCAAGTGTGGAAAACTTTGATTTTAGATTGTGTTGTAGGTGACGATTAAGAACCTTTATTTTCAATAAAATTTCATGAACATTGATTTTCCATCGATTTATAATTGAAATCAACTAACACCTAATTTTAAAGCTATGTTGCAGTTATGTATGAGATCTGTCGTTTCTCCCAAAATCAACCAATTTTGGAGAAGTTTGATATTAGATTGTGTTTTAGATGGCTATTAGGAACATTTATTTTCTACCGGCTTTCATGAACATTGATTTTCCATTGATTTACACCTGAATTTAGTGAGCACATGATTAAAGGCTACATTATAGTTACAGTGTCATGCGAACTCCCATTTCTCACCCATAATCAACCAAGTTTGAAGACGTTTGATTTTATATTGTGTTGTAGATAGTTTTTAGTAACCTTTATTTTCTATATTCTTTCGTGAAAATTGATTTTCCATAAATTTATAACCAAGTTCAACTAACACTTGATTTTAAGGCTACATTCCAGCTGTGTCATGCAAACTCCCATTTTTCACCCATAATCAACCAATTTTGGAGAACTTTGATTTTAGATTGTGTTTTAGATGACTATTACGAATGTTTATTTTCTACCGGCTTTCGTGAACTTTGATTTTCCATTGATTTACAACCATGTTCAACTAACACTTATTTTAAGGCTATGTTGCAACTGTGTCATAAGAACTCCCATTTTTTACACATAATCAACCAAGTTTGGAGAACTTTTATTTTATATTGTGTTTTAGATGACTATTAGGAACCTTTATTTTCTATTGGATTTCATGAATGTTGATTTTCCATCGGTTTACAGTCGAGTTTGACTAACACTTGATTTTAAGGCTACGTTCTAGCTATGTCATCCGAACTCCCATTTTTCACCTATAATTAACAAATTTTGGAGAAATTTGATTTTCGATTGTGTTGAAGATGACTATTAGGAACCTTTATTTTTTATTGACTTTAGTGACTATTGATTTTCCATCGATTTATAGCTGAGTTCAGCTAACACCTGATTACATTGCAGCTATGTCATGCGAACTCCCATTTTTCACCCATAATCAACCAAGTTTGAAGAACTTTTATTTTAGATTGTGTTCTACATGACTATTAGGAACCTTTATTTTCTATCGACTTTTATGAACATTGATTTTCTATCAATTTACAACCGAGTTCGTCTAATACCTGATTTAAGGCTATGTTGCAACTGTGTCATACAAACTCCCATTTTTCACATATAATCAACCAAGTTTGAAGAA
Organism: Sequoiadendron giganteum; assembly: GCA_007115665.2. Taxonomy (NCBI): domain Eukaryota; kingdom Viridiplantae; phylum Streptophyta; class Pinopsida; order Cupressales; family Cupressaceae; genus Sequoiadendron; species Sequoiadendron giganteum. Next base: position 325,339,592 of record CM021105.1, read on the forward strand.
ATTTGATATCATATTGTATTGTAGATGACTATTAGGAACCTTTATTTTCTATCAACTTTTGTGAACATTGATTTTCCATCGATTTACAGCCAAGTTCGGCTAACACCTGATTTTAAGGCTATGTTCTAGCTGTGTCTTGCGTACTCCCATTTTTCACCTATAATCAACCAAGTTTGGACATCTTTGATTTTAGATTATGTTGTAGATGACAATTAGGAAACTTTATTTTCTATCAACTTTCATGAACGTCTATTTTCCATCTATTCACAGTCGAGATTTCCTAACACCTAATTTTGAGGCTACGTTGCAGGTTTGTCTTGCGATCTCCCACTCTTCACCAAAAATCAACCATGTTTGGAGAACTTTGATTTATATTGTGTTGTAGATGACTATTAGGAACCTTTATTTTTATCGAGTTTTGTGAACGTTCATTTTCAATCGATTTACACCTGAGTTCCACTAACACATGATTTAAGGTGACGTTATAGCTCTGACATGCAAACTCCCATTTTAGAGCCATAATCAACCAAGTTTGCAGAAGTTTTATTTTATATTGTGTTGTAGATGACTATTAGGAACCTTTATTTTCTTTTAGCTTTCATGTACATTGATTTTCAATCTATTTACAACTCAGTTGCACTAACACCTAATTTGAAGGCTACATTCCAACTATGTCATCCAAACTCCCATTTTTCACCCATAATCAACCAAGTTTGGAGAACTTTGATTTTATATTGTCTCATAAATGAATATTAGGAACCTTTATTATTTTTTTGAATTTGTGAACATTGATTTTCTATTGATTTACAGTCAAGTTCGGTTAACACCTAATTTAAGGCTACATTGTAGCTATGTCATGCAAACCCCAATTTTTCACCCATAATCAACCAAGTTTGGAGAAATTTGATTTTAGATTGTGTTGTAGATGACTATTAGGAGCCTTTATTTTCTATCAGATTTTTCAAACATTGATTTTCTATCGATTTACAGTCAAGTTAGGCTAATACCTTATTTAAGGCTACATTGTAGCTGTGTCATGCGAACTCCCATTTTTCACCCATAATAAACCAATTTTGAAGAATTTTGATTTTATATCGTGTTGTAGATGATTATTAGGAACCTTTATTTTCTATCAACTTTCGTAAACATTGATTTTCCATCGATTTAAAGTCGACTTCGGCTAACACCTGATTTTAAGCCTATGTTCTAGCTGTGCCATGAGAACTCCCATTTTTCACCCTTAATCAACCAAGTTTGGATAATTTTGATTTTAGATTATGTTGTTGATGACTATTAGGAACCTTTATTTTTTATTTTGTGTACATTCATTTTCTATCAATTTACAACAGAGTTTAGCTAACACCTAATTTTAATACTGCATTCTAGTTGTGTCATGTGAAATCCCAATTTCACCCATAATCAACCAAGTTTGGAGAAATTTGATTTTACATTATGTTGTAGATGACTATTAGGAACCTTTATTTTCTATTGGCTATCATGAATGTTGATTTTCTATTGAATTATAGTCGAGTTTAGCTAACACCTTATTTTAAGGCTACATTACAACTGTGTCATGCAAACTCCCATTTTTGACCCATAATCTACCAAGTTTGGAGAAATTTGATTTTAGATTCTGTTGTAGATGACTATTAGAAACTTTCATTTTCTATCAGCTTTCTTGAACATTGATTTTCCATTGATTTACAACTGAGTTTAGCTAGCACCTAATTTTAAGGCTATGTTCTAGCTGTGTCATGCGAACTCCCATTTTTCACCAATAATCAACCAAGTTTGAAGAATATTGATTTTAGATTGTGTTGTAGATGACTATTAGAAACCTTTATTTTCTATCGACTTTCATGAACATTGATTTTCCATCAATTTAAAGTCGAGTTCAACTAACGCTTGATTTTAAGGCTTTCTTGTAGTTGTGTCATGTGAACTCCCATTTTTCACCCATAACAAACCAAGTCTGGAGAAATTTGATTTTAGATTTTGTTATAGATGACTATTAGGAACCTTTATTTTCTATTGGCTTTCATGAACATTGATTTTCCATGGATTTATAGTCGAGTTCCGGTATGACCTGATTTTAAGTCTACGTTCCAAGTTTATCCTGTGAACTCCCATTTTTCACCCATAATCAACCAAGTTTGGAAAATTTTGATTTTAGATTGTTTTTTAGATAACTATTATGAACCTTTATTTTTATTGGCTTTCATGAATGTTGATTTTCCATCGATTTACAGTCAAGTTCGGCTAACACTTGATTGAAGACTATCTTGCGGTTGAGTCATGCGAACTCCCATTTTTCACACATAATCAACTAAGTTTGAAGAACTTTTATTTTATATTGTGTTGTAGATGACTATTAGGAACCTTAATTATCTATTGGATTTTGTGAACGTTGATTTTACATTGATTTACACCGGAGTTTAGCTAACACCTGATTTTAAGGCTGCGTCACAGCTGTGTCAATCAAAGTCCCATTTTTAACCCATAATCAACTAGGATTGGAGAAATTTTATTTTAAATTATGTTATAGATGACTATTAGGAATGTTTATTTTCTATCAAATTTTGTGAGCATTGATTTTCCATCGATTTATAGTCGAGTTCGGCTAACACCTAATTTTCAAGCTATGTTGTAGCTTTGTCATGGAAACTCACATTTCAATGATAATCAATTTTTTTTTAAGAAAATTAATTTTAGATTGTGTTGTAGATGATGATAAAGAACCTTTATTTTCTATCGACTTTCGTGAATGTTGATTTTCCATCGATTTACAACTGAGTTCGGCTAACACCTTATTTTAAGGCTATGTTCCAGCTGTGTTATGCAAACTCTCATTTTTCACCCATAATCAACCATGTTTTTTGAACTTTCATTTAGATTCTATTGTAGATGACTATTAGGAACCTATTTTTTCTATCGACTTTCATGAATATTGTTTTTCCATCGATTTACAACCAAGTTCAACTAACACTTGATTTTAGGGCTACGTTGCATTTGTGTCATGTGATCTCCCATTTTTCAGCCATAATCAACCAAGTTTGGAGAAAATTTATTTTATATTGTGTTGTAGATGACTATTAAGAACCTTTTCTTTTCTATTGGCTTTCGTGAATGTTGATTTTTCATCGATTTATAGCCGAGTTCGGCTAACACCTAATTTTAAGGCTATGTTATAGATGAGTCATGCAAACTCCCATTTTTCACCCATAATCAAAAAAGTTTTGACATAATTCATTTTAGATTGTGTTTTAGATGACTATTAGGAGCCTTTACTTTCTATCGACTTTCATGAATGTTGATTTTCCATTGATTTATAATTGAGTTTGGCTAACACCTTATTTTAAGGCTACGCTCCAGCTATGTTATGCGAACTCCCATTTTTCACCCATAATCAACCATGTTTGGAGAACTTTGATTTATATTGTATTGTAGATGACTATTAGGAACCTTTATTTTTCATCGTCTTTCATGAACGTTGATTTTTCCATCGATTTACAATTGAGTTTAGCTAACTCCTGATTCTAAGGCTACGATGCATCTGTGTCATGCGAACTCCCATTTTTCACCCATAATCAACTAGATTTGGAGAAATTTTATTTTATATTGTGTTGTATATGACTATTTAGGAACCTTTATTTTCTATCGACTTTCGTGATCATTCATTTTCCATAGATTTATAGTTGAGTTCGGCTAACACTTGATTTTAAGGCTATGTTGCAGTTGTGTCATGCGAACTCCCATTTTTCATGCATAATCAACCAAGTTTGGAGAAATTTGATTTTAGATTTTGTTGTAGATGACTATTAGGAACCTTTTTTTCTATCTAATTTCATCAACAATGATTTTCCATCGATTTATAGTAGAGTTTGGCTAACACCTTATTTTAAGGCTAAATTCCCGCTATGTTATGTGAACTCCCATTTTTCACCCATAATCAACCAATTTTTGAGAAATTTAATTTTAGATTTTGTTGTAGATGACTATTAGGAACCTTTATTATCAACTTTTGTGAACATTGATTTTCCATCGATTTACAGCTAAGTTTGGCTAACACCTGATTTAAGACTATGTTGTAGGTATGTCATGCAAACTCCCATTTTTAACCCATAGTCAACCAAGTTTAATTTTGTTGACTTTGAATAGTGTTGTAGATGACAATTAGAAACCTTTGTTTTCTATCTGCTTTCGTGAAAATTGAGTTTTCATCAATTTACAACCAAGTTTGGCTAATAGCTGATTTAAGGCTACATTGCAATTGTGTCATGCGAACTCCCATTTCTCACCCATAATCAACCAAGTTTGGAGAGTTTTTATTTTAGATTATGTTGTAGATGACTATTAGGAACTTCTTTTTATTGTCTTTTGTGAATGTTGATTTTCCATCGATTTATAGCCGAGTTCAACTAACACCTTATTTTAAGGCTATATTGCAACTGTGTCAAGTGAACTCCCATTTTCACCCATAATCTAGCATGTTTGGAGAACTTTGATTTTAGATTTTGTTGTATATGATTATTAGGAACCTTTATTTTCTATCAAATTTCATGAACTTTGGTTTTTCATCGATTTACAGTCGAGTTCGGGTAACACCTAATTTTAATGGTACGTTGCAGCTATGTAATGCGAACTCCCATTTTTAACCCATAATCAACCAACTTTAGGGAACTTTGATTTTAGATTGTGTTGTAGATGACTATTAGGAACCTTTATTTTCTATCGTCTTCTACGAACATTGATTTTCCATCTATTTACAGTCGGGTTCATCTAACACCTAATTTTAAGGCTATGTTAAAGTTGTGTCATGCGATCACCCATTTTTCACCCAAAATCAATCAAGTTTCGAGAAATTTTGATTTTAGATTGTGTTGTAGATGACTTTTAGGAACTTTTATTTTCTATCGGCTTTCGTGAACATTGATTTTGCATCGATTTACAGTCGAGTTCAGCTAAAACCTGATTTTAAGGCTACATTATAGCTCTATCATGTGAACTCCCATTTTTCACCCATAATCAACCAATTTTGGAGAACTTTGATTTTAGATTGTGTTGTAGATGAATATTAGGAAACTTTATTTTCTATTGGCTTTTGTGAACTTTTATTTTCCATTGATTTACAATCGAGTTTGGCTAACACCTAATTTTAAGGCTACATTGTAGCTTGTCATGCAAACTCCCATTTTTGCACCCATAATCAACCAAGTTTGGAGAACTTTGTTTTTAGATTGTGTTGTAGATGCCTATTAGGAACCCTTTTTTTCTATCATATTTCATGAACATTTTCCATCGATTTATAGCCGAGTTAGGGTACCACCTGATTTTAACACTACATTGTAGCGATGCCATGCAAACTCCCATTTTTAACCCATAATCAACCGGGATTGGAGAAATTTGATTTAAAATTGTGTTGTAGATGAATATTAGGAACCTCTATTTTCTACCAGCTTTCATGAATGTTGATTTTGCATTGATTTATAGCCAAGTTCAGCTAACACGTAATTTTATGGCTACATTTTAGTTGTGTCATGTGAACTCACATTTTTCACCCATAGTCAACCAAGTTTGGAGAAATTTGATTTTAGATTGTGTTGTAGATGATAATTAGGAGCCTTTATTTTCTATTTTCTTTCATGAACGTTGATTTTCCATCGATTTATAGGTGAGTTCAACTAAAACTTGATTTTAACTCTATGTTGCAGTTGTGTCATGCAAACTCCCATTTTTCAACCATAATAAATGAAGATTCGAGAACTTTGATTTTAGATTGTGTTGTATTTGACTACTAGGAACCTTTAATTTCTATCAGCTTTTGTGAACGTTGATTTTCCATCAATTTACTTCTTAGTTTGGCTAACACTTGATTTTGAGACTACATTATAGCTATTAGCAACCTTTATTTTCTATTGGCTTTTGTGAATGTTGATTTTCCATCGATTTATAGCTAAGTTCGGCAACTACTGGTTTTAAGGCTACATTGCAGTTGTGTCATGAAAACTCCCATTTTTCAACCATTATCAAGTAAGTTTGGAGAACTTTGATTTTAGATTGTGTTGTAGATGACTATTAGGAACCTTTATTTTCTATCGGCTTTCATGAATTTTGATTTTCCATTTGTTTATAGTTGAGTTCAACTAACACTTGATTTTAAGGGTACGTTGCAGCTATGTCATTCGATCTCCCATTTTTCACCCAAAATCAATCAAGTTTCAAGAATTTTGATTTTAGATTGTGTTGTATATGACTATTAGGAACCTTAATTTTCTATCGGCTTTCATGAACATTGATTTTCCATCGACTTATAGTTGAGTTTGGCTAACACCTTATTTTAAGGCTACACTATAGCTATGTCATGCGAACTCCCAGTTTTCACCCATAATCAACCAAGTTTGGAGAACTTTGATTTTAGATGACTATTGGGTAACTTTATTTTCTATTGGCTTTCTTGAACTTAGATTTTCCATCGATTTACAGTCGAGTTCGACTAATAGTTGATTTAAGGCTATGTTGTAGTTGTGTCATGTGAACTCCCATTTTTCACCCATAATCAACCAAGTTTGGAGATCTTTGATTTTACATTTTAGTGTAGATGACTATTAGGAACCTTTATTTTCTATTAGATTTCATGAACATTGATTTTCCATAGATTTACAGCACAGTCTGCTAACACCTAGTTTTAATACTATGTTGTGGTTATTCCATGCAAACTCCCATTTTAAAACCATAATCAACAAAGATTAGAGAAATTTGAATTAAAATAATGTTCTAGATGACTATTAGGAACCTTTATTTTCTATCAAATTTCTTTAACATTGATTTTGCATCAATTTATAGCCAAATTCAGTTAACACATGATTTTAGGTTACGTTGCAACTGTTTCATGCAAACTCCCATTTTTCACCTATAATAAAACAAGTTTGGATAACTTTTATTTTAGATTGTATTGTAGATGAATAATAGGAACCTTTATTTTCTATCAGTTTTTGTGAACATTGATTTTACATTTTTACAGTCGAGTTCGACTAACACTTGATTTTAAGGCTACGTTGCAGTTGTGTCATGAGAACTCCCATTTTTCACCCATACTAAAAAAAAATTCAAGAAATTTGATTTTAGATTGTGTTGTGGATGACTATTAGGAACCTTTATTTTCTATTCACTATCATGAACGTTCATTTTCCATCAATTTACAATCGAGTATACTAACACCTAATTTTAATGCTGTGTTGTAGCTGTGTCATGCGATCTCCCATTTTTCACCCAAAATCAACCAAGTTTTAAGAACTTTAGTTTTAGATTATGTTATATATGACTATAACAAACCTTTATTTCCTATCAGCTTTCGTGAACATTTATTTTCTATTCATTTACAAATGAGTTCATCTAACACCTAATTTTAAGGCTACATTGTAGCTGTGTCATGTGAACTCCTATTTTTCACCCATAATCAACCAAGTTTGGAGAACTTTAATTTTAGATTATGTCGTAGATGACTATTGGGAACCTTTATTTTCTATCGACTTTCATGAATGTTGTTATTCAATCATTTTATAGCCAAGTTTGGCTAACACCTGATTTAAGGCTATGTTGAAGCTGTGTCAAGCGAACTCCCATTTTTTACCCATAATCAACCAAGTTTGAAGATCTTTGGTTTTAGATTGTGTTGTAGATAACAATTACGAACCTTTATTTTCTAATGGCTTTTGTGAACCTTGATTTTCCATCGATTTACATCTGAGTTCATCTAACACGTGATTTTAAGGCTACGTTGCAGCTGTGTCATGCGAACTCCCATTTTTCAACTATAATCAACCAAGTTTGGAGAAATTCTATTTTAGATTGTGTTGTAGATGACTATTAGGAACCTTCATTTTCTATCAGCTTTTGTGAACATTGATTTTCCATCGATTTACAGTCGAGTTTGGCTAACACCTGATTTAACAATATGTTGTGGTTGTCTCATGCGAACTCCCATTTTTCACCCATAATCAACCAAGTTTGAAAAATTTTGATTTTACAGTGTGTTGTAGATGACTATTAGGAACCTTTATTCTCTACCGGCTTTCATGAACATTGATTTTCCATCAATTTACAATCTATTTTGGCTAACACTTGATTTTAAGGCTACATTGTAGTTGTTTCATGTGAACTCCCATTTTTAACCCATAATGAATAAGGATTGGAGAAATTTTATTTTAATTTTTTTTGTGGATGACTATTAGGAATCTTTATTATCTATCAACTTTTGTGAACGTTGATTTTTCATCGATTTATAGCTGAGTTCGGCTAACTCCTGATTTTAAGGCTATGTTGCACTTGTGTCATGTGAACTCCCATTTTTCACCCATAGTCAACCAAGTTTAGAGAGATTTGATTTTAGATTGTGTTTTACATTTCTATTAGGAACTTCTTATTTCAATCGAATTTCGTGAATGTTGATTTTCCATTGATTTACAGTAGAGTTTAGTTAATAACTAATTTTAAAGCTACATTACATCTATGTTATGTGAACTCCCAGTTTCCACCCATAATCAACCGTATTTGGAGAAATTTAATTTAGAATGTGTTGTAGATGACTATTAGGAAGCTTTATTTTCTATCATCTTTTGTCAATGTTGATTTTCCATTGATTTACAACCGAGTTCAGCTAACACCTAATTTTAAGGCTACATTGCATCTGTGTCATGCGAACTCCCATTTTTCACCCATAATCAACCAAAGTTTGCAAATTTTTTATTTTAGGTTGTGTTGTATATGATTATTGCGAACCTTTATTTTCTATCGGCTTTCATGATTATTCATTTTCCATTGATTTATTGCTGAGTTTGGCTAACACCTAATTTTAAGGCTCCGTTGCGGCTGTGTCATGCAAACTCCCATTTTTCACCCACAATAAACCAAGTTTGGATAAATTTGAATTTATATTGTGTTGTAGATGACTATTAGGAACCTTCATTTTCTATCGAATTTTGTCAACTTTGATTTTCCATCGATTTACAACAAAGTTTGGCTAACACTTGATTTTAAGGCTACATTCTAGCTGTGTCATGTGAACTCCCATATTTCACCCATAATCAACCAAGTTTGGAGAACTTTGATTTTAGACTGTGTTGTAAATGAATATTAGGAACCTTTATTTTCTATTCGCTTTCATGAACGTTGATTTTCCATTGATTTATAATCGAGTTCAGCTAACACTTGATTTTAAGGCTATGTTGCAACTATGTCATGTGAACTCCCATTTTTCACCCATAATGAATCAAGTTTGAAGAACTTTGATTTTAGATTTTATTGTAGATCACTATATGGAAGTTTATTTTCTATCGGCTTTTGTGAACATTTATTTTCCATCGATTTACAACTAAGTTTGGCTAACACTTGATTTTAATGCTACGTTGCAGTTATGTCATGAGAACTCTCATTTTGAACCCATAATCAACCAAGTTTGGAGAACTTTGATTTTAGATTGTGTTGTAGATGACTTTTAGGAACCTTTATTTTCTATCAGCTTTCGTGAACATTGATTTTCCATCAATTTAAAATTGAGTTCAGCTAACACTTGATTTTAAGCATATGTTGTAGCTTTCCCATGCGATTTCCCATTTTTCACAGAAAATAAATCAAGTTTGGAGAACATTGATTTTATATTGTGTTGTAGATGATTATTAGTAACCTTTATTTTTTATCTACCTTCGTGAACATTGATTTTCCATTGATTTACAGTCGAGTTTGACTAACACCTGATTTTAAGGCTACGTTGCAGTTGTGTCATGCAAACTCCGATTTTTCACCCACAATTAGCCAATTTTGGAGAACTTTGGTTTTAAATCGTGTTGTAGATGACTAGTAGGAACCTTTATTTTCTATCAAATTTTGTGAACATTGATTTTCCATCAATTTATAGCCGAATCCATCTAACACCTAATTTTAATGCTATGTTGCAATTGTGCATGGTTAAATGGTAGAATTTCTCCTTGCCAAGGAGAAGATGTGGGTTCGATTCCTACTACCCACCCATCTGTAGGATAGAATAGAACTATGCACTAGTTATTGGTTTAGTCATATTTTTCTCGCATTTATACATACGACCAAGATAAATGGGATGAGTCATCTCTTTTGGATATAAAAACTTATTATGTCTTTGCAGAGATGGTATTTGAACCGGTGACTTAAAGGTTATGAGACTTGCAAGCTGCCAAACTACTCTACTCTGCACTATCCCTTCATATTACCTTGTTTATAATGCCCCAAAAGGGGTACATTGAGCAATCTCTTGGGTATGTTATTCTCCATCCCTATATAGGGAGGGAATTTTCTATTATAAAAATAACTATAAAGAATATTTTCTTACTCTACCAACTCGATTTGTTCACCCCAACCAACAAACATGCATGAGCCATTTCATTCATTATATATCGGATAATTCAAAGTCTCTATAATTAGCTCTAGGTCTTCCAATCTTCAAACAATGTTGATGAAGATTTGTAGGTGCACTATTACATGGTGGAGATTGTAATTTTCTATAAATTTCCAATTTTTCATCCAGTGATGAGACTTCACTCATCTCTTTTTTCAGAGATTGGGAAGCAAATTATATTTCCTTTCCAATCTTTGTTTTTTTCTCTCCTTGAATGAGATTTTTTCTTGCCATTATGATACAACCATTTTATATAAAGATATAGATCTAATTTGAGATGGAGAAGTATTATGTGGATGACTCCTTTTTATGCAAAGATTAGATTGAAAATCTAAATAGCCTCTAAAATGAAAAGAAATTAACCATTTTTTCTTGATATAGAGGCAATTCAGAAAGCTACATAGGTGAATATATAGCCTACAGAAAAATGATCTAATCCAAATAATCGTGCTTGAACAATGCAAAGAGCTATTGGTTTATCCTTCCATTGAATTAAATTAGCCAAAGGTGTGCATTCGTGAGACCATGGAAGAGTTTCAATCATTTCTTTCCAATATCCACACCAAGAAATAAGAAACATAAATCCAATAGCCCAAACAAGATGCCCAAATAGATAAACTCCTCATACCAAAAGGATCACTATTTATTGTCAAAGTATGTGTATAAGGATTTGGCATTTCTAATGGAATTTCAATACTTTCTTTCTTGCTCATTACTTTTTACTAACTGTTATTCATTCACCAGAAAACTCTTGTATTTTCAAAATTTTCAAAGGGTATGGTATCTCTAAAATCGATTCAAATATTCTAGGAGTTATCTCTAAAGTTGATTCAAATCGAGATTCATAAGATTGATGTAAAAAATTCTCCTCCTTATTTTTAATAAGGATATTGGACCCAATATGAAACCTTTGCTTTCTAGTGAAATATCTCTTTCCTTGTTTAAACTCGGTTCTATCTTCAAATATTTCTTGGGCTATTTTTCATGAAGTTTTATTAGAGCATCTATAATAGCTTTTGGTTTAGGAGGACAACCCAAAAAATAGATATCCACAAGAATTAACTAATCTGCTCCATGGATGGTACTATAAGAATCTATACTAAACATTCCTCTTGTAATAGTACAAGCTCCCATAGCAATTACATATTTTGGTTCGGGCATCTATTCATATAATCTCACTAAAGGAGATATTTTCATGGTCACAGTTTCAGTTGTTATAAGGAGGTCAGCTTGCCTAGGATTGGATCTTGGCACCAAACTATAATGATCAAAGTTAAATCATGAACCTATTAATGAATAAAATTTGATAAAATAACTAGTACCATAAAGGAGCGGCCTAAACTAGAGAGTCTCGCCCAATTGGAAAAATTGTTTAGAGTAGTTGAAATCACCGAATTCAGAGTTGCTTGATCAAGTAAAGAGGATTCTATAGGATTTATCGCAGACTTTAGATTTAGATAATTTTCTACTTGCCTTTTACCACTCCAAAATTTGGGGTTAAGAACATTCCAATGCTCCTTTTCTCCATCCATAAACTAAACCAGCAACTAAGATAATCATGAAAATAAAATCTTCTATAAATGGAAATAGACCCAAAATATCAAAACTCATAGCCCACATATAAAGAAAGATTGTTTCCACATCAAAAATAATGAAAAGTAAAGCGAACATGTAATAACGAATTCTAAATTGGATCTAGGTATCATCCATTGGTTCTATACCTAATGCATAACTAGTGGCTTTTTTTGGACCTTTACTTATTGGAGCCAAACTTCTAGAAATTGAGAATACCAAAATTGGAACAAGGTTGGATATGGATAAATATATCCAAAAAGTATCATATTCAAAAATAGAAACATAAATAGATTCCTATTTAAATAGATCAAATTCTTCTATTTATTATCAATTTATTAATCACTCCTCTCCCCTCCTGAATGATTCATTATCATTTATTATATTAATTCCATGTTTTGTCTATTACTTAACATGGAAATAATAAAAGAATATTATGCAATAGATTTCAAATAATCTAAGAAATGGTTCTAAAAGAACTCGTGCAGTTCGGCAGACTTCACATTGGTTCGTGTTGTAATGTGTGAACCAACATGGTTTGATGTAAGGGAATATTCTCTATTGAAATAAGGGATCTTTTAGGGCCATTGTTTCTAACGATGTGAGATGTGCTAGCAAGTTAATCTTTATCTATTTGTTCGATATTATATATTGAATAGTAATATGAAAAATAGAGTTGAAAACCTAGAGAGCCTCGAATTAATATATTATTTGAATACTTGAAAAAAAAAGGTTGACAAACTTGGATAATATCGATTATTATTTTATTTGAATAAGGGATAATGACTCCTTGATGGTGAAATGGTAGACACATCATACAAATAATCACATGCATAGGTTAAGAAAAACCATGGGTACTCCACCAACCTTCTCTAATGATTGTGCTCAGTACCACACAAAATGTAAATAAACTATTTCCTCCCTCTGACAGCAATAAATCCTCCCCACTATCTCGAGAGAAAACATGCTTAACCCTTGAGCAATAGACATGTTGATCTATTAAATATGAGTAGAATAAATAATTTTCACATTCGAACAATGAAAAAGATGCTTCACCTTCGAACAAAGAAGAGGTGTGAGTCCTCTTCAAGGCATGCATATTTATATACATAAGCATTTGGGTATATAATTTTTTTTGAACTAAACTACTCTACTTGTTTAGATGATGAGACAAGACAGGCTTTCAGACCTATCAACCAAAATGTTGAATATTACGTGAACAAAACATTGTAAGTATTGGAAATAAGGGAAATTTCATAATTTGAAATAAAAATAAATAATTTGAATGTGTGTTGATGCATCAGTTTATTATATGAATAACATGGTTCATAGAATGCATATGAATAATTTAGTGATGCATTTCTAGCAGTCTAATTTGACTCGAAGACTGAAGGTTGCTCTATTGTTCATATGTCGATCAATGCAATGGATTATGTGTTGGCCTACTCTAATGGTTCAATAACTAATCCCTTAAAGCTATAACTTGGAGATTAGATAACTACACCAAATAGTTATCTTTCTCATCATGAAGGTTCATTTCAGTATCAACCCAAGGATGTGAACTTGAAATGGGTCACACTATATGTGCACTAGGACTCAATTGTAGTCATCCTTATCCTATAACTAGAAAGGAAATAGTACTAAAAGTGAAATTCTTGAAAGGAAGCAACATAAGTACTAAACATAAACCCATAACTAAATTGAACTAAAATGCATAACAAGAATAGAAATCTCAACAAACAGATAGGAAGTTACTCTATCTTCCTTGGCTACAAGAACAGATATAGAATGAAGTTCCAATGTCTGCAAGAACAAACGACTATTAAGACTATAACTAATTGTTGAACAAAAAAGTAACTACTAAACTGAATGAATGAAATTCTCACCAAGTGGGCCCCCTTGAACGAGTCTCCCCAAGACTAAGTTAGATGCAACAAACTAAAATATCATTTTATTCATTGAAAACATGATTATAATGTAGTAGCAACATAACTATATTTCTTGAAACTAAAAAATGCAAATAGAATATCAAAACATTCAACCTCTTGAAGAGGAGAATCTGATCATTATTTATAGAAGGAAAGCTTCTAACTAACTTAACTAACAAGGCAATTGACTCGAATAGATAAGGAGGATGCCATTTATTGAAAGCATGAAAAAAAGGAAGGAGGTTATGCATGCACAAGATTCGGTCAAAACCAGTCTCGCTTCAAAGAAAATATAGCATAACAAGAAATCCTAAATCTACTCAACTAATAGACATGGTCATTAAGGCTAAATTCCACACGAGTTGGAAGTTTCCAACCATTGACTTCTTCAATGTCCATCTCTACTTGACTTTTTCAACAATCAGGCAGCTGGCATGAACTTCTTCCACCTTGCAAGCTCCATTTATATCTGCATCTTAATCTGAACTTACATTATGACATTGGGATGCACAAGACAATTGTATATCCATAATCACCTTATAATAGAATTCATTCAATCACATTCAAAAATAATATAGATATATCACATAGCAGGTTAATATCATTAAAATTTATAGGAATAAGTTCATGTCCAGAGTTCATAAGTTCACGGAAATAACATAGAAAGCATTAGTAACTAGGTGCTAAAACCCCATAGTAATATTATCAAACATATGATAAATCCTAATAAAAATGAGTCATTATTTGGACTCATCATTCCATATCAGAAACATAGCATCAAATTGATGCTATGTCTTTCTAGAAAATTGAAAAGACAATGGAGTTCAATTATATATGATTATAATCAATAATAATCTTTGATAAAAAAAAATTATATGTGCCCACATTCTGCCATGATTTATGATCTATTGTTTAGTATCACAAAGATCTTAGGGAATAAGACTTTGGGTCGTAATTGAAAGAATTTTCATTCTTATAATTCTAAATCCTTTTCTATTTTTATTTTTCATTCATATTTCCTCTTTACTCATTTTTGAGTAAATTCTCTTATGTGTAAGTCATTAGTTCCACATTTAACAAAAAATGTGATTCTTTTAATCGTAATTTAACATTGGATCATAGGGAAAATGTAAGAGAGAAGGAATAGAAGAGTTTCCTAATTGTATAGAGCTATACGGGCTCAAACCATAGACCTTCTTGGTAGAAAAAATCAAATTTGTTATTACCAAAGTGACTCAAACTATACCAAGGACCCAACATGCATTTTTATTGCATTGAGATATTTCATCAATTGATGGAAAGATCAGTTAGTCTACCATTTTCTTCTTTCTATAAATATAATAAGATGGCTCCATTTTCTTCAAACAAAAATGTTTCAAAAGCAATCCCAAAGTGCTTCAAAAGGTTCCCTTGACATAGTTCTATCATGCTCATACATAGATTCTCCAAATGGAGTCTCTATCACCCCAAAAGAATAGAGTGAAAATAATTATTTTTGGAGGTCCTCGTATTGTACACATTATGTCTAACATTGAATGTGTTGCAAGTATGAATGAGTACGATGTTGTCATTAATGTTGTCATTGATGTCAACATAATTCAAGTTGTTGCAGAGAAAGGAATCATGATTGCAAGTGGTACATGTATGGTTGAGATACTATAGAAATGTTGTGAGAACATGTAGCTATCTTTATAGTGTTGCAGGTGTGCTAATATGATGAATTATCAAGTGCTTTTGAGAAAATTGAAGATATAGTTGTGTGTGTTATCTGATGTGCTCCAGTAATGTGCTCTGCATTTCTTCTATATTAATCCTATTATTGTGTGGATTTGAATTTTTGTTTATGGGAATCCTTGGATGGTATATCCTGAGTTATATCTTCTATTTTGATGAAGAGTGAAAGTTGTGTTCACTGGTTTGTGAACCGGTCTGGCAGAGTTGTTTGTCTATGGATTGGGAGAGATGTTTCTACACTAAAGTACTCTGATGGTTTGTCTTAGATATTTTAGATGTGGAAGAAGGTTAATAATTATTTTATCTATGTTCTAGCAAAAGTGTTCATGGATTGGTGCTCCAAAAGACTAGTTCCAGAGCTACTATGTGTGTCTGCATAGTCCAGTTGGACTGTTTGAATGAGTTCTATGTATGGAAGTTGTTGCAGTTGCTGCAGATGAATATTCTAAGAGGTGTTCCAGTGTTTGGTGAAGTGTTTATATGATCCACATGTTATCATCTTGTTGTGGATGCATGTACTTCAAAGTTTATTGGTATTTTCATTAGGTTTGGCCGACCTGGTGTCTACATGTTACACAAAGGATAAGAATAAATTAAGGAAGCATGTGATTGATCCAAGATGTTTTTTTGGGTCCTATTTAAGTATGTATTTGGTCCACTCTCATTCTTATCCACCATGGTAATGTTGAGTCACCAACCTAGTTTAAATTTTTAAAATAAAGAATGTGTAGCCGACCTTGGAGAAAGTTTCTATCAAAGATGATATAAATACAAGTCAAGATGTTGTGAATTGAAAAGAGAGGTGTGAGAACAAGTGAAAACAAGTGTGAAAAGCAGAGTGCATGAAAGTGTGAATTAAGGAAACAGTACTTCAATGTGTTAGATTCTTGAAAGAAGTGAGATGATGACATCTGCAATTCTTTGATCAAGGCTGTGAATGTGTGGAAACTGTTGTAGTGGATTTTTTGTTATCTATCTTTATTTGTAGGAAGTGAGTCTCCTTCTAGATAGTGAGTCCTATTTGTAAGAAGCGAGCCTTTATATCCAGACAGTGAGTCCTTTCTAGGCAATGAGCCTTTGTATCTGATTTTGCATTACTATTATATTGTGATTTAATTCTCACTGTGGTTTTCCCCTCATTGGGTTTTCCACGTAAATCTGGTGTCTCTAGTATTTTCTTTCTATTATATGCATTTCATGTTTATACTTAATAACAGATTAAAGTGAATTTGAAATTGATTAAGATAAGAAGTGAATGTGATCTGATACAACTGATTCACCCCCCACCTCTTAGTTATCTTGTGCATTTCAAAAATTGGTATCAGAGCTTTGGTTCCTTGGAGAAGATCTTAACCGCTTGAGGTAGATCTAATTGCACATAAGTTGGTAATCCCTATGTTTGATGGAGCTGACTATAGTGACTAGAAAGTGAAGATGAGAGGTTACCTGATCTCTCTTGGTTTCAAGGCTTGGAAAGCTATTGAGACAAAATATTTTGAGTGGGCAAGTGGTCCTTCTTCTACAAATGATATTTTTGTGTATGAAGAAAATGAAAAAGCAAGGTATTCTATCTATAGTGCTTTATCTAAGACTGAGCATAAAAAAGTTATTTTACTAGGCACTGCTTATGAAGTATGGGAAAAGTTGAAAGATATCTATGAAGGAAATGATAGAGTCAAATTATCAAAGAAGTTAACAGTAAAGCACATATATGAGAAATTGAAAATGGAAGAAGGTGAAGACATTGCAAACTACTTTCAGAGGATTGATATTGCAGAAAATTAAGTCAAAAATCAAGGGGGCACTCTGATACATGAAGATGTAATAGAGAATATCTTGATGACCCTACCAGAGAATTAAAGTGACAAGGTCTCTACTATTGAGGAAATATATGATCCAAATAAATTCACTAAAGAACAACTATTTGGCACCTTGACTGCATTTGAGATGAGGAAGTTTGGAAAAGAAAAGGATAAAACAAAAACAACCTTCAAAGGAACTAATATAGAAGATGATCCGAATAGTGATGGTTCAAAAGAGTTGGAAGCAAACTTTACAAGGAAGTTGAAGAAAGGTACTAGTAAGTAAAAAGGTACGTTACCTTTTAAATGTTTCAATTGTGGAAATATTGGTCACTATGCTTCAAGATGTCCAAATAGAGCCATACATAAAAATAACAAAGATAATAAAGACAAAAAGGATAGAAATTTCAACAAATTGTATTATGTTAGAGAAGATACTAGAATTTCTGATGATGAATCTGATTTTGAGGATGATAAAGATGAATGCTTGTTTCTAGCCATGGAAGATAAATATGTATCTACTAACCATGAAATATGTGCAAGGGAATGTGGTCAAGAGAACAAGAAGGATGAGATGGAAGGTACTCTAGTTACTGACTTTCATGCTAGACAAGACGAAGATTATTGAGTAATTGACAGTGGATGTTCAAATCATATGACTGGAGACAAAAGTAAGTTTACTAAAGTTGAAAAATTGTGATGGAGGATTAGTGATGTTTGGAGATGATTCTGGTGCAAAGATTGTTGGAAAAGGAAAAATTAGATTTGATGGAAAACATAGTACTAATGATGTATATTATGTTAATGGCTTAAGGTATAATCTCTTGAGTGTTGGAAAAATGTGTAGCAAAGGATTTAAGCTTGTGTTCCAAGATAATACCCGTGAGATCATAAAAGGGTCTGGAATTATGGTGGTTGTAGGAAGAACACATGTAAACATCTATTAGGTCAAGAGTGATGATGGTCAGTGTTTTGTTTCTCAAGTTAATGAAAGTTGTTTGTGGTACCAGAGAATGGGACATGTAAATTTTGACAATTTTATCAAGATCAGTTTAAGAGATGTTGTCAAGGATCTTCTTAAAATCACAAAGCCTACCAATACTGTTTGCAAAAGTTGTCAATTGGGAAAACAAACAAGATGCAATTTTAAAGGAAAGGGACAATCATCTTCCAGAATGTTGGAATTGATTCATACATACCTATGTGGTCTCACAAGAATAGGAATTTTGAATGGTGACAGGTATTTCATTCTTTTGATTGATAATTATTCTAGAATGACTTGGGTTACTTTTCTTAGGGAGAAAGCTCATGCTCTAGATAGATTCAAAGTGTTCAAGGAAAGGGTACATAATAAAGTGAGCTTGAGAATCAAATGTTTAAGGTCTGATAGAGGTGGAGAATTTACTTCCAGTGATTTTAATGCATTTGTGAAGAGAATGGTATAAAGGGATTTTTTTTCCCCTAGAACTCCTCAGCAAAATGGAGTTATGGAAAGAAAGAACCAAACTATTCAAGAGGATACAAGGACTATGATGAAAGAGGCAAATGTTTTTGATGTATATTGGAGAGAATCAATCCACACTATTGTTTATATTCTTAATAGAGTTCAAATCAGAGGTAACAACACAAAGAACCCTTATGAACTATGGACTAGTAAGATTCCTATTGTTAAGTAATTTAAGGTGTTTGGAATCAAATATTACATTAAATGAGATGATGAGAACCTTGTAATGTTTTATGCAAGATGTGATGAAGGTATTTTCCTTGGATATTAAACTAATAGAAAAGCATATAGATGCTTCAATAAAAGACCGAGGAAGATAGTTGAAACTAAAAATGTAAAAGTTGATGAAGATATGCACAAACCAGGTGAAATAAGTGAAGTTAAACCAGATGAACCTATCTACAGACAAGTACAAGAAGAGGATAAGGAAGAAGAAGAAGAGACTTTGGAACCTACTCCTAAGACTCCAAAGTATGTATAGAAGAATCATCTAGAAGAACAAATAATTGGAGATAAAAGTGAAGGTGTAAAGACAAGAAGTAAACTGGTTGCAACTGAGGTAAATTTGTTTCTACTTTCTAAGATAGAACCTAAAATAGTATATGAAGCATGCAAATATGAGAATTGGGTTAGAGTAATGAAAGAAGAGTTGTGGCACATAGAAAAGAATTTGACATGGGAACTGATTCCTAGACCAGTAAACAAGAATGTAATTGGCACAAAATGGGTGTTCAGGAATAAGTTGAATGAAGATGGTGAAGTAGTAAGAAACAAAGCAAGGTTTGTATGCAAAGTTTATTCATAGGTTGAAAGAATAGAATTTGAGGAGACATTTTCCCCTATGGTAAGAATGTAGTCCATTCAGATGTTTTTGGCATTTTTTGCTCACAAAGATTTCAAATTATACTAGATGGATGTTAAGTCTGCATTCCTTAATCGAGAATTGGAAGAAGAGGTTTACATAAAACAACTGAAAGGATTTCAGTTATTAGATAAACTAGACATGGTCAACAAGTTGAAAAATGCAATATATGGACTTAAACAAGCTCTCAGAGCATGGTATTCAAGGTTGGACAGATTTTTGACACAATAAAAGTTTAGAAAAAGGCTCTGTAGACAATAATCTCTATTAAAAAGTTCAAGGAAACAAAATGTTGATAGTTGTGGTGTATGTTGATGATATTATCTTTGAAGGAAATGAGGGTATGTGCAAGAAATTTGTAGATGAAATGCAAAAATAATTTAAGATGTCTATGATTGGTGAGTTGAACTTCTTTCTTGGACTCCAAGTAAATCAAACTGATAAGAGCATATTCATTTCACAGTCTAAGTATGTTAAATAATTTATGAAGAAATTTGGAATGAATGATTCCAAACCGGTATGTACCCCTATGGTGACTAGATGCAAACTGATTAAGGATGATGATTCTCCTAAAGTTGATCAAAGCATGTACAGATCTATGATTGGTGGATGGTTATATCTTACTACTACTAGACCGGATATCATGCATGTAGTATGTTTGGTTGCCATATTTCAAGAAGAACCTTAGGAAACACAAGTAACAACTATGAAGAGGATATTCGGATATCTAAAGGGCACTCTAGATTATGTCTTATGGTATCCTAATGATACTGATTTCACTTTGAATTCCTACACTGATGCA